>SNSB01003930.1:11494767-11506271 GCA_012922965.1 Capreolus pygargus
CCAAGGGACTCTCAAGAGTCTTCTCCAACACCACAGTTCAAAAGCATCAATTTTTTGGTGCTCAGCCGAATTCATCTTGTTGCCGAAAGGGCCCTGAAAGCTGCCGCATTCTCCTTCGGTCCTCCCAGCAGGTGGGACCCTTTCCCCTCACACCTTCGCCTTGCTCTTCCCTCTGCCTGGGGTGTCCCTCCTCCAGATGTTTTCATGCTGGCTGCGCCCGGCGCTAAACATCCAGCCCAAAGGTCACTTGCTCAGAGACCTTCCCTGCCGTCCTGCCTACAGCGGCCACGCCCACCGCCTGGTCCAGCATCTCTCCTCTGCACCGGAGCCTGCCCTTCATCCTCACCCTTGTTAATATGAAATCATCTTATTTTGTGTCTGCTTCTTCCGCTACATCTGAGCTCCACATGTTTTTTTTTGGTGGGGAGGAGGGGTGGTTTTAGCTTGTTTGTGTCCCCAAATCCCAGGACTGTGCTTGGCCCACTGCAACTACTGAAGAGGTATTCACTCGATGAGTGAATCCATCTTCAACTCCAAAGCCAGTGTTCTATATCGGCCTCCCTCAAAATAAGATCTTTCTGCATCTATTTCATGCCTGTCTCAGCTAATAAAAGACTGCCTGGGGTGGGAGGTGGGAGGGAGGTTCGAGAGGGAGGGGACATAAGTATACCTGTGGCTGATTCATGTTGAGGTATGGCAGAGACCAACCCAATATTGTAAAGCAATAATCCTTCCACTAAAAATAAATTTTAAAAAAAATTTTAAAGGCTGCTTGGATACAAAGGGCTGTCTCATTTGGGGTCTCAACCAACCTCCGTCTTCCCGTATGTCATATAGTCATTGTCTCTTTTTTGTCCCAGGAAGACAATGGAAAATTAAATAGAGAGATGGACACTGTCTTTGAAATATAAAATAAATATGACAATAGCCCAGCATGGTTCAAGGGCGTTTTTCTAGAAAAGATTCCTAACTTGGGATTTAGAAATACTCCACCCTGAACACATGAGGCCTGCCCTGGGGTTCCACAGGGTGAGGTTTCAACCTGCTGCTGTTTCCGGGGAGCCGGCCCAGGCGTTCGGGGGAGAGAACAGAGCCTCTCACTTTGTTCACAAGGTGGTCTGTTTGCAGCTGGCAGTGAGCGGGCCGCGCTCAGCGGCACCTATTGGACCCCCGCGGGAGGGGGTCCCTCTCAGCGGTCCGTCAGCAGCACTTGAAACGCTGGGAACAGAAGGGCCCCTGCCGGTCACGAAGCTTTGGGATGCCCTTATTAGGACGTGCGTCATCCAAACACGGATGCCCACGGAACACAAATATAGATCCCCTCCCAGCACACACTGTGCTGTGTTCTCTGCAAGGATTCAAGAGCGCACTCATTTTAGGAAGGAGGATTTTCCCCTAAGAAATGCAACTTCTTCTCAGTGTTAATTACAATTGCCAAGGAGAAGTTTGCAAATGAAAAGTTACCCTGAAAAAACCTATCGTTTCACAGGGAACAGTGAAATTTAAGATCAATGCGTTCGTAGCATGAATTTTAAACAAGTGCTTTAAAAATTAATACAATTATGAGGGTAAAGCTAAATGAAAAACAGCCCAGAGCACATTAATTTTCATCTGTTTACCTGCCCGGAAAGCAAATGTAGATGGCTGAGAACGTCATGGCAGGAAGCCATGAGACCATTTACCGCAAATAAGCCCTGAACTCCTTGAATATAAACTCTCCGAACCCAGAAAGCAGATTTCTGTTGCTTGGGCCCAGTCCATGAAGCGACTCATTTCCCTGGGACTCTGTCAGGGAAAGGTAAATTCACGCCTTTATTTTTTCATCACTTTTTATTTTTAGATTACAGAAGTATTATCTGTTTGATGCGGAAACCTTGGAAAACCCATAAAAACACAAAAGACCCTTTCCTAATCTCTCTATGCCCATAATTCCATTCCCTGCGATTACAATTACCATCAGCATCTTGTGCGGCTTCCTGTGCATTTTTCTGGGTTCACACACACGTGTTAGCTCTCCCTCCCTGCGTGACCTCTTTCCATACGTATGGGGTCAAGGTCACTTTTCATTTTGCAATAGCTTATGAAGTTTTGCCAAGTCTGAAATATGCATCTCCCGCCTGGTGTTTAATGATTAAAGTATATCATATCATATGGATTTTTACCATTTCTCTAGTCAGACCCTTAATTTTAGAGCCTTTTGGCTATTTCCTATTGCACCCATCTGTCCATCTGCATGATCTCTCTTATGTTTATCATTGCATGTTGTTACTGTTTGGTCACGGAGTCATGTCCGACTCTTTGCCACCTTTCGGACTGTAGCCCGCCAGGTTCCTCTGTCCATGGGATTTCCCAGACAAGAACACTGGAGTGGGTTGCCATTTCCTTCTCCAGGGGATCTTCCCAGCCCAGGGATCAAAGCCGGGTCTCCCACATTGCAGGCAGACGCTTTACCGTCTGAACCACCAGAGAAGCGCATGTATGTTATATAATGTGTATATAAAAATCTACATGCAATCTTTAGTAATTCTTTTCAAAGGTACTTTTACCTGCCTACCCAGTATCTATCTTTCCTCCTTTCTTGCTAGTATAATTCTGACTTTGTTAATGTGGAAACATCCTTGGCTAATTATTTCTCCTTCTACATGTCAGAGTGTCGCCCACATGGCGTGCATAGAATTCGCTGAGTGGTGCTTCTGGATGACCCTTTGATGGGGTGTAGCTGTGGCCCCCATTGAGTCTAGGATGTCCAAGGGGTCTTGAGGCAAACTTTAGGGAAAGTGCAGAGGATCATTTCTGTTAGGTAGAAAGTGACTAGATAGCACAGCTCAACTCGACCAAATTACATTATTTCTCTTACTTTTATTAGCAGTGCATAAGTAAGGTGATTTGGACAAACATTCCCAACAAGATGGGGCTTCCCAGGTGGCTCGGAGGTACAGAAGGAGGCCCTAAGAGACACAGGTTTGACCCCTGGGTCGGGAAGACCCTCCAGAGGAGGGCAGGGCAGCCCACTCCAGTTTCTTGCCTGGAGAATCCCACAGACAAAAGGGCCTAGCGGGGTACAGTCCATGGGGTCGCACACAGTCAGACACGACTGCAGCAACTTGGCACACACACAGACCCCAACAAAGCAACAAAGCGCCCAGCTGCTCGGGTGCCCGCCCGTGAAGCGCGGGGCGCGCCGGGACGCAGGGACACCAGGCGGTGAGGTTTCGCTGAGTGTTCATGGTGGTTCCTGGGCCGATGTCACGTCACCATCCCCACGGCGGTCACCACACCGGCCTGAAGGCACTTTCTGGGCATCAGCAGCTGCTCTCACCTACGGCAGAGGGGCCGGGAGCTCGGTGAGTTCTCAACACCTCCAGCTCGGACTGCGTCCCTGCTCAGCTCCCAGCAGAGGGACGACCACGCGCCGAACAACCGCAGCAGGAACGGCGTCTCCCCATCCCGGATGTGACAACCTGAGGGGTTGTCGGGTCTGGCCCTGCCTCCCGCTGCTCCTGCCGTCTCACGCACGAATTACCGCAGCAAGCCCCCAGCCGCAGCCTCAGAAGCAACCCCCTCCTCCTTATTTTCTTTGGCTTCTCGTCTCTAGTACCGCACTCGCCTCATTGGAGGCAGCCCCCTGGAGGCAGACAAACAGGCACACCCAGGAGTGGGCAAGCTCCCCATGCGCAGATGTAAGGCCGTCTGCTTGCTTTGTTTCTTCACCATTTCACCAACCAACCCCCCTCCTCCCTTCCTTCCAAGTTCACTTAAGGATCTACCTCCAAGAAGCCTTTGGAGGGGAAGCCGGCCCAGCGTCTGCCACTCGGGGCTGCTTGTCTGACTTCCTACAATGCCATCGCTTCAGCGTCTCAGCATGTGATGGACAGACACCACCTCCATCTCCTCATCCACTGGGGCTCAGCCTCTCCAAGTCCCCACTGAGTCTTCCTTCATCCTTGCCCTCAACGCTTCTCTCCAGAGCCACAGAATTACAGACCGCTAATCTGAAAGGTTCAAAGGGGTTTCTGAAGCTGCTTCCCCATGCATTAATGTTGTTCGGTCACTCAGCCACGCCCGACTTCTTGTGACCCCATGGACTGCAGCACGCCAGGCTTCCCTGTCCTTCACCGTCTCCCAGAGCTTGCTCAGATTCACACCCACTGAGTCGCTGATGCCCTCCAGCCATCTCCTCCTCTGTCGCCCCTTCTCCTCCTGCCCTCAGTCCTGGCCAGCATGCTACAGGTTGGAAACCAAAGCCTGGGGGAGCTGAAGAGCATCAGCCAGTCTCACTGCAAGAGAGGAGGAGATGGTCTGGGATCCACATCTTGGGTGCTTCTCACTGTCCCCCTCTTGCTCCAACTGACACCAAATTGCCACCACCACGCCTGTCCCTAAAAAGTCCTCATTCCCAGAGTGTCCCATTGGCTAACACCAATTCTTTTAAAATATGACTTTGATTTTATCATCTCCACTGGCTATTGAGAATGCCGAATCCCAACCACTGGATCACCAGAGATGAATAGTTATAGAGACAGGGCAGAATTTAAGCATGAGCTTGGCATTTTAGGTCTGTCTACTGTATCTGCTTGCCATATGGATCCCGAAGTTCGTTCCAGTCAAATGAATGCACTCATCTCTGTTTCCCCCCAAATGACACACCATGTCCTTCTCCTGCATTTGTCCAAAACGCTTTGCATGCGGCAGACAAAAGGCCTTTTCTCTGAGCATTCATCTGGGAATTTTCTTTGCATCATATTTTTATTTCTGCCTTGAGACAAGTATATTTTTTTTACTGTATTTATTTATTTTGACTGAAGGATAATTGCTTTATAGTATTGCATTGGTTTCTACCCAACATCAACATGCTTTTAGAGAATTTAATGAATAAGGCACCTCTGCTGGTGATCAAGCAATTCAGGTGATTAATGCCTTTATTGATGATGATGATGGTGAGAAGGAATAACTATCTTTATGGAGCAACCACTGAGTGGGGTGACGTCTGGAAGCTCATAGCACCGAGGGGACACATACCTGATGTCCAGTGTCTGACAACTCTTGCTATTTTCTGCTTTCCCAGGACAGTTTTTCTTCTTGATGCCACTCCAGTCTCACACTAGAACCCAGAGATTTTTAAGCATAATTCTTTCTTGATGACTTTGCTGTCAAAAAAAAAATTTTTTCTTTTAAAAAGAAGTCTTGGGATGAAAAAGACAGGCCCTTCCCTCTCACTCCTTCTGTTCGTCCAGCTCTGGGAAGAAAGGTCCTGCCTTCCACCCCCGCAGCAGCTCCCCCGCCCCATCTCTGGAAGCCACAAGTGACACAGCACACAATCCATGGAGAATGAAGAGGTTTCCGCCCTTGTTCCAGGCACCAGGGAAATGAATGTGAATGAACGGATGACTTCTGACCAATTCAGAGGTTCCCATACTCATGCCAGGCACCAGAGACATGAATATGAATGAATGGATGACTTCTGACCTTCAGGAGTTGACAGCAAGCAGAAGCAGAGATGGACACACATTACTACGATGTTGTGTAATAAATGCTCTGAGAAGGACTAGGACAAATTCCAGCCACAAAAGAAAAAGTAGTCCGCTCCCTCTGAGGAAGGAAGGAAACCCTTCCTGGGGGAGCTGGTGCTCAGGGGGATTTTCAAGGACGAGCAGACATTCACACCCTGAATGTACAAGGGGAAGCCACAAAGGAAGACCTTCTGTCAAGACACAAAGTGCTGGGAAGAACATCCGATGCCCATTAGGACAATGGGGCCTTGAGCTGGCCAGAGTCCCAAGTGACTCAGATGGTAAAGAATCCACCTGCAACGCAGGAGACACGGGTTCAATCCCTGGGCGGGGAAGATCCCTTGTAGTAGGAAATGGCAACCCACTCCAGTATTCTTGCCTGGAAAAATCCCATGCACAGAGGAGCCTGGCGGGCCACAGTCCACGGGGTCTCAGAAGTCAGACATCACTGAGGGACGGACACACGGGGAGCCGGCCAGGGAGCCAGAGTCCAGAGAGTCAGCTGGGCGTCTGGACCTCATCCTGGAGACGAGGAGGACACGCTGGGGTATTTTAAGTGGAAGGGAGGAAGTGATATTCATATTATTTAAAAATTCCCCAGTCACAGGTTGCAGGATGTCATGGGGAAGGAGGACCTGGGCCTGAAAGACCACTGCATGCTCGGAGCAAGAGGTAACAAGAGGCGACGGAGACAGAAACGCGATCGCTGAGCCAACCGGGGCCCTGGGGCGGCACCCGCTCACGCCACGCTCCTCTGGGCTGATGGAGCACCTGCGTGCGGGGCGAGCCTCGGTGGCAGGAACCTGAACACGAAACTGCCTTGCCCCGCTCCTTCTCTGTCAGGGGCGTAAGCCTCGGTGTCTCCCCTCCCGTCTGTGTCCTAGGTGTGGTCCTCCCCGGGGCCCAAGGGGTGTCGGAGATAACTCTGTGCCCCCAGGATGGTTGGGGGGCTCCCAGAGACCCCCCTTCACTCAGGCGTGGGTTTCGGAAGCAGGACCTGCTGGAAGGAAGCTGGGACCGGAGCACTGTCGGTCCAGGCACTTGGGGGCAGGCGGGGGCGGGGAGGGGACAAAGAAAGAAGGTTCCAGACCCTGGGGGTCTACCTTTCGCTCTCACCCAGCGGCCTGAGGGGGGCGGACCCTCTGGTGAGGCATTGTGTGTAGAGGGGTTGTGAACAGATGGAAGGACTGAAGCGGCTGAAGGCTCAGGGCCGCGGGGTCCCAGGGGGAGAGGGAGGCCGGCCCTTAGGCCCACTCCACACGGGGGAGCGGGACACCAGACTGGGATCTCTGTTCTTTCACTTCTCGTTTTCCTCTCCCGTCAGCTGCCCTCCAAGGCTGGGCGGAGGGAGAGAGACAGTGAACACAGGGCTCTCGGGGGCATCCCCGGACGACTTCCAGACCAGCCCTCTTGTCCCCTCTCTGGATGCTCGGGCCCTGGCTCCCCTCCAGGCAGTGAGGCTTCCGCTTTGTTCCACGTTTCAGAAACTGCTGAGGACCGCAGGACCCACTGCAGGCTTCTTAGGCCCGGCTTTTCCCAGCGTCCCTTGGAGACGGGCAGCCCGCCTGCAAACTGGAAGTGGAAGCGGCGGAAGATGACGCAGGTCAGCTGGGAACCTGGCTAGGATATCTCCTAGTGGTTGAGCCTGGGGCTTCCCAGGAGGCTCGGCGGTTAAAAAAAAAAAGCCGCCTGCAGGCAGGAGACGTGGGTTCCATCCCTGGGTCCTGAAGGTCCCCCGGAGGGGGAAATGGCAGCCCACTCCAGTATTCCTGCCTGGAGAATCCCATGAACGGCGGAGCCTGGTGGGCTACTGTTCAAAGGGTCACAAAGAGCTGGACCTGACTTGGTGACTAAAAGAGCAATGCTGGGCCCAGATAAGTTACTTAACCCCTTTTGCTTCAATTTCTTCACCTATACAATGAATGAAGTACCAGTTCCTTTTTCTTGGGCTTGTCCTCAGGGAAAGGGACACATCCCGTGGCAAGCTCTTGCCCCAGGCCCAGGCCCCGGGCTGCGCGGCGGGCCGGCCAGGGGCCCCAGGATGGAGGACTCTGCCCCACCAGGGCCCAGGTAGTGTGCGGGCGGCGTGTCTCTGCTGCCTCGCTCCCCTTTGGGAATGGATTCTGCGTCCATGCAGGGAACAGCGTGTGCCCCGTGCAGGGAAACCTGCGCAGAAAAGCGGCAGAAAACCCCGCAGAGTCTGCAGCTCCCGGATCCCAGCCTGCACGAAGACGGTCTCCTCCAGCAAGGCTGGGGGGCTCGACTGGAGCAGGCCGGGAGCCGCGGGGGCGTGAGTGCGGGGCGCCCCCGGCCGACGCCGAGCTGGCCCAGCGCCGCAGCGCTGCGGTCCCCGGCGGAGCCGAGCGTCTCCTCTGCAGCCAGCCTCCTCTCCCGCGGCCCGGCGCCCCGCCGCAGAGCCTCCGAGAAGCTTCGCGAGGGCGCGCTCCATCTGAAGCCGCGTGGCGAGTGGGCTTTGCTTCCCCTTTCCTCTCGTTCCTCTTCATTAAAGCTGAGAAACGCGGGAAGGAAACGAGGGAAGAGCCAGCCCAGGATCGCAGGAGACGGGGGACGGCTTCTGTTTATAGCCGGTACACTCTCAGACGGGGGAACGCCTCCGCTGATCGCGGCCCCTCGGCAAGACCCTGGGGGTCACGGAGCGCCCGGGGCCGGCGGCCTCACAGGCGGCGGGGAGGGCTCGGCGGGGCGGCTGCGGCCGCGCGCGGTTTGCGGGAACCGGGGTGAGGTCTGCGTCCCGCCTGCAGCCCCTGGGGGCCTCTCCCCTCAGAGAAGGCAGGTGCTCGGCCGGCAGGCGTGACTGGGGGGCGGCAGGAGGCAGCGCTGGCGGGAGACGTGCCGCCGCTCCTCCGCTCAGGCGTGCCCGACTCTGCAAGCCCGTGAACCGCGGCGCGCCAGGCCTCCCTGTCCATCACCAGCTCCCGGGGCGTGCTCAGACTCATGTCCATTGAGTCGCTAATGCCATCCAACCATCTCGTCCTCTGTCATCCCCTTCTCCTCCTGCCCTCCGGCTTTCCCAGCATCAGGGTCTTCTCCGGAGTAGCTGACCCCGTAATAGCGCGGCCCCTTCACCACCCCGCACGTGCGAGCTATCCGCAGCTCCTTGTCAAGCTCCGGGCCGGCTTCCTCACCTGTAAACCGGGGCTTCCCCGCTGGCTCAGCTGCTGAAGAATCCACCTGCAATGCAGGAGACCCGGGTTTGATCCCTGCGTTGGGAAGATCCCCTGGAGAAGGGAAAAGCCACCTACTCCAGTGTTCTGGCCTGCAGAGTTCTGGCCTGGTGGGCTAGTCCATGGGGGCGCAAAGAGTCAGACACAACTGAGCGACTAGCGCTTTCACTTTCTCTTACTTTAAACTGGAACGAAGGCAACCTCACCTCACTGGGTGAGCACGAGAATTAAGTAAAAATAGTGTAAATAGTGTAAATGGCCAACACCATCCAGATTCCCTGCAAGGGACTGGCCACAGCTTCTGTCTTCCAATCCAGAGCTTCTAGACCTGAAAAGAAGTAGCACATCCAACTTAATAAAGAGAAAACCGAGTCAGTGTAAACAGACCCCTGAGATGTGCAGAAAGAAGGCCTCTAGAACACATGTAGTGAGGATGTGCAAACCTTAAAGAATATGGTTATGAGTGAGCACAGGGGAATCTCGTCAGAGAAATGGAAGCTGCAAAAGTGCAAATTCTAGAGCTGAAGACACAGTGTTTGAAATGAAAAATCCACAGATGCACTAAACAGCAGAACAGATACTGCAGAAGAAAAATAAGTAAACTTGAAAAAAAAATTTTTTTAAACCTGTTCTGAAACAAGGAGAAATATGTGTTGTAACCTAACAGAGTCTTAGTGGCCTCTGAGACAATATCACACATTGTAACATACCTAGAACTAGAATCAAGGAGAAGAAAGAGAGATTGGGGTAGAAAACATTAAAAAAAAAAAAAAAATCACACCTGGGCACATAACCACCACAGGGTTGAACATTAAAAAAAAAATCTTATTTTATTTTTTTATTTTAAAAAATATTTCCTTGACAGCACATGAAGTATGTGGGATCTTAGTTTCCTGATCAGGGATCAAACCCATGCCCTTCTCATTGGAAGTTTGGAGACTAATCGCTGGACCACCAGGGACGTCCCAAATGACAATCTGAAAGTCAGCCAGGGAGGAGAGACCCGTCATCTACAGGGACACAGTGATGTATTGGTGACAGGTTTCTCATCAGGAAAAATTGAACAGAGCCCAGAAATCAACAGGATGACAATATAAAGGATGGAGGAAAGTGTCAACCCGGAATACCACAACAATGAAAATATCTTTCAAAAATAAAATGCTTCTCAAAAGTAAGACATTTTCAAGCAAACAAAAGCTGGGAGAATTCATCACCATCATGTTTGCTCGAGAAAGAAGTGACTCAGGCTGAAGCCAAGTTAGACCAGATGGAAACCAAAATCCTCGGGAAGGCAGAAAGAGCCCAGAAACGTCTCTGCCGCTTTTCATCTCGGGAGGCCGACATCCATCTGCATATTCCAACAACTCCTTGTCTGCCTGGAATAGGTTTATTCAAAAGGCAAAGGCAATTGGGATGCTGATGATAAATTATTAACAATCAAATAAAAAGTGTCTTGTGCTGTAAGACTCTCTAGCCCCACCCTACCTCTAAGGCAAAACCAGTGGATCTAATACCTTTTGATATCGTCCAGACAGAACTATCAGCTTCACTTTTACAGTCTCCCATGGAGAAGGAAATGGCACCCCACTCCAGGACTTTGGCCTGGAAAATGCCATGGACGGAGGAGCCTGGTAGGCTGCAGTTGATGGGGTCTGGAAGAGTCGGACACGGCTGAGCGACTTCACTTTCACTTTTCACTTTTCACTTTCACACATTGGAGAAGGAAATGGCAGCCCACTCCAGTGTTCTTGCCTGGAGAATCCCAGGAACCGAGGAGTTTCGTGGGCTGCCGTCTATGGGGTCACGCAGAGTCGGACATGACTGAAGCAACTTAGCAGCAGCAGCATGGTTTCCAAAGGAGGAAAAGAAAGCTTCACCTCTGCTTCCCAGGCTAAGTGGGTTTCTGTGGATGTTGATTCCACCAGTCCTCCACACCATCAGAAAGAAATCACCTGTGTACCTCTTTATGCAGAAGATAGTTGTTATTTGACAGCGCAGTCGTGTCCAACTCTTTGTGACACCGTGGACTGCAGCACGCCAGGCTTCCCTGTCCATCACCAACTGCCAGAGTCTGCTCAAACTCATGTCCATTGAGTCGGTGATGCCATCCAACCATCTCATCTTCTGTCTTCCCCTTCTCCTCCTGCCTTCAATCTTTCCCATCATCAGAGTCTTTCCCAAGGAGTCAGCACTTCACATCAGGTGGCCAAAGTATCGGAGCTTCAGCTTTAGCGTCAGTCCTTCCAATGAATATTCAGTGTTGATTTCCTTCAGGATTGACTGGTTTGATCTCCTTGCTGTCCAAGGGATTCTTAAGAGTCTTCCCCAGTGCCACAACTTGAAAGCATCAGTTCTTTGGCACTCAGCCTTCTTTATGGTCTAACTCTCAGAACTATACATGACCACTGGAAAAACCATGCAAAAGGTAGCTGCTCAGTATCAGTCGGGACTGACAAGAAAAGCTTGCCATCTACTGAGGACTCAGAAAGAATATAGCTTGAACAATAAAGTAAATTAACTAATTATACATTTATATCATCAACTTGAAGATTCACTATTGGAAATCTTGCTTGATCACCACAAAGATACTGCAAGCACCTGCACAAACAGATTTCACACGGAGAATGAGTATGTTGTTGCTACAAGAAGCATGGGTCTCTTTGCACTAGGGGTTGGTCCTCTGGAGCAGTAAGGATGATGATGTTAATGAGAACGCCACAGACGACACATCCTCTACGGCGTCCAGAGAGACAAAGGGACCGGGTTCTTCCCGCCCAGGCCTCCTGGTGACACACTCCAGGATCTGTCC
>SNSB01003930.1:11506281-11517690 GCA_012922965.1 Capreolus pygargus
TTCTAGATAAAAGACGGAAAGTATTTCCCTACCCGAAATACAATTCTGTAAATAAAAATACCCATGGATGGAAAGTGGAAGTGAAGTCACGTCCAACTCTTTGGGACTCCATGGGGTATAGCCCACCAGGACCCTACGTCCGTGGAGTTTTCCAAGCAAGAGTACTGGAGTAGGCTGCCATTTCCCTCTCCAGGGAAGCTTCCCGACTCAAGGATCAAACCCAGGTCCCCCACATCGTAGGCAGACGCTTTACCCTCTGAGCCACCAGGGATGTCTGCCATGGGTGGAGGCTGGCATCTGAGATCAAGAGGTGGGTTTCCCCAGAGGAAGCGGGACCTGTTCTGGGTGAGAAAGCAGGCAAGGAGGGCAGTGTCGCTGGGAGAGCTGTGTCCACCGCCCGGGAAGGTCTGGTCTTGGGAGCTGCTTTCCAGCCAGGCTGGGTAGGGTTGTGACTGGTGGTGGGGGTGTCTCGGCGGCCACACACCAGCAGTAGACGGTTAGGAGGACTCTCTGTTCACTCACGGATCCGTTGGTGAAATATTTTTCCTGCGCCCCATGAATGCCAGCATCACTCAGAGCAGAGAAGAGCAGAGAAGATCACACACCCCCGGAGACAGTGGGGAGACAACAGGTGGTGAAACAGACACCCCCCAAACCTTCACTACATGGCCTCCTGCAGGCTGTCATGCAGATAGCCAGCGAGCCCTGAGCCCGGGGCACAGTGGAGCCAACCCCGGCATCCCAGAGGCTGGGAAAAGCCCACAGAGGAAGCGACGCCTCCCAGCAGACTTGAAGGGTGTCTAGGAAGAAGCCAGGAGGCAAAAGACATCGTTCTTTCCATCAGTTCACTCCATGGGGAAAATCCAAGTAGAAGGATGATCATCTTTTTAGAAATCGTGCATGACGTATTTTCCGCAATTCCATCCAGCTGGTGAAAGTTCATCCATTATACTTTCTGGAGGCGCCACAGAAAACGCTGGGACAGCTTTTGAACCTGATGAGTGATGCAATCACGAGGGAACCACAAACTTTTATGAACCCAGAGTTAAAAAACACAGCTTTCCATGTGCCCCCATTCACATGGAAATAAAAAGTAAGCATTTGTTTAATTTATTTTTGGTCCAAAAATAGAGACATAGATAAACCTGGTTTAAAAGATTCTTTTTCCTGGTATCTGATGACCCACAGTGCATTAACGCGTCCAGAGTTGAAGCTTCAACATGCAGAGTCGTCCTTCCATCCTCAGGGCACTGCTCCTCACTAACTCCAGTCATTATATTTAGAAGTCATTTTGAAAAGTGACAGGACTTGATGGTTGACCCGGGAACAGAGGACAACCTCAAGATCTGCTTTGTTTCCTGACTGCTGCCTAAGAGTTGACAGTGTTTCTACAATTTATCTGAAGGATTTATTTGAATTTAAACTTATTGAATTGCAATTTATCTGAAAGATGTCAACACACAGAATTTCTTTTAGAAAAAGAGTAACACTTTAAAACCCCATGTCTTAGAGATAATAGTGTCGAATAACATATTTGCAAAACAGGAAGTGAGGAGGTACAGCCTGGGGGCCCCAGGGGATTAGAGCTGAGCAGGATGTAGGAAAATGAGCCTCCGGAAGGCAAAGGGTAATGTTTATTCTCCTCGATATTTCTCCTCCAATCTGTATGACATGAGACCCATCCCTCCAATACACTCCAGTACTTTGGGTTTCAAATCATCCTTCACCTTCCTTTGCACTGGATTCTCATCTCAAAATGGAAATAGTAAAAAAGATAAAAATTAAGCATTATGGAAAAAGTAATGAATGTCCCAGAACATCTCACATGTTTAGCTACTGCAAAGTCCTAAAATGTTCAACAAAGAAAAAAAACCATAAGTAGTTCTATATTAATGACAAGCATGGTTTATCATAATGAAAAATTCAAAACAACTTGCCTACCCAATGTCAAATACATGGTTAATCAAATAGTACAATCCGTGAGTGGTTTTCAGAATATTTCATAACTGATTTCATCAAGCAGGGCATGGCCATAAAAAGATGCTGCCTGACCAGCATGGACCCCGACTTGATGCCATATTGGTGTCCGTGGGCAGAGTATCAGATTTATACGAGCATATTTCAAATGTACTCTTTATAGCCTTGGAAATGTCATTTGTAAGAGTGTCCTAGAAAATGGAAGAATACTCGTTATATGTAAATATATATTTGAATAGTTCAGAAGTCTGGTGGAACTATAATAAAATGTCAACCATGGTTAAATCTGAGCCTGGGTGTTACAGATTTTTTTCTTCTTTGTGCCTTATTTATCTTCCCAGTTTTGTATAAATAGAGAAAAATGAAACGGCCTCAGTGTTTATGTTTATAATCAGAAAAAATGAAGTGGCCTCAGTGGCTTCATCTGTCCGTCCCAGGACGGCCACAGGATGCCATCCTTCAGCCTAACTGAGTGTGTTAATCAATTTTTATGCCTATTGGTGGAACAGCGTGGAAAACATTATCCACAGTTAAAATAACCAAGGGCAGCATTTCCACTTTTGCGTCTGATCCCGTTGCTGTGCTAACATTTAGAGATTTGGAAAGTGTATTTAGGAGATGAGGTTAACTTGGTTTTTTAATCAAAAATTTTATTGAAATAACTGTAGATTCGCTTACAGTGGTTAGAAGTCATGGGGACAGGGGTCTGCACCCCTTGTCCAGTGGGGAAGTCACGCAGGGACGCTGAGCCCGACTCCGTCCACTGGCGTCACCCAGATTCCCCCAGCGTTACTTGTCTGAGTGTATACTTGGTCCCGTATGTTTAACCACACGTGCACGTGAGTATCGCCACATCCCGTCCACAGACAGAGCCCACCGTCACCTCAAGCATAAAGACGAAACCAACTTGCCCATTTGTGTTAAATTACCAACAGAGTTGCCAGAAAACCAAAGACTTTGCAAAACTTCTGCTACAAACTGGGGCTCTGGCCGACCTCAAGCAGGCCTCCAAGACACAGGCGAGGCGTGAGGCCCACCGGGAGACCCATCCTTAGAAAAGCGGCTGAATGACCTCCACCCACCCGTAGGTATCTTTTAATCTCAAATCAAAAACTACAGTTCAAGCTGACAGCGACACTGTTCGGTCATCATCTAAGGAAGTTGAAAGCAAGGAAAAGTTGGGGTCCTCCCCGCACGGAGGTGCGTGCCCACGTGGTAGGCATTTTCAGTCGTGGTCACCATGGGGTTCATGGAGAAGATACGAAAGACGAGAGGTGTTTCATCTGCGTTTCCTACATTCTCGAGGTTCCGTATCTCCCGTCCTGAGGGTTTGATCTTTTATCTCAGATGCCAAACTTTTAACTCAGGGACGTAAGATGTAAGAGGGTGATGGCGGCCGCTGTGTTCCCCCGACACAGACACGGCTCTTTTCAGGATGCCCTGCCTGGCGTCCCGAGTGAGATTACAGGCGGCCAAATCACAAAGACATGAAAGCAATAAATCTTCCTTTGTGCAGAAATCAGACCCATCACGCACTCAGGTCCCAAGGGAGGGAGGGGTGGGGGAGGGGAGAAGGGCGAGCGGCAGGTTTGATGGAGGGCATTAATTACTTCCCTTCACTGAAAACTAGAGAAAAGAAAGAGAAACGTCATGAGCCTGCTGTTTTTTCCATTGCTCGTTCATTGCCAGTCATGAAGTCCTCCTGCAAAAGTCTGTCTCTGAGGTAAATCTACCTCGAAACTAAAACTCGCCGGGATAAGATCATGCAGATTCAGGATCTGAAAGGCAAAGCTCCTAAAACGAGATTTCAAAATCACTGATGACAGTCTCCTGCAAAATGAAGTGAGAATCAAGGAAAATCTTAATGACTTCATGGACAGTGGACAGTTTGCTTTTTAAAGCCAGTGGCTGGCCTTCAGGTGATGTCATTGAGAAAGGGAAAAGCCCTTCTTGTCGTGGAAACCAACTCTCTTCATATCCTTTCCCCCTAAAAAGGACAAATAACAAGTAAATGGAAGGAGAAAATTTCAAAAACCAAGGACCGAATATCAAAATTCCAAAATGGAAACTTGCCAACATTAAAATCTAACTCACCATGCTAAGAGAAAACGATCCGTGTTGGAATGAGTGTCAGCCTCTCTCTGAGGACACTTAACACATCATTCAACAGCCTGAAGCAGCAGGGAGCAAAGCGGGACACCCCTCAAGGCCAGCGCCCACGTGACCAGGGTCCTTGCCAAGACCCAAGCTTCACGTGGCACGTGGCAGGGAGCCTCCCACCAACAAACGTGACCGCTCCGAACAAACCTAACTTCTTGAGAACACCTCTCCTATTGTTTGATCCAAATGTATTCACCTATGATTCGTTGTTGTAAATGCATTGTGATGTTGAACAAATTAAAACACAAATACATAGCAATTTATTGTTTCCCCAAGGGCAGTTTAAACCCCAAAATGTTCTCTTGATAATTATCTACTTTCTTTATTCTTTGTACACATATAAAGAGGAATTAGTTTTCTAAGTGCTGTGTTATGTCAAGAAAAACAGCTTGTTTAGAAAGGGAAAAAAAAGGAAACAGGAAAGGAAAAATAAATAGCTAGAGTCTGAGAACTGCTGGTATTCAAGATGAAAAGATGTTAGAACCTTGTTTAAAAATAACAAGATACTCCGGTTTTGTGAGTTCAAGTCAAATAATTTCACACTGGCACTTTGGAGCTATTAATATTCCACATACCAAGAAATTTGATAAATGGTGTCCCTCGACTGCTCTTAAGGGAACAGATTTTTCTCGGTATATGTATTCATTCACATGTAAGCTAGTTGCCTATTTAAAGCCACAATAAATTAAACTCAGTACTTTGATACACGAACCACATTCATCTGAGGTTTCTAGGAACTGAATTTAAATCAAATATTGCATAAACGATGACAGAATTTCACTTCAAACTTTCTCTCATCAAGCTTTACAAAGTCAAGTGAAAGTATTTACCACATTTTATAAAGTTCAAAGGAGCTTGAGTACGGAGTGCCTTCAGACAAACAGCTTTATTTACCTGGCTCATTCTGAAACTCTGATTCTATTCAGGGAGTAGCCGTGTCAGTCAGTTAACCATTAAATTCCACTTAAGGCACAATTCACGAGGCTCTGAAGATAGGGCGACCCCGCATCTCAGCTTGCTGTGCTGTTGTCCATGGGGTTAGCGTGTTGGCTTTCGCCAAAGAGTGCTGGTCGACCGTGAGGGTATGAGCAGAAAATACCAGGTCTGTGCGGGCGTGCTGAGTCACTTCAGTCACGTCCAGCTCTGCGACCCCATGGACTGTAGCCCGCCAGGCTCCTCGGTCCATGGGGTTTCCCAGGCAAGAACGCTGGAGCAGGTTGCCAGGCCCTCCTCCAGGGGATCTTCCCTACCCAGGGATTGAACCCTCATCTCTTATGTCTCCTGCATTGGCGAGCACGCTCTTTACCACTTGCGCCACCTGAGAGTGTTTAAGGTACATTCTAGGGTCAACACCAAAATCCTCATGCCTAGGTCGGACTTCAGGTGCCCAGACCCGCTGATCCTTGCCCGTGGTTGTGTCAGTCTGCTCCTCCAGGAAGACAGGGCCAATAGGAGCCGGTGGATAGATATGATAGGTAGGTAGCTAGGTAGACAGTAGATCATAGGCCCATTGGGCTCCTCTGTCCATGGGATTCTCCAGGCAAGAATACTGGAGTGGGTTTTGCCGTTCCCTTTCCCAGGGGATCATCCTGACCCAGGGATTGAACCTGGGTTCAGTTCACTGTGCTTTGCAGGCGGGACCTTTAACTGTCTGAGCCACCATGGAAGTCCAGATAAATAGATAGTAGGCAGATAAAAAGATGGAAGACGGAGGCAGATACATAGATGACAGGTAGGTAGGTAGATGATAGACAGATGAATGATGACAGATGGTAAGTAGGTAGATAGATAGAGTTTAAGGAATTTGCTCACATGACTGGGAGGCTGGCAAATCTGAAATTCATAGCAAATTTAATGCAGTCGTAAAGAAGCAGAATTTCTTCTTCTGGGGAAACCTTGGTTTTGTGTGGAAGGTCTTTAACCACTGGGATGAGGCCCCTCTGCCTTACAGAGGTGATCTCCTTTGCTCAAGGTCAACTGACTACAGATGCATATCGGCAAAACTCCTTCACAGCAAGGAGAGTGTTTGATCAGGAAACCAGGTACTGCTCCCCAGCCCCACAGAGGCCTAGCATTAACCATCACAGCAATCCTACAGCCTACAGAAGGAGCAAAGGGTGGTGGCACCTAACCAAACAAGTCCTGGAAACATCCCAGCAGGAAACACCGGGAAGCAAAATTCAGTTTTCACAAAATCCGTGGCATTTGCTAAAACTGAGAATTCAGAGAAAATCCATTCAGGAAAATTCCTCCTGGGCATGGGGAGAGCTCAAGCTTCCTCATGAGAAAACATTAGGATTCAGGATTAAGTCCTAAGACCCTTCCTTGAGATAAAGTGAAGTCGAGACCAACATTGGGGCTGGTGCAGAAGCAGAAGCTTGGAGTCCGCATCTGTGGGAACAGAAAAGAGTTCCCAAGGGTTACTGCCTCTTTGATGTGATCAGTATTCTCAACAGGAGGAAATGGATCAGGTTTTCTATGGTGTAACATCTATATGTGATTCACAAGTTCAGCAACACTTCCCAGCTGCCATCACTTTTGTTCCTCAGCCAAACCTATGAGAACAAACGATCGGCGTGTGTCATTACGGTCACCACGTATCTGTGAAGACATTCCCAACACCACACACATGTAATTGTGTGGTAAGGACCACGGCTTCAGACCCAGCATCCAGCTTTCTTGTGCCCGCAGATGCACCCTACCCACGCAGCAGAGGGTAAAGCATTGCCTAAGCAACCATTTGCAAAAACAAGTCTTAAAGGGACTGGCTATAAGTCTCCAAGCAAGAAATACAAAAGGCCATTAACATATAAAGCAGTGCTTGACCTTGCCAGTCATCAAAGAAAGGAATGAAAACAAAGCTTCCACTTTTGAAATTGACAAGATGCAGGTCTGTCCGGTGTTTATAAGCACAGTTACTGCCTGGAAAGTCACGTTCGGGGCCGTCCATCACTTCTTCCAGAATAACATTTTATCCAAAGCTTCTTAGACTTATCTTGATTTGGTGTCAAACAAGCTTGTCCCTGTCTCCAAGTCCATCTGAAAAAAGCAAGGGAGGAAGGGAGAATTTCAGCCATCTAGTGGCTCAGAAGGTAAAGAATCTGCCTGCAGTGCAGGAGACCGGAGTTTGGTCCCTGGCTCAGGAAGGCCCCCTGGAGAAGGGAGTGGCAGCCCACTCCAGTCTTCTTGCCTGGAGAATCCCGTGGATGGAGGAGCCCGGCGGGCTGCAGTCCATGAGGTCACGAAGAGTCGGCCATGACTTAGCGACTGAACGGCAGCAACAGCAGCAGTTCCTTTTAAGATTGCTGCAGTTTTACGATTCACCTAGAAAGAGTACGCGAGAATATGCAGTTCTGTGTGAGCTGCAAACAGTCAGCCTGAAACTGAGCCGTCTTAGGGTCCCTGAGTCGCATCCCTCCCCCAGCTTCTACACACGCTGCCCAGCCTCCCTGGCCTGTGCTCATGTTAATTTGAGAATCCCACCAGGATAATGACATCCTTACCAAATGGAAAGCCCGGGCGAACTGCACCCCACTGCTGCAATGGAGTTATTATACTCCTTAAACTGTCCTTGGGAATAAAAGAAAAAAAATGAGCAATACGGTTGTAGGGAGACTTTTATGCAAGTAACAAAATATGACAAATAGCAGAAGGGAAAAAAAGTGGGAGAACAGAATTAAAGTGCTGTGAAAACCCGGCATCTCCCACAAGTCAGGAAAGAGAGGGTTAGCACATTACATGATTACACAAACACACATTTAAACGAATGCATGTTTAAAAATCCCATAAACAAATTCAAAATACCATTTTGGAAAAAAATACTTCAACATAGAAAACATACTGAGGTTTAATTCCCTTCTACACAAGCGCTTCTCACAAAACACAAAGAGAAAACTTAAAAATACAGACTGACAGTAAAATGCAAACAAGTATTCAATATCATGAAGGAACTTTAAACTGCAGTGAGAGGTAGGTTTTTATCTACCAGAGTGAAAAATAAATAGTTTGATAAACCAAGTCTTCAGTAAAGCCGGAAATAAGCAAACAGTCTTATGCTTTGGGAAAACTGGCGGCACTCTCTTTGGAGGGCACTTTACTGCCGTGGGTGATCAACTACTGGAAATGCACGTCCCCTTTGCCCCAGCAATCCTACTTCAGAAACTACATCTGCTACACAAACAACTATGTGAGTCTGTGCATTCACACTCTGCAACATTCCTGCAGCGTTCTTTGAAACTAGGGAAACCATCCGAAACAGGCTAAGTGTTCATGAAGATACGCCTGTTAGATTTATTACAGAATATCCTCCTGAAGAATATCTTTCAGTCCTCTGAAAAAACGAAACATGGAGAAAAGTCTAAGTGATAGCAAATGAAGAAAGAGAGCATACTGCAGATGAGAACTCATAGTATAACGACCTCTGAGTAAGGATATCTGTGCACCTGGGAATGTCCCCAGGGATTACAGAAAGAGGAAAATTTCACTTTTTACTTTGTGCCATTCAGGAACATTTGGAATTTTGCCCACAAAACAAGAAACTAAAGCAAAAATTAGAAAAACTAAACTCGAGTGGTAATATAGTCCTTGTATATTGTTGTATTTTAACATGCTGAATATAGAGCAGTGACTTGGCTTGGGAAAGATATTGGGTGAAAAAGCCCATCTGACATGATAATTTTAGGAGAATCCCTTGTTAAATGGGATTTAACTACTTTTCGCTATAAAGATATAGTATTCTCCAACACATCAGCAGAGCTTTATTTCCCATCTCACATTAGAGTGCTTGACCATTGCAGGAAGGTATCTGTCAGAGTTACTTACTGACAATAAAGAACCAAGAATTTATTTTACTGCCTTGCCTTAAATTTGACATTACCATTCCCTGTTTTCAAAAACTGCATACTCTTCACATTTCTTTCATTTTGCCAAATGCACATCTTTTATCCAAAGCCAGGTTAGAAGTTAAAGCCAAATTTTCTCCTGTGCAAAGTACATCCAGACAGTTCGAGCAGCTGTGTTGCTGATTTCTGTGATGCGAAGCTCTTTCATCGCTCTTCGACGTTCAGGTCTGCTCCTAAGCCAGTTAGCCTGTGCTTCTTAAGAAATACGAGGCTTTCAGGTGGCGGGTGTGGTTCTTCATGGGAAGAGACCAGCCGTCCCTCTTTCAGATAGCCATCTTCTCCTGCATTTCCTGCCTGCAGCCAGACTTCAGTCTGCAATCCATCCCATTCTTTCCAAACTTGGAGTAATTCATTACTTTATCTTTCCTCCATTAGTCGCTTTTTCATTTCTTCTGCTCCAATTCCAAAATAGATTTTGAAGCAGAGGAAATGGAAAACAGGAAAAACATCTCCACTGAAGCCTCAACTTAAAGGAATTCAGTGATAAATTATTTAGGCCATTTAAAACATCATTTTCGAGCTATCCCTCAGCTGTGATTGGCTTGCAAGGTTTTACTGGACATGGACAAAGAGCCCAGAGAATGTTCAGTGTGGAGCTCATTAAAATGACCACCCCACTATCCTGAGGGAGGAACGTCTCTGGAAAGGGGGACTCCAAAAGCGTTCACTGACCTCCCCTAATCCTGCCCCTGGGCTGAGAACCAGGGTCACAAGCAGTAGAATATAAGAGCAACATTTGAGGACATCCCTGGTGGCCCAGGGGTTAAGACTGCCTTCCTGCAGGGGTTAAAACACTGCCTGTGTGCAGGGGTTACAGGTTTTGATTCCTGGTCAGGGAGCTAGGATAACAGGGGCCTCAGGGCCAAAAAAACAAAACATAAAACAAGCAATATTGTGAGAAATTCAATACTTAAAAAAATAAAAGTAACATTTCTTTTTAAAGTTGCAACGCCTGGCAAAGTATTTCTAATTATAGGCTTAAAGGGACTTTTTCAACTTATTTTTTTCTCTAGTGATTTGGAAAAATGAAAATATGTTTTTCTATTTGGCAGAGGTATCCTAGAAGAACTCAGAGTGTGAACCAAAGTATAACTGCTTTGATACTTGAAGCGGTATTTGCTTGGAAAGACACAGATGAGAACAGAAAGACCAGAGATTGTGCCCCATGTCTGAGAAACGGGCCCCCGGAAGCCTGAACGTCCCCGTGAGAAGCTGTGGGCCAGTGGCCCGAGTGCCTGTTGGCCTGAAGCCCCTGGGAGGAGATGGGACCATCCTTCCTCAGTTCCTCCAGGCATGGAAAAACATTGCCTAATTTTTATGATAAGGAAAGACACTTCCACCTAAATGGGCAGATTTTTCCCACCGTTAAAAAAGTGCTACAGTTTATTTACCCACTCACCTACTGAAGGACAAGCTTTGGCAATTATGAATTAAGTAGTTACAAACATCTGGGTGGTGTGGTGGTGAAGAATCTGCCTGCTAATACAGGAGACGCAAAAGGCAAGGGTTCGAGCCCTGGGTTGCAAAGATCCCCTGGAGTAGGAAATGGCAACCCACTTCAGTATTCTTGCTGGCAAATCCCGTGCACAGAGGACCCTGGCAGCCTACCATCCATGAGTTTGCAGAGTGGGACACACGACTGAGCGACTGTTAAAAAAGAGCACTTCTGTTATCGCTTGGCGACTCTGACTGCGGAGCAAGCTCCTCTGCTCACACGGGCACTTATTTCATCTCAACCACCGCACAAGTTAATCCCTTACGCCCCTTTAGTCCTTCGAAGTCTTGACCGTGGTGATCACTTTCTTGGTAACTAAATTCTTCTAAAACAGCGGTGCAAGATCTCTCTTAATTTCCCTCTCCCTGCAAATCCTCAGGGCTCTGCCTCCCCCGTGGGCTTGGCTAGTCCTCATTCCTTCGTTCCTGCATCCGCTTCTGGCCCCTCTGTCGTTCGGAACCCCTGAAAAAGTCTGCAGAAGCCTTCAGAAGTCAGGCTTCATCAGAGCCAGCCCTGGAGTCGCCCAGAGGGGAGAAGGTTCAGGACCATGAACAGTTACTTTCATCCATGTGGTGGTCCCTCTCTCCCCACACATTTTGTGCTTCAGAGGTATGACCCCAGAAGCTTTGAGATGCTCCCCA
The DNA here is from genome assembly GCA_012922965.1 of Capreolus pygargus. Classification (NCBI taxonomy): domain Eukaryota; kingdom Metazoa; phylum Chordata; class Mammalia; order Artiodactyla; family Cervidae; genus Capreolus; species Capreolus pygargus. The sequence goes on from SNSB01003930.1 coordinate 11,517,456, forward strand.
ATAAAAAGTTCTTGGAGACCAAATATTAAAATAGGGCAGGAAACACTCCATATTACATCTTCCACATTTATTTATTATTTTATTGAAGTATAATTTGCAATGTTATATTAGTTTCTGGTGTGCAACTAAGTGATTTGAGTGTGTGTGTGTGTGTGTGTGTGAGAGAGAGAGAGAGAGAGAGAGAGACAGCGCGCACGTGCATATGTGTGTTTGGGCGTCTGGCTCTTGTGACCCC
>SNSB01003930.1:11517700-11535345 GCA_012922965.1 Capreolus pygargus
ATGGACTGTAGCCCGCCCAGGTCCTCTGTCCATTGGATTTCCCAGGCAAGAATAGTGGAGTGGGCTGCCATTTTCTCCTCCAGGGGATCTTTCGATCCTAGGCTTGAACCCAAGTTTGCTGCGTCTCCTGGACTTTCAGGCGGGTTCTCTACCACTAGCACCATCTGGGAAGCCATAGATGTGTATTCTTCTTTAGGTTCAATACATCTGTATCTGTGGCTCCTCTTCCCAAAGGAAAACCAGAGACAAGCGTCAAGCAGCCGGTTCTTGGAAGAGATGACCGTGCAGATCAAGTGGGACCACGTTTTTTCTCCCTTCCCTTCTGCTCAGACTACAAGCCTGCAAAGACGGTTCTCCCTGCCTTCAGCCAAATGTAGATGGCAAGATGTCCCAGAGAGGGGAGACAAACCTGAGGGTCGCAAGTCCAAGGCCATGAGGGTCCTTCAAGAGGTCCCAGGGCCAGGGTGTCCCAGGAGGGGGAGGTGGCCTCTACAGGGAGCAGTGAGGTCCCTGGGATGAAGCCAGGACTCGGGGACCCTGAGCTGGTGTCCATGTGTCTGGCAGCCTTCAGCATGGGCTGTCTGTCCCCCATAAAACCGTTGGGCTTGCTAACAAGGAGGTCAGGCTCCATCCCACACAAGCCCCTAAGATGCTGGTGTCTCAGTCCGCTGGGGCTCCGACCGCAGAGCCCCAAGGCTGGGTGGCTTATGAACAGCAGAGCTTTATTCCTCACAGTTCTGGGCTGGAAATCCGAGGGCAGGGTGTCAGCACAATTGCAGTCTGGTGAAGGTCTCTCTGGGTTACAGATCTCCACCTGGCAGAAAGGGTGGGGAGCTCTCTGGGGTCTCTTTCATAAGGACACTTGTCTAATCCCCTTAGCACTTCCCTGGGGGCTCAGACGATAAAGAATCTGCCTGCCATGTGGGAGACCTGGGTTCGATCCCTGGGTCAGGAAGATCCTCTAGAGAAGGAAATGGCAACCCCCTCCACTGCTCCTGCCTGGAGAAGCCCAGGAGCCTGGTGGGCTACAGTCCATGGGGTTGCAAAGGGTCAGACACGACTGGCAGACTAACATTTCAGCCGTTCGCGGGGCTGCATCTTCACAGCCCAGTCACCTCCCAAAGTCTAATGCCATCAACTTGAGCGTCAGGGTTTCAACCTAAAATCTGGTCTGAGGGGGAGGCACTCAGACATTCAGACCACGGCAGCTGAGAAATGAGGGGCTCAGAGTGGACCTCAGTCCTGAGGGACTCCTCCTGAAGGCATCACTGATTTGAAGAATGTCCATCAGGGACCCCTGAAGAGGGGGTTGTTGGAGGGTCTGGCTGTTAGGTCACAGAAAAGAGCTTGAGAGCCTGGATTTCCTTTGGGGGCAAAGCCATGGCAAAGGCGGGTTGGCAGAGGAAGAAAATGAACTGCCCTTTTCAACATATCAGCTACCATACTCACCCAGAAATAGGGGAGGGGTCCGCCTCACCTTTCTCCCTCCTCCTGAGACCCTCTGACTGCATTGGGCCCATTACATGGGGGCCGTTCAAAGACACTTGATAAAAGCAGCCAGGTCATCTTCTATCACCTTGTTTGTCTGGAGAAATCAGTTCCAAATTCCCAACAACAGGCCTTAACATAAACTAGGGGCCGTCACCCCCCCTGTGAGAGGGCGCTGTCTGAGAAGGAGAGTGTCAATCTGACCCCCGGGAAGAAAGCAATCTGCTCTGGTTCCTTGTGGGAACCTTGTGATGGGAAACATTGGTGCATTAAATAAGATAGGGATAAGAATAACTTGATTCAAGACTTTAAAGGGGAAAAAAGTTTTCTTTTCAAGAAACAACAATCGTAGGTGTATCAGAAGTAGTATAAAAAAAAAAGTGGTATGTACTGATCATTCGGTGGGAAAAAACAAATAACGAAGAAGGAAGTCAGTCTCAAGTTCTCATGGAAAATGAATTATAAAGACGTGAAGCCACTGAAGTCTAGATCAAAGTCGAGCCTTCCGATCAGCCCGTGTGCTCATTAACAGAAGACGATGTCATCCGCCTATTTTTAGCTCGGGAACCGGAACACTTTCAACGTCACGTGGCCGGACGGTGACACAGGTGGCCCGGAACGAGGGCAGCTTTGCTTTTCTCCGCTTGGGAGCAGAGTGCTAGGCTTGCCTGGGAAAATGGGAACTCCTCCGACTGAGCAGCGATTCCTCTTTTCCCATCCCGAGACCAGATTTTGTGTAGTACATAGACAGCCGTGTGTGATTCAGCAGGGCCTTCCAAGCTTGAGGACACACACAGTTCCTTCACATATGTACTCAAACATAAACTTCCAGACTACAAATGTCAGCACACTACGCGTTTAAAAAGCCCCCGGGGAGTTTTCTGTTGCTGTTGTGATAAATGCGGTAACTTGTCAGACAATACGAGTTTATTATGTTACAACTCTGGAGCTCCGAAGTCCAAGGTGGGTCTTCCTGGGCTAAAATCAAGGTGGGACCGTATTCCTTCTAGATTCTAGGGGGAAAACCTGCCTCCTGGTCTTTCTGCTTTCTGGAAGCCACCGCATTCCTCGGTTCTAATCCTCTTTCTTTATCCGCAGCAGCCAAACTCATCTCACCGGCCCACCCTCTGGTTCTCTGCAGGTGGGAAGGTCCTCAGGTCTAAAGGGATCCCGTGACCACTTTGTGTCCACCCAGGTAATCCAGACTGACCTCAGTTCAGATCCTAATCTAATCGAACCTGCGGGTACCTCTGCCACGCAGGGTAACATGCTCACAGGTTCCAAGGATTAGGGTGTGGACATCTAGGCCAGGGGGTATTATTCTACCTACTGCAGCCATGAAATGTCTAATGCCCCCCCACTCCCACCGTCACCAGGCTAAAATAAGCATGGGTATTCTTTACTGGGCTTTCCAGGTGGCCCTGCTGGTAAGGAATCGGTTGTCAATGCAGGAGACAGAAGGAACACGACTTCGATCCCTGGGTCGGGAAGATCCCCTGGAGGAGGACATGGCAACCCACTCCAGTGTTCTTGCCTGGAGAATCCCACGGACAGAGGAGCCAGGCGGACCACAGTCCATGCGGTCGCAGAGTCGAACAGGACTGAAGTGACTTAGCACGCACACACGCGTCCTTTATATCGAGAAAGTGTCAAGCTGCCTACGCTTTATGCTCTGGGAGGGATGTAATCCGATCCTGCCATTGCTCTGTTTCTGCAGGAAGGCAAGGTCTGTTCAGAGGAGCTTAAGCTGACAGGAGCCACGGAGGAAGCCGGTGGCCCTCATCCGAGAGCTGGCGCTAGTGCCTTCTGGCCGCAGGACCCCCCCTGGCGGGCCGCCGCTCGGCATCCCCCAGCAAGACCGCTTCTCTGCAAACAGCGCGGGCCGCCGGCCTCTTCCTCTGCGTGCCTCTCCTCTCCTCCGGCTCTTCCACCAGCGCCCGACCCAGTGGTTTCGGGAAGACACTTGGCCCGACTCAGGCGAGTGCCTGGTTTCCCTCGGTGGTTCCGTCCACCACGTCTCACTGTCACGGATGCAGTGATGGCCCCCGACCTTCAGCCCTGTCTCCCTGCATCTCCACGCTGAGCCTCCCGCGTCCCTCCGGCTCTGGTGTCTCAGGCCCTCGGACTAAAACAATGGGACCTTTTCTCTTCCCCTCACTCAGGTGTTTGTTCTAGCTTTTGCGTTTTGTCTCAGCTGGCAATGTCGCCGTCACACCTCAGGATCCCAGACACAGAAAACGCGCTGTCGACCCAGGCCCCCTCTGTCTCCAAAGGCAGACGCTTCTAGCAAGGCTCTGAAATCTGCCCGTCCTATATGAGAAGTGTCTTTCAAATGCAACCTCGTCTTTCCTCGAAAAGACTCATGACACGGGAAATGGACACCTAGAGAAGAAAGCCCTCCTTGCTTCCCAGGGAACGGTCAAGGACGTGACCAGTCCAGAGGTCAGGGAAGCACTCCTTACAGTCGCTTTAAGGCAATTACCTAGCATGATTCTGAAGTTCCGCAGGACGAAAATGCCCTAGATACACCCATGGGAGAACACGCTTTTGTAACTTGCTTAAAAAACAAGAATATTCCATTAAGACCGACTTCGACATTTTCTGTACACCTCACACGAACTGACAAGAGCTCTTTCATCAAACAAGTGATCTTATTGCATTCGTGTCCATGTGTCGAATAAGCTGAAAAATGCTAATTCCATTCTGAGGTCTTATAATAATTTGTCCTCAGAATCACACTTATTTTAATGTGAACTAACATAATCTGGAGATACTACTTCAAAAAAATGTCCACATTAATTCCCAAGAGTTCCAGAAGTTGTGATTATTTGCTAATGAGATTAATTAGTCCAGATTATCCTGATGATATTTTTTCAGTGAGTAAAACATCCCCAACTATGCATTTCATTTTTTTCTACTTTCTTCAACTTGTTTTGAGATTTATCAGCAGCTCTTTTCTACAAAATATTGCAAAACTGAAGTGGTTTCTGATGCATTTTATCATTGTTTTTAATTAGGGCTTTCAAAAAATTCAATAAAGGGATGCCTTGTTTTTTAATTACACTTTTCCAGTATGGAACATTAAAAGTTGTCTTTAATTATAAAAGTAAAGCGTTCATATGCTTTTAAAAGTGCGTATGCTTCTCTCTCGTTTCTTGGTGCTTTCCATCATCCCGTAAACACACATTCAGCCGCTGGCTTCTGTCGCCCTCGCTGTTGCTGTTGTTCCGTCACTCGGTCGTGTCTGACTCTTTGCCACCACGGTCTGTAGCCCTCCAGCCTTCTCTGCCCAGAACTGTTGCTTTAGGCAATGCCCGTTGGATAATCGCTTTATGTTTAATGAGGTTCATATTGTGATATAACAATTTCTTGTAATTTATAACCTTTGATACATCATTTACACTTTACCTACAAGTGACAGGTAACTAATCAGAAACTGGGAAGAAGGATGCTGAGTACAGAGCAGAAGCCAGCTCCAAGAACAGGGCCTGGCCACAGCCCCCAGGGCCTAGACAATGCCGCCAGTCCCCAGGCAGGGGCTCACACCTGGATTACACGCTCTCCGAGTGCGCAGAGAGGGGGCAGGCTGTCCCGCATCCACCCTCACAGGGACTCGGGCGTCGCAGGTCCTTTATTCTCACGTTGGCCGCGTTTAGGAACGCAGTTCCGGCGCCATGAAGCTGAAGCTGAAGCCTAGCTCCCTGCTGCAGAGTCAGGATCCAAGTGAGAGCTCTGGGTGTTTCCAGGGCAACTAGCTCATCTCCATGTTTCTTTTTTTTCCCAATTAAAATGGAGACACAATGGTAACTAATGTGCCCGCCATCTATGCCCTATACCACCCTGAACGCACCTGATCTCATCTGATCTCAGAAGAATTCCCTTCCAGTGCGGGAGACAGAAGAGACGCGGGTTTGATCCCTGAGTCAGGAAGATCCCCCGGAGGAGGAAATGGCAATCCACTCCAGTATTCTTGCCTGGAGAATCCCATGGACAGAGGGGCCTGGCAGGCTACAGTCCATGGGGTCGCAAGAGTCAGACACGACTGAGCAGAGGCACAAGATGAGCAAATATGTCTTTTCTGATGGGAGAGTTTAAAAGGACTATAACCGTCATTGCCACCGCCCCTAAGAGCAGTGGAACATCGCTGCCCTAACACCCTCAGTCGCGGGTGACGGCCACAGAACAGAAGCTGCACCCTTGCTGCCTACGCTCCAGCTGACAGGCTCTAGCGGTCCTTGCAGGCATGTGCCTTAGCCCTGTGGCTTGTCCTTTTTCAACCAGAGCAGAGAGGAGTGCTTTGGGGTCTGGTTTTTAGAGATTCCTCCTTCTAGAGAAGCTTTTCTTCCCTGAGTCTTCGGCGGGAGTCGGGGGAGGTCAGAAAGCGGGGGAACCTGGTCTCCCTTGTGGAGGCAGCTGTCCTTGTGAGTGCTTTGCAGACCCAACATGCTGACGGCTAACAGGTGGCCCTAATGTCTTGTCAGTGTGGGTGCCCCATCCCAGGGAGCTTTGGTCTCCAGGCACCCACGTAAGGAGACTGGGGCGTCCCCCTGCACACAGCTCCTATGTGTCAAGAGGAGCTGATCATGTTTCATGATAGAGGTTTGATCATTGAAGAGCTTCATACCTCTCTGTCATCTATCATCTGTCTATCTATCTGTAAATATCTATCTGTCCATCCATCCCTCTATTTCTATCATCCATCTGTCTGTTTATCTATGTCTATCATCTATTTATCTACCTATCCCATCTGTCTGTCCATCTATGTTGTTTTCAGTCGCTCAGTCACGTCCAGCTCTGCGACCCCATGGACTGCAGCCCACCAGGCTTCCCTGTCCTTCACCATCTCCCAGAGTTTGCTCCAACTCATGTCCATTGAGTCAGTGATGCCATCCCACCATCTCATCCTCTATCATCCCCTTCTCCTCCCGCCCTCAATCTTTCCCAGCATCAGGATGTTTTCCAATGAGTCACTTTTCACATCAGGTAGCCAAAGTATTGGAGCTTCAGCATCAGTCCTTTCAAGGAATATTCAGGACTGATTTCCTGTAGGACAGACTGGTTTGATCTCCTTATAGTCCAAGGGACTCTCAAGAGTCTTCAGCGTGACAATTTGAAAGCATCAGTTCTATTTATTCATCTACTTAATTTTTCACATCCCTTCATTCATGCCACATTTTAAAATCTACTTCTCTTGTATCTATCAGCCGAATACCACTGTCAGCCAGTGAGGACCCCCGGTGTAGAAACCATGATTAGCCGTGGACTCGTAACGACCCTAACAAAATTATCTTACCTGGTGAAATTAATTTTGCCTTATCCTGGCATCTCCAGATCAGCCCAACTCTAGGCAGTTCCACAGAAGAACCCCAAAGATGACTAAGGGCTTCTGAGCAGAAATTAGGCAATGAGATTAGACTACTTAGTCTGGAAATAAAGGTTATGAGACTGCTGCACATCTTTGAGCATGATGCAGCCTCATATCTCGGTTTCCGTGGAAGACAGACAGATGGAGGAAATGAGCTTGTGCGCTGGTCTGCTGAGGAGCAGGGTAATAACCGTCCAGAGCGGAGGTCAGGGAGAAACAGCAGAGCCCAGAGAAAGCTCTGGGCTCCCCCTGCCTCATTTTTCAGTTTTTATTTCTTTTCACTGGCTAGTTCTAAAATTATTAAGTTTGTACGAGCTCACATTGTGTATTTCCCAGGCACAAACTAACATGTTTGTGTGTACACGCTGCCGCCAACGGCAGACACAGCAGGGCTGTGTCTAGGCAGCGGGGCTGAGTCCTGTAGACGGCTGGGCAGGAGGCTGGCCCTCCACCACCGTCTCCGGTGGCTTCACAGACCAGCGTCTGCAGAGCCGTCGCATCACAAGAAGTCTCAGGCGTTCACCGCGTGTGCGTCCTCCCCGAGCTCACCGGAGCGCCGCCAGCCCACCCGCCAGTGCTTCCATCTGGCCCAGAACGTGTGCCTGCATCACGGCGCACGAGCACGAGTGTGTCCACACTCTGCGGCAACCGAGAGGGCTGGGACGGGGAGGGAGGCGGGAGGGAGGTCCGGGAGCGAGGGGGCGTGTGTATTCCGATGGGCAATTCATGCTGCTGCGAGGCAAAGGCCATCTCAATGTGGGAAAGGAATTATACTTTAATCAAAAATAAAAATAAAGGCATAAAAGAAAGTCCGTTCCTAGGAAGGGACTCACTGGATAAAAGACGATTTTACTTTTAACCCCTTTAGTTTTGAACACATATTCACGTCTCCGGGTTGCTATTGAAGTAAACCGGGGGTGCTCACACTTGACTGTCCGTCTCCACCAGGTGAAGCGTCGTCACACATGGATGCTGGCTCTCAGCTCCTCGGAGTTGCCGGGCTGGAAGGTCTGGGCTGGGCCCTGGGGTCTGAGTCTGTGACAAGCTCCCCAGGGCAGCTCTTGCTGCCGCTCTCGGGCCTGAACTCTGCGAACCACTGAATTAAGCCATTTGCTTGCTTCCGAGAGAACAGAGCTGGTGTCCTCTCCACTTTGAATGTGCTGGGACCATAACTTGCCTCTCCGACATCCCTGCCTGTCCCTGCCAAGGTGAGTGGGCAGACAGGCCCCTTGGGAAGAGCGGGCCAGCCCACCGCCCACTGCAGTCCACCCGGAGCTCTGGCATCCCAAGAGGGCCCCCCCAGCTGTCCCTGCTCAGAGGGTGCCCCCAGTGCCACACGGCTCCCCGGGCACTTAGCACATCCTAGGGCATGTTCCCGCCCATCTTTTTCATGACGTCCAAGATGGAACACACCAACCTCTGTCACCAGAAGTCTTCCCTCCCGGACACTCGGTTATTGTTAGGACCACCTTGCCCCAGAAGACGGCTGGCAGACTTCACACGGTGCCCTGTCTCAGGGCTGGCTGAGCTTGCGGTCACAATGAGATTAGACTCCACAGCACGCACTTGTTTGCACCTCTTAGATGCCGCGTGCTTATTAACTCCAGGACAGGAGCCGAGGGGCAGAGGGACGAGGCCAGTCCTTTTGTGAGTCCCGGGGTCCCATGGGGTCCACTTCGCCCAGTGACGAGGCTCCATCCTGGGGACCGCAGGGCGTCTGCAAGAGGCCGCCCTGACTCTGAGGACCGTCTCTAAAGTACGGGGCTCAGAGAGGCTGGGCTGGATTGCCGACCACACTTTTGGAGGATAAAATGCTGGGTGCCCTGAGGTAAGGGGCTGCCCTGGGACCTGGGTCAGCTTCTGGAGATGGGCAGCGGGCCCCTGGGGAAGCCCGGAGGGAACACCCACCCCCCCACAACAGCCCTCAGGGTCCTTAAGCCCTCCTGGAGTAATGCCAGGCCTCCGAGGGGCTCTGAGAGATTGCAGCTGAGCTGGAACCCCCTCCCAACACAATCGTGGCGGTGAGTAGTTCCACACGGGAATGCGTGGGGGTCGCAGGCACGTGGATCCCAGCAGCCAGTGTGTGTGTGTGCGCGCTGTGTATGTTGTGAGGGCGCGCGTGCACGTGCACACCTGCACGTGTGCATCTGCGCGTGAGTGTGCGTGTGCGCGCGTGCGCTGGATGGCCGGGGCCGGGCAGCAGGCCTGAGCGTCCCGGCGGGGCCTCTGCAGAGCCGCCCTCCTGGGACAGGGCGTGTTTGCGGGGAGCCGGGCTGCTTGACGCGGGCTGTGCTGCCCCCTCGTGCCCATCTCGCAGAATAACGGCCTCCCGGGAGCATCTCGGGCGGACCGGCGGCCGGTCGGCTGGCTCTGGTCCTGGACTCCGGGGCAGGCGGGGCTCAGTGGGAGCTGACAGCCTTGGCCCACCCGCTGAAGCCCCTCTGTGAGCGAGTCCCTGGTGGATCCCGGGGTCAGGAGGGCCCTGCTGGGTCCGGCATCGGAGGGCACGGCCCACGTTGCTGCCGCCTTCCCTGTGGGCGTCCCGCTGACCCTCCCTGGAGACCAGTTCCCTACAGAAACATCCCTCACCATCAAGAACTGAGCAGCTTCTCTGAATGCCTGAAACTTCGTTGTGTTGTTTTGGCTGGAGCTGCCATGTGACTTCCTCACGCCCCACAGATACACATGGAAATTACTGGAGCCTTTTATGGGAATAGGGAGACTCACCAAGTGCCTTCCCCCAGGTCTGGGTGCCCTCGGGTCCCGGGGCTCTGCTTGCCCTGGAGACAAGTTCCCCAACCTCGGGAGTCACTAGTCCACTTTCTGCTTTGCTTCAATTCCAAGAAAATTGCACTGCATTATTTTTAAATATAATGAATTCTGAAAGCATACTTTTCCCTGCATCCTCAGAGAGTGCTTACAACATCATTTGATGGCTTATTACTATTATTCTCTGTTTAAGTTTGTTCAAGATTTTTTTTTTCTTATCTGCTACAGGACAGGTTTTAGGAAGTCATTAATGGTATTCAGGGTTATACCTCCAGATGCTGTGATCTGAACACATAGCAAGATTTGGTACTTCCCTGTCAGTCCAGGGGTTAAGACTCCTCCGTGTGCTTCTAACACAGGGACATGGGTTTGATTTCTGGTCAGGGAACTCAGATTCCATATTTCTCAGGGCAGAAATAAACAAATAAAAGACCATCATAAGGGGAACACATGTGAATCCATGGCTGATTCATGTCAATGTATGGAAAAAACCACTACAATACTGTAAAGTAATTAGTCTCCAACCAATAAAAATAAATGGGAAAAAAAAATCATCATAGATCACTTAAATATATATGTCCTCATGCTCCACAAATATATATATATATATATATTTATTTATTTATTTAGCAGTACTATGCACATGAATGGGCTTCCCAGGTCGCTCAGTAGTAGGGAATCTGCCTGCCAGTGCAGGGGACATAGGTTCGATCCTGGGTCAAGAAGATGCCTTGGAGAAGGGAATGGCAACCCACTTCAGTATTCTTTCCTGGAAAATCCCATGGACAGAAGAGCCTGGCGGGCTACAGTCCACAGGGTTGCACATAGTCAGACACGACTGAGTGACTAACACTTTCGCTTTAAAACAAGTGTGATGCATCCACGTAGCCGAGTGTGCAGCTTAAGGAAGACAGGAGAGGCTGTCTGTGTAGGAATGCTTGCAGACCACCGCCCTGGAGTCAACGGTAATAAGCTAGTTAATGAAAGAAGCAACGTTCAGAAATGTGCACGCCGTGAAGGCGCTCCTCTTAAAAAAGGTAAAAATAAGAGTCTAGTTTTTATTTTCTCTGTGTTTTCAGAAACACTGGAAGTGCGTGAGCGAGCAGCGATAGAGTTTTCCTGGGGTGGTAGGAGGGGCGTTAGGAGGAGGGGAGAGGTCTCTCAGAGCTTCTCTTTTTATGTATTTTTAAACCAGGCGAATATGGTACTCAAAGCTGTATTAAATGGTTTTCTTTAAAACGCAGGTTTAACACATTTGTCTGGACTTCAGCTGGTGAGTTCCAGGTGTGGTGTGGGCCCCCCTGAATGTGTGGCCTCTGTAAAGATGGGGTGCTCTGTAGCCAAGTGGGGTTTGCACCTGCCCCTTCCCTGGTGATCGCATGTGTGAGCACCATGTCCAAGGCGTGCGGGTGCTGTCCCAGGCCAGGGGCTGGGCAGTCTGTGTGACATCAGTTCCCCTGAGGCTAGATCAGATTAAATTAGATGCCCATTTCACAGGGGAGCATGCTGAGGCCTGGGAAAGGTGCCCCAAGCTCACACTGCGTAAAGACAGAGCTGGTGTTCAGACCCAACTCCACGTCACTCCAAGGTCTGGTCTACAGGCTGCCGAGGTGCCCCCCTCCCCACCCCCGTGCAATCCCCAGAGAGGGCGGCCTCGGGGAGAAGTGGGGGAGGGAGGCCTAGACTCGGTCAGCGCCCCCCGGCAGGTCCTAGGTGACGTTCCAGGTCACCTTTGTGAAAAGCAGCAAGGGTTGCATCCCAGAACGGCCCTCTCTTCCCGGCACGCAGCCGCCAGACTGGGCTCCGTGGAAACTGCTGGGTGTCCCCAGGCATTCGGGCATGGACCACAGTCTGCCGGGCGGGGTAGCGTGTTCAGTAACCCACGTGGGAAAGGGCCAGGGCTGCCAGCACTGAACAACCCTGACGGGGGCTGCAAACCAAGAACTCGATTCTTCTGGACCCTGTTTGGGGTCGAGAAGTCTCAAATCAGGGTGTCAGCGGGGCGGCTCTGGGCGGGAGCCATCTGACCGCTTCCAGCCTCCAGTGGTCGTGGTGTCCCCACTTACAGACGCGTCTCCCCCCTCCACCTCTGGTCCCGTGGCACTCTCCCTGTGGGACTCCATCCTCAGGTGGCGTTTCTCCTTTTTTCCTAAGGATCCTGGTCATATTCGACAGGAGCCGAGCAACTCCCGCAGGACCTCACCTTATCTCACTATACCTGTGACAGCCCTATTCCAAATAAGGGCACAGTCGCAGGTAACCAGGACGTGAACACACCTTTTGGGGGAACACTACTCAAGCCGTAAGAATAGAACATCATCGGAGGGCTGGAAGCTCTGTGCAGCTGGTTTAGACAAGGGTCTGTGCGACAGAGTCATTAAGTTACTGCTTCACTAAGCTAAGTTTCAAGAACATGTAAATGGGCTGAGGCCTTGGACAAGAAGCCTTTCATCGTGCCCTTCGCAGGCAAGGACTCAAATGTTGCCCACAGAAGTTGAAAAGAAAGTGAAAACAGGTTTGAATCCAGTGAGCAGGACAAAGCAGAGACTCAGGGAACAGTCGGTCAGGAGAGAGCCCCCGGCCCCCGCCGGGGTGAGAAGAGGTCACGCGTCCCCCCAGGCCGCGGAGACTCCCGGGAGACCGCGTTTTCCGAGAAGCCGAAGGCCAGGGGTGACCTGGGCTGCTCACAGGACTCTGCAGGGAGGCTGGCCTTGGACGCCCACCCTGGCGCAGCCCACGGTCACACGGTTGGGTCTGAGAGGGGAAAAAAGGCTTCAGCAGAAACTGCAAGAGCTTTTCTGGGAAAGAGTCTGTAAATGCAGGCGACAGAGAGCCCGGCGTTGGACGCCTTCTTGGGAGCCTTTGGCTGGCGGAGGCCCCAGGACTCCGGCTGGTTCTGGCAGGAGGTGGGAAGGCCTTTCTTGGAGATAGCTGACGTTGCTTGCTAGTTAGAATCTCAGACAAAAGGCTGCTGGGGTTTTGTTTTGTTTTTTTTTAATGTAATCCACTATTTTTTTTTTTTTATGTGGACCTTTTTTTTTAAGTCACTGAATTTGTTACAATATTGCTTCTGTTTCATGTTTTTGGTGTTTCGGCCACAAGGAACGTGGGATATGAGCTCCCGACCAGAGATCAAACCCACGCCTGCACTGGAGGGCAAAGTCTTAACCACTGGGCCACCAGGAGGTCCTAACCGCTGGACCACCAGGCAAAGCCTTAACCGCTAGGTCGCCAGGGAAGCCCCCAAGGTCTGCTGTTAAAGGCTGACGGTGCCTCTTCAGCTTGACCAGCTCCAACTTAAGAAGTTGCTGGTGGGCCCCAGGCATGCCCAGCTGAGCCAGGGGACCCTGCCATCCCGTCTGCACCCCCCTCCCCGGGCAGATGGTCTCACAAGGGCGGCACACGGGAGCAGGGCAGCCAGGAGGGACGCCAAAGCAGAGGAAGAAGGGAAGGGCTCTCCCCGCGCCCACAGTGGAAGCCGGGCGCGCTGCTGTGGGCGGAGCTTGTATCAAAGACGAGGTTCGTTGCTGGTATCCTCAGGCTAAGCCTCACCCCAGCCTTCATGAACCGTTCCCGACTGTCTGCCCAAGACAGCGCTTTCCTTCCTGAGTTCCGAGAAACGGACTCACTGAAACCGTCTCGAAACACAAGTCCTCTGCCAGCTTTCTTTCCGTGGCGTCTGCAGTTCAACCCCCTGTGCGTGCTCCCCAGGCCTCAGAGTCAGGCTTGAAAGGATGCAAACCCACGTGCACACAGGCGGTATATGTTTGCTCAGAGAGGTGGCCGTGGCGTGGGGGGCCTTCCAGGGGTGGCACCCACTCCAGGGCCTCAAGGGGAGCCTGCGGCGGCCAGAAGCCGCTCAGGGACCATCTCCGGGAACCTGGGAAGGCATCCTGCTCCCTGCCTTTCCACGGAGAAGATTTTGCCTCTGGGAATCCAGGAAAACACCTGTTGTTGCCACTGGGGAGGCTGAGTGTGTGGAGAACGGGAGCCTGACCTGGCCTCGCCCACTTGCTCCCGGGATCGGTGCAGTCCCCCTGCCTGGTCCAGGAGTCCAGCTCATCCGCTTACAGCCTTCACAGTAGCCGGGCCAGTGCCCCAAACGATGCTGTCAATTTGCTTTTAAGACCCCACTTCGAAGCGGGAGATCCGATGGGATGATTGAAAGGCAGAGCAATGCGGGGAGAGATGATTAATATTAATAAGGCGCCCACCACCCTCAGGACACCACAGCGATGCTCCCAGGGGCTGTTTCTGAAAGAAAGACTCAAGAAGATGCAAGGGGTGTGTGTGTGTGTGTGGTGTTGTTGTTATTATTTTCAGCAGCTTGAAGGAGAAAACGCTGCCCTGGATTTCTCACCTTCTCTGGGGAGCACTTGAACTTGGAGCCGGCCCCCAAGTTCTGCACCAGGCCCCCCATCCTAACACCCCTCCCCCGAGAGCTGAACCCACATTTTGCCGTCCTGACCTCCTCCCTACAGAACAGGCTCGCCAAGCACTCCTTTCTGTGCACAAGGATTCTGTGTCTGTCAGTCCATGCTGCGGAAGAAAAGGATTCTAAAACTCTCAGCGGTTTCTATGAACTGCTTCTCACACTCACGGGCCCAGAGGGGCCTGAGAGTTTCTGCGCCGCGTGGGTCAGCCGGCCGGGTTCAGTCTGCTCCACGTGGTCAGCACCCCTGAAGGACGGCTCCCTGAGTCACCTCTCCTCCTGGTGAAGTTCAGGAGGGCAGGGAGCAGAGCATCTGGGGCCCCCGGAGTCCTCCATGCAGAGCGGGACCAATCCCGCCACCAGGAGGCACACCCACTGAAGTGGAGGTCCTGCGTGGTCCCCGTGAAGTGGCCAGTCCAGGGAGGAAGGGAGTTCTCGGGGGCAGGGATGGACTCAGCCTCACCCCCCGGTAACTACAGGGACTTGACCTCCTGAAGGGACGTCCCAGGTGCGACTAGTAGTGAGGAATCTGCCTGCGATGCAGAAGCCCCGGGACCGATCTCTGGGCCGGGAAGGTCCCCCGGAGGAGGGCATGGCAACCCACTCCAGTACTCTTGTCCGGAGAATCCCATGGACAGAGGAGCCTGGCAGGCCACAGTCCATGGGGTCACGGAGAGTCGGACACCACTGAAGTGACTGAGCATGCACGCGTTTTCCCATTAGGGTTGCACGGTTGATCTTTAACACTGTGTCAGGTAAGGATGTTACAGCAGGTGAGGAAAAAGACCACCAGCTGTTTCTGCGCCCACATTCATGCCCTCTGCTGGGTAGCCTTGCAACCCCTGCGGGGGTCTTTTGTTGTGGACTTGAATCTGTGACTTCCTCCGGGCCGTCTCACCAGGGTCTCGTTCTGCTATCACAGAAGACTGCCACCCCCTGCACCGTGGGGCGTGGCTGTGAGCGGCAGGGCGCCCTCTGCCCTCTGCCCGGGAGTCTCTCTCCACCTTGTGAAAATCCACGCAGATGTGCTCAGCCTTGCCCGAGTCTTTGTGACCCCACGGACTGTAGCCCTGCTGGCTCCTGCATCCACGGGGAGTCTCCAGGCAAGAATGCTGGTTGGGTGGCCATTTCCTCCTCCAGGGGATCTTCCCGACCCAGGGATCGAACCCACCTCTCCGCCTCTCCGGCATTGCGGAAACGCCTCACAATTCTTTATTTGTGAGAGAGCTGGTTGGTAAATACATACCATCTGCCTGAATTGGCTAGCGAGGCCTGCTTCAAAACATTCTGCAGAATTTTCCCATTTGCATCAGAGAAATAAATCACCGTGGGAAACACATCTGCTCCAAGCTAGCAGGGACCATCCAGGACAGGGATGATAAAGTACAGAACTGAACTTCAGAAGTCACCGACTCCGCTGAAAGCTGCAAGTCTAAAAAAGGCCTTTCCTGATCTCGGCCGAGTGACTCAGTTTCACTGTGACTCAGCCCGGCTCGCGGCCCCCCGGGGCGGGGGCGGGGGGTGGGCAGCAGCAGATGTGCTGCCGTGGGGTGCAGAGCCCCCAGAGGAGGCGCAGCTATTTCTGGCACGTAAATGAGGACAGGGCGCGCGTGCGGGCGTGAGCTCAGGAAGTACAGCCTGGGCGTTAATGAGAGGAAACACCCCCACGCGGAGGCTGCCAGTGATTCAGAGCCCAGAAACGGCCCCTCCCTGCCACGCCTGCGGCCTGGCGGGCCCACAGGTGACCCAGACCCAGAGGAGCGCCCCCACCACCTCCGGCAGGAGCTGATCGCCCTGCAGGGAGGCAGGTCTCCCCCGCTCCCCGCCAGCTCCAAAGTGGGCTAGGAAATGGTTTCCCTGGCCCAAGGCTGCCTTTTCAACTTGCGGAAGAAACGCTAAGCTTTAAACAAGCCCTACATGCAAGGTTGCTACGGTCGGGTCCCACCCTTTGTGACCCCATGGACCGTAGCCCGCCTGACTCCTCTGTCCCTGGGATTCTCCAGGCAAGAATACTGGAGTGGGCTGCCATGCCCTCCTCCAGGGGACCTTTCCGATCAAGGGATGGAACCCCCATCTCTCATGTCTCCCGCATTGGCAGGCGGGTTCTTTACCACTAGTGCTGCGTGGGAAGCCTCCAGTTACAAGCAAACGTGAGATGCCCTGAATGCCAAGGAGACTTCGGCCTTCAGACGGGTGGCCCAGAGGCTTTGGGTCAGGGCGGGCCGCTTGAGTGGCCGCCCCGCTCCGTCCCATCTCGCCAGGCCGAGTGTGGAGGGGCAAGGACACCCTGGAGGGCGAGGCACCATGGCGACCCCAGAGGAAACCAGGTAGCCTGGACTCAGCATCGCTTCACACCTGTTCTGACGAACGCGGAGGCTCTACTGGACCAGTGGACTGTGTCTGCACCTCAGAGCCAGGAGACGCCTGCGCAGCCCGCAGGAAGAGAACGCTCTCTCAAGACAGGAAAACTCATTTTCAGAAAAAACAGGCCGGTGAAACATTTCTCTCCATGTCCTAAAGGGAAGAGTCTCAGGTCTCTGGCATGAAGGATGATGCCATGGTGGATGATGGGGTGTGGCTTGGAAGCAGAAGAGTGCATTACAGAGCTTGACGATCATTGCAAACCGGGTGTCCCACAGCCCCTAATGATCCACTGTTTCCTGTGTGTGCATCTTACCTTGTCAGGAGATGTGGGTTATACCACAGCCCCTCCCAGGGGTTCAGGAGAGCGTCTGAAGACACAAGAGCAGGTTTCGCAAACGCTTGACGATCACCTTCTCAGGGTGCGTCATTGCCTCCTAAGAACCAACAGGGAGACTGAGGAATCAGACAGATACAACCAAGACGGTGGAAAGGAGAAAGCGCTACTCACGGCACTGCCTGAAAACACCTTAAGTCTGGAAGGCTGACGACGATGAGAAGACTGGAGACTGACTGTCACACAATCCCACGTACTCAAAAGGGACCCCGGGAACACCTTTTAATACCGCAATCACCTCAGATCTAATCAAGCTAAACGCTTCGTCCGCACCGTGTGAACTGAGCTCAGGGAAAGTCCTGAGAAACTATGAAAGCTTTATTTTAAGTCAAGTCAAAAAGAGGCCAAAGAGAGATGTGTCCTCAGAAGGAGAAGAACAAGGAGAGACAGGAAGATGCGGAGAGAGGAAAGGACGCTCGCACTCCTCCCAGGAGGCTCTGTGCGCTGACGGGCCCCCGCCTCGCCTGCAGCCTGGATGGGAGGTGAACCTGGACCCACAGCTCAGACCGCACGCGCCTCACTTCATCGCAGCCCTCACGGAGACATCTTCCAGGCAACTCTCAGGATCCTCAATTGTAACCCAACCCTCAGTGCAACTCCCACCTGTTGTAAGACTATAGTTTCCAGATCTATAACCTCAATTCACACACTTGACAAGTGACAGGTTCCTTCCACAGTGAGCTTTTTTTTAGCAGAACATTTCTTAAGGGCTTCATATTATTCACTTTCATTTATCCTGTACCTAACCTGGGATCTGGTAAACAGGAGGCGCACAGTATATGAATGAGGAAGTGGGTGATGGAAGGGTGAATGGGTGGATGGAGAGAAGGATG
>SNSB01003930.1:11540345-11635853 GCA_012922965.1 Capreolus pygargus
CCTTCCTTTGAGGTTTCCGTGGCAAAACTAGCAACAAATTAATAAAAGCTTAATTTTTATACAAATAGTTTTATTACAAATTTGAATTTTTAAGAAATACACATTTAAAGGAATCACACAGAAGGCCTTAGTAGTCTTAAAAGCGTTTTGGAGACTTGGGGTGAAATGTCGTTTCAGGCACAGTGTCCAAGTCTGCTCCCCTGCTGGAGTCTGAACACAGCTCACGAGAACCCACGGAAGCGCCTGAATGTGCCTACGGGAGACGACTCTGACATTCTGCTGGGGCAGAGCTGCTTCTCACACCAGGCCGCAGAACGCGGGCGCTCTTAAGATGAAGGCCTTTCAAGGTTGTTGCTTCTGAAGTCAAGTCATTCAGTTTGTGAGTAGTGTTTAAAACCCTGAAGATATTTCATACAGAAGAAAAACAAGAAGCTCAAAGGACATGTCTCCCTGTAACAGACACCACATCCGTGAACCTGGGTTTGGCTTTGGCAATACACAAGTTTTGGTTTCGAGGTGAACAATGAAAACTGGTGTTTCACATTCAATACCCTAGTGCTTTAAAAATCTCTGTTAAAGGACAACACAGGCTTTTAAAGGAAGAAACTATGAAAGCTTTATTTTAACAGTGGAAATGAAACTACAGCTTGACCTGCCTGATTGCTGACATCTATATAAATTACTAAAATATATATATATTTCCTTTCTGCCTACTTTGGGGACCACCTTGACTCCACAGGAAATCCGTGATTTCTGCGAGAGCAGCTGCATAGTACCACACGAAGCAGAGAGACTGACTTTTTTCTTTGGAGGGAGGGGGCGGTCGGAAGACAGGGCTGCCGGCCCGTCCTTCCACCGGGAAGGCCCGGCCGCTGGCTCCACGCGGCTAGTCCTTGGACAGACCACGGGAACCTGCATTCTGAGACCGCTCGACAGTGACCTCAGCAGACCACGCATCTGGGGGTGGAACGGATCTGTCAGGACACGGGAAGGCCCAGGGGCCGCCCCCAGGATGGGAGGCCCCCACCCCTCCTAGCACCCTTTGGTTTCCTGGTGGGTCTCGCGTCACACAGGAGCGCACGGACTCAGGACAGACATGCTCTTTATTGCATCGGGAGCGCCCCGGGGGCTTCTCTACAGGCAGCTCATCGTGGACGTGGCCGTCCTTCAGCAGCAGAGGCCAACGAAGCAGGGGGTGTTAGTCTGGCAGGTCCCTATCAGGCACCTTATGGTTTTCGTATGGACAGTGAGGTACACGGGCTATATTTCTAGAGCTCGTTGCGGTTAGGAGGAGGAGGAGGAGGGGGAGGAGGGGTAGCACCATGTTGTGACGCAGCTGCGGGCCGGCTCGGCTATGTCCTCCGCATGCATACTTGGCAGCGGCTGATGTGCGTGCGCAGCTCCCCGGCCTTCAGCGTGGACGGCGTGGGCTTCCTGAAACGCAGCACAGGGGCGGGTCACCGCACGGGCCTCCCAGCCGCCGGAGACCCCCGGGGACCAGCCCCCGCCCCGCCTATGGGCACATCCCGAGGCCCGGCAACACCTGGAGTTATCACCTGCATCCCACTCCCAGGGCGTGAGAACATGCCTAGAGCCACCCAAGTCGGTCTGAGCCCAAAGTCTCAGCCACTGCCCACCACAGACCCCCACCCCTCCTCACCCCTGCCCCACCACCTCCTCAAATGCCAGCATCAAACTTCTGCTTTCTCAACTCGATTATAAACACCCCCAGACTAAGAAGATACTCTTCTCTGGGACACTTCACACACACACATCCGAAGGGCGTGTCCGACTCTTTGTGACCCCATGGACTATACAGTCCATGGGATTCTCCAGGCCAGGATACTGGAGTGAGTAGCCTTTCCCTTCCCCAGGGGATTGTCCCAACCCAGGGATCGATCCCAGCTCTCCCACATTGCAGGCGGATTCTTCACTGTCTGAATCACCAGGAAAGCCTATATAATAAGAGTACCTTGTCTGAAAATTGAGGTGGTTTACATTAGCAAAGTTGGTGAAAATCCTAGTGCCCCCGAATTATTTAAATGCATGGGACCTCACCTAGTCTTGTTTAAGAAGACACTGAATTAATTGTACCAGGCTGCTGGTTTGCGGGGGGGGGGGGGGGGCGGGCTAAAAAAACCATTGCTACCTATTTACCTATAATGGGCAGCCCTAGGAACTGGTGCTAAAACAGTCAAGTCAGAGTTGACGACAAGTCCCCAGCAGCCTAGAAAGTGTTCTGTGAGCTACGAGAAAGGGCCCTGGCTCTTTTCTGATGCTTGGAAATTTACAAATAGTGAAGATGCTGCTTCACCCTTATGATCTAAGCTAGAAAGAGGCAGGATCACAGCAGAGGTCTACAGAAAGCTCTCCAAAAAGGTAAAGACAGAAGCGCTTATTTCCAAGGCTGAGACATCCTTATTTGGGGGAAAGAACAGTAAGTAAGTGTTCAGACCCCTCGGCATCCCGCGTCAGCTCCAGCAGGTACTAAGAACAGCATAGATGCCTCTATGTCCAGGATGGACTGGGCCCCGCTCCAGGCTAACTTCGAGGTCAGTGGGCACTCGAGACCGTCGTTTTAAAGGGGAAATTTTGTTAGAGGAAAAGAAAGACAAGTCCCTCCCGATCTATTTTGGCCACAGTTTGTGCTGAAATTAATTTTCCTCCGTGCAGGCCTGAAAAACAGTCACTGGCGACTCACAACGCATACGTCCAGTTCAGCCTATAGACACCGTGAAAACCAAGGCTATCCGCGCTCTCTCTGCTGATCAAAGGTACCACGTCTAAAACGATTTGAGTTGTTTTAATGATGCTGCCGTGGATTCACTTTGGAAAACAACCTTTCCTCTTTCATGCTTCTTCAGCAATGAAGGAATGAAGCCTGTCACATGAGCTCCACCTTTGACAACGGTCTCGGTTATTCACCCGCATAGAACAGACTCACAGACTCATTCTTCCACGTGGAGAAGGACTGTCCCTAAGAGACTGCAGACCGTCTCTGGGACTCTGCACGGTCACGGGTGTGGCTCGTGGCTGATTGGAGAGAAGAGTCCCCGAGGGGGAGGGGCCCGAGCCACTTACTTGAACATCTCGCTCCGCTCTATCGTGGCGAGCCAAAAGCTGTAAGCGTTGGCGTAGTAATTGCAAGTTCCACGGCCGTGGCACTCGATGAAGGGGGCGCTTCTGAACTCCTCCAGGCACGAGCCGGGGGAGGCAAGGGCCTGGCCGGAGCCTTCAGCCCCGGCACTGGTGTGCTGCGGGCAAAGGGGACGGGGAGTCAGCGGGCATCGGGCACGCCCCTGAAGAGCCGCCCCTTCTGCCGCCTGCGGTCACACACGGGCACCCACACCTCCCGTGGCCAGGCCCCTGGGGACGCTTCGCAGGGCGCCCCAGCAGCGAGGGCGGGAGCCAGAGAGGAGAGGAGGGGAGGAGACGGGCACGGCTCTGGGGAAACACGGAGCTGCTCCGAACACTCACCATCACGAAGGAGTAGCCGATCCACAGCGAGGACCAGCCGGCAGGGCACTGGGGGATCTGGATGGTCTGGCTGTGCACGGCCATCACCATGGCCGGAGCCTCACACACAGCACACCTGCGGGGAACCGGGCCAAGACCCTCAGCCGGCGCAGGCAGCCCCAGCTGCTCCCCGCTCCCCGGCACCCGCTCTCCAGCCCTGCCCCCAGCCTTGCCGGTCCAGGGACAGCTTATCAACCGGAGCAGGTGCCCCTGCTTGGACTCTGAGGCCCAGGGCCCCTCACTGGTTTGATAGAGTCGCCTTGGTGTTAAAATATTAAACTCCCAGCCACACTTAAGACTTGTCATCTCTCCACCTGCCCTGTTATAAGGGGAAGGCAACCCGGAGCCAGGTTGTAAGAGGGCCCGTCTCCCGGGGGAGCTGGGGCCGCAGGAGACATCTGTGTCTCCTCTGTGTACCGCAGCACCTCCGGCATTTCAGCGAGGAGCACGGACCTCAGCAAACACACGGAATGCTCAAGAAAAAGGAGATGGTGCAGTTCAAGGGCCAGTGCTTCTGGAACATGGCGATCTGTTTTAAGCCCTGAATCATCTTCAATGTAAGAACATTTGCTGAATTACAGTAACTGAGAAAAACAGTGAACCCAGGGCCAGCGGTCCACATGTGCCTCCTTCCAGAGACCATCCAGACCTAGAGCCAAGAGACCAGTGAGGAGACCTGCCCGGGGCTGGACCCAGAATTTCTGACTGGCTCCTGCTGTAAGGGACCCTCTGACGGTGGGATCACAGTTTGTTAAAGAAATAAATGAACAATAGCAGTAACTACATTCAAGTCACAAATGAACACGGGGCGAACAATGCTGATAGATGACTACAAATGATGCTAATAACACACCGAGCTATGCTGGAACATTTTGCACAAAAATAGATGAGAAGTGGGAACAGGCCTGAATGAGTCACTCGGTTTTCCCGGACGTGTGAGTCTGCGTGTGTGTTGTGCTACTTCGATTTTATTCACACAAATGCAGATGAATTAAAGGGCTCAGTTAAAGAACAGTTACTGAAATTGGCCTTTCACATCTGCCACCATCTGCCTGCCAGGCCCGGGAGCAGACACACAGCACGGGGGAAGGTGACTCACGTCAGCCTCGGCTGCACTGGCGGAGTCAAGCTGCTGCAGAGATGTGGTCTCGACCCCGTGAGATGGGTGTCATGGGACAGAGACTCGCAGGCTTAATGAGCCATGTCGTCCCTTGAAATTCATACAGTCTCATTCTCCGTATTATTCATGAGAATCTGAGACCACAGCTAGTGTGTGCATAAGGCAGAATTTGAGCTCAGTTCTTGCTCTCAGACCAGCGGTCTGTCCTCTAGAGCAATTAAACAGTCCACAGTTTTTGATGCCTCACATCTGCAGAAAGTCAGAAAGCACTTGGAAAATTGAGGCAGGATGACAGCAGAAAACTTGCTACTCTTTCTGCTGGAGAGGAAAGATTTTGTGTTGTTAATTCTACAATTAAGCTTTAGGATGTCCCCAAAGGAAAGGCCTTGGAAAGAACTTGTGAGTTCTGAGAGGTCGTCAGAAACCGCCAGGTTAAAGTAACATGGGCCCTGGGTGCCCTGGAGGAACAGGTGGTGTGATCACAAGAGGGGAGGCAGATACACGCGTTTTCAGAGCGGTGACGTAAAGGATGTGACTTCTGAGGTCTCTTCAGGCCCAGAGCCTGTGGGTCAGCTAACAGGAAGCTGTGAACACCCTGAAATGGGCGGCACTGGGGCATTTAAACAGCTCCTGGTGACAGGCCCACAGGGAAGAGCAAGTCCCAGACCCTGTCGACTCCTGGACCAGTTCCCAGGATGTCCTAACCCATCCCAGAGCCCCCGCGTCCCAGCCAAATCAAGGTCAAAGACGGTAAACAGGAAACAAAAACGAGAGTCGCGATCTACCTGTCGTCCACGGAAAGCTAAACAGAAACACAAAGGTGGTTAGTTCTCGTTCTCGTGAGCCTGACACAGTTCTGAGCAAGAAACATCTCAACGCAAAACGGCCCACAGGCAGCCCCGACGTGCGGACGGACTCTGCGTTGGGCGAGGGGCCTCTCAGGAAGCTCCCGTTTCAAGGCCCAGGAGGTGAGTTTTCTTACGGCTCAAAAGAAAGCAGTTGGATCTAAGGCCTTCAAAAACCTGACTTTCTCATAGGCATCACCCAGCCTTTCTGCTCCGGGGCCACAGGGTAGGTTCTTTCTAAGAAGACTGATCTGGACCAGCCTTCCATGTGATGGGGCCACAGACCCTATAGCTGGCTGGCCCCCTCGAAGCCCGCAGTGACCGTCTGGACCAGGCGGTCCCCGCACACCCGGCCCCCACTTCCGCCTCTAGACACCCCTCAGCCAGCACCGTTATATCTTTCCTCCTGTTCAGGAGCTGCTATTTCCCTAAAAGAAACACAGGAGAGCTTATGCTCTTTCTCCTTCTCACTCTGCTACGGCAAACTTGTCCCGCCTTGTCATTCTTTTTATCCTCCATTATCTTCTCGTGTAGAAGACTAGCTTCTCAGTGAAACAAATTCATACATTTGCCTCTGTTCTGTTACTTCTGAGTGCAGCTAAGGAAGCAACTTTTTAATTAGAAGGAAAGAAGCAAAGATAAGACAACTGTGTACTTTTCGGTCATAATAATTCCAATTTCCCATTTTATTTCCTACCAGGCAGATTCTGGGGGGCTTAAAAACATACCCCAGACATTAATTAGTGTGGAAAGCACTTAATTTGGGAAGTCACTCAAACATATGCATTCTCAGTGGGGACAATATTACCTTCAGGGTGCAAAAACTGGTGTAGTGGGGGAGAATAAGAAAATTCTTAGAACATACACATGTTTTAACGCACATAATACATCAGTGTAATCTTATGTATAAGGCACAGACATACTCTGTGTCCGAGGTGTTACAATTTCTTGAGGATCCCCTCACACCCAAAGTTGAGTTGCTACATTAAGTGCCACTGAACTGCACACTTTAAAATGGTCACGGTGATGAATTTCATGTTATGTGTATTTTACTACGATCAAAAATAAATTTTTTTAAAAAATTTCATGGGGGTGGGGAGTGATTCCAAAATATATATATCTTAAAAGACTCCTCACAGAGAGATTTATTTAAGAAAGAAGACAGCAGTGAAGATGTTCCCACGTTTGTGGGAATTCCAGAGACACTGCTTGCTCATGGCGGGGAAGGTGCTCACCCTGGCAAGTCACACGAGGTATGTGTTCTATCTCACCCAGGGTTTGCATTAAAATTTGTAAGATGATAACTGACTTTGACAGCCAACCCTTTGCATGGCTGATTTCCATCACAAAGCTCAGGTATCACAATCAGTAAACAGAATGGCAATGATTTGAATGTTTGGGGGGAAAACGGAAAAACACAAAAATAACCTCCGCCCTGAGGACGGGTGGCCTTTCTTCCTCGATGGTGTGGCTGCTCCGACGGGCTGGACTCACCTGCTGATGAAGGGCCGGATGTTGTCCCCAGTGATGGGAGCCATGGACATGGGCATGGGCTCCGGGGTGGACAGCCAGTACGAGTAGTCGTTGCGGGAGGCGAAGTTGCAGACGTTGTTGATGTTACAGAAGAGGAAGGGCATGGTGCTGAACTTCCGCAGGCAGCTGCCCGCCGTGCCTGCGTGGGGAGGGGGCCTCGGCTTACCACTGACAGCCCGCTCGCTGCAGACTGCCAGAGCCAGCCAGCACAGACACACATCAACGCGCCACACGCGTGAAGATGGAAACAAACACGCTTGAAATTAAAGACAGACAGCCATCCGACACCTCCGTGAAGATGGAAATAGAGACATTTGAAATTACAGAAAGGAGGAAATAAACACAGCTAAATAAACACACTAGTATGACTGGAAACGAGCATTAAATTAAAAGCCAATAGGAGACTATCAAGAATTTGCAGGAGGTTTTGCTGAATGGAAACAAAATGGTTCATCAGGAGAGAGAAACCTTTTCCTGGACTGAACTCCAGAAGGAATTTAATGTGCAGCTCCTTCTACAACAGCCGAGTAACTCACTGAACAACGTTTCTGATGAAATGCAGAGCCGTCTTTCTACATGTTCCCAACCTCCGTGAAAGTTAGAGGTAGGTGCACAACATTAAAATATAATTTGAAGGAGCAGATCCGGAGGGGACTAAGAAAATGATGACAAACACGCGATCCTCTGTCCATCTAAACTTACAGGACAGAGATTAGCATACGCAAGGGAATTTTGGACAGGATAACGTGGACATTTTTTAAAAAGAGCAACAGTAAAGCTGCTCTGTTTTATAATGAATAATGCAAACTGTAGAGTGTTTACTCCAGAAATCTTGATCCTATCTGATCACTTGAGGAAGAGGTCAAAAGTTCTATTAAACTTTTTTAGAGAGTCAGCCTTTACAATTGCCTGGCTCCCCGTTAGTAATCTGGTGGCCTTTGGATGGATGGCTGTTTGTTAAGGATGGAGGGAAACAGGGCTCCTCCCCTTCACTAGGTCTTGGCGACACCCCGAACCACAGGATGGGAGAGGAACGCAGCCCAGCACCACATAGCACCGGAGACGCAGCACAGAACGGCCTCACACGTCTATAGGGCCCTCACCCAGGTCCTGGCCATGCGCCCGCTCGTTGCCTTGCACGTAGAGCAGAGAGTACCCGTGGTAGAGGATTTTGGTCCCAGGAGGACACTGGGGGTCGTCTGTCGTCTGACTGTGCCGGGTCACAAGGAAGCCGTGATCGACGGATGGGGTGCCCGGGGGACCCATGGATCCCGGCAGCCCGTCAGGGCCGGGAGGACCCGGGAAGCCTCGTGGACCTGCAAGACGGGAGAGAAGCCGTTTCCTTAGTTACGTGCAGGCGAGACTCGGCACGGCCACCGACAGCCACCGCCTCTGACCTGCAGCCTCGGTCGCCCCTCTCTGCATCCCACCTCCGGACGGGTGACAAGCACCATGCTTGGGGCAAAGAGAAGCTCAAAGAGCTCAGTTCCGTGACACAGGAATACATGAAAACGGATACAGGAATAAATGACGTGATCTGTATTCTTACAGCACTGGGGGCTCCTGTGGGCGAGGATTATCACAGAATTTTTAAAACAACCTCCTCTGAAGGTAGCTTCCCAGCCTCGGCCCCGGGCCGCCTGCAGAAACAGGGCAGGAAGGAAGCTCCCTTGCAGGGTGTCCTCGCATCTCTGGGGGCAACCATGTGGCCTGCAAGTCTGCCCCAGGGGGCCCTCGAGCACTCAGCAGCAGCTTCGGCCTCCGGCTTCTCAGCCGTGACGGGACCTCTGAGTTCCTGCCTCTTGGGAAGCAGCTCAACCTGAACCCGGAGCAGCCAGCGGCCTTCTGGCCAACACGGCGTCATTATCTGCTCCCCCTGCCCACCGCTGTGATGGCGATTTGAGCCACAGACCCTTAGGAGAACATACAGGGCCGTCTACCGGGCTTCCCTCAGTCACGTCCACCTCTGGAAGACACCGAGCTTTGACCAACATCTGCCTCCTGACCCAGAAAAGAGTGATGACAACCCTCAGGCCCTCTGTAAGATTCTGTTTCTCCTAAAAAACAGACTCCTTTGGAAGTCTTTCCAGAAACGCGTTTTTCTGCAGGTTTTCGCAAGCCTGGGCCTGAGGCTTCGAACCGGAAGATGCAGCAGAGGGGCAGTGAGGCTGGGAGGCGCAGTACACCTACCGGGAGGGCCGAAGGGCCCGGTCTCTCCCTTCTGGCCGGGGGCGCCGTCAAAGCCGGGCTCACCCGGGGGCCCAGGTAAGCCCACGGATCCCGTCACACCTGAGCGAGAGGAGAGAGCAGTCAGCATCTGCGCGTGGAGAGCCATCCACGGGCTGCACCTCCTCCTTCCCTTTGGAAATGTCTTCTCTGGCCTCCGCAGAGGCCAGCGCAGGGCCCGGGACTACAGGCGGGACACTTCCTCCAGAAGCCCGAAGAGTGCCGCGCACGCAGCAGGGTCACAGCCAGACCGACCCCCACACGCGGTCTGCTCGTCACGGAGCTGGGGGTTCTCCCCGGCTTCTCCCTCTTTCTGCTGTCACTGTTCGGCAGGCAGTTTGGGGAAAGGCAGGGACGTAGGGGCTCGGGGAGATTCGATGCTTTTTCATTTTCTCAAGTGTTTCCCCCTCAGCCTTATCCTGGTGACTCAGACAACGTTCAAGCTTCAGACTTATTGACGGGGTGGTTCTTCTGTCTGCACGTGTACACTGCTTTCTCAGGGCATTGAACCTGGAATCTCCATGATATTCACTTTCTACTCTAACTGTTATCCTTTTTCTTTATTTTCCATCCCCACCCCTCTGCAATAGCTTTTAAAGTGGGGACTGCTTAGCTCCAAGAAGCAGAAAGCGTCTAGGTTACAGTGTCTGGAATCGTAAGGATCTGCACAGATCCTGGCCAGTCGGGCAGAGCCTCTGGGCCACCGTGGAGAGCACCAATTCCCGGGGTGATTCTGGGCCACTGCGCCCTGCCGCCCCCCACCTCGTGGCCGGGAGAGGTGGTCCTCCCCCGCCTTCACCCACGCCGTTCTAAGTGAGCACAGAAATGCTCAGCTGTACGTTCCCCCAGCTTCCCCGAGTTCCATTCTGGCCTTTTTTCATGTGTGCACATGTGGACAGTCACCCAGTCACGCCTGACTCTGCGATCCCATGGACTGTAGCCCAGCAGGCTCCTCTGTCCACGGGATTTCCCAGGCAAGAATACTGGAGTGGGGTGCCATTTTTCCTCCTCCAGGGGAGCTTCCAAGCCCAGGGATCGAACTCGCATCTCTTGAGTTGGCAGGCAGGTTCTTTACCACCGAGCCACCAGGGAAGACCTTCTGGCCTTTTTAGGCCCCTTTGAAAATTTCACGTGGTTTTGATATACATTAAAGGGAGATAAGAAAGTCATCTTCAAATGGGAGTTTACATAGTCACCACCCAGAGACCGACCCGACACACGTGGGTAAAGAGGAAAGCTCGCCCACATCAGCTCCCTCCTGACCCCACGCCCCCTTGATTGCCCAGCCAGCTTATTCTTACCTTGCTGTCCTTTCGGGCCTGGAGGTCCCTGAAGCCCTTTCAGACCCGCGGGGCCCTCAGGCCCAGGGAGCCCTGGCTCCCCCTTGATGATGTCGAACGGACCTGGGGGGCCCGGGGGGCCGGGAAGACCTGTGGGAATCAAGGTGGCCACTGGTCAATTTTACTGTCAGCACTCGGGGCAGAAACGGCGTCTGACATGAAACCCAGCCAAAAGCAATGCTTTCAAAAGGAGAATCCCGGTCAGACACACAAGTCAGCAGATGCTCACAAGACACGGAGCTGCTCATCTCCATTATCTAACCTAAAGTCCTGCATCCTTGGGATGGGAAGAGACTCAGGTCACCAGTGTCAGCTGTCCACTCCTCTCTGGACGCCCTGACAGACCTTCCCTGCCGTGAAGCTCAACTCTCCGAGGGCCTCGCCTCCCACCTGGGGAGCCCCAACACATGAAATCAGGACGTTTGCCCTCATCTTTTTTCTGAAACCCGCCTGAATGCACACCAGAGCCACGGGTCTTAATTTTTAACGATGACTGAACGTAACCCTCTTCATACTATTCATGGATGCTGAGAAAGATTGATCGCGGGGGGAGAAGGGGACGACAGAGGATGAGATGGCTGGATGGCATCGCTGACTCAGTGGACATGAGTGTGAGCAAAGTCCGGGAGCTGGTGATGGACAGGGAGGCCTGGCGTGCTGCAGTCCGTGGGGTCGCAGAGTCGGACACGGCTGAGCGACTGGACTGAACTGAACTGAACTGAACGTAGCCCTCCTGCCGCCTGAACGGGTCCTGAAACACGTGGAACCGTCATGAGGCGTTTCGGTCTTCCACAGCCTCCCCCTCTCCCTCCTCTCACTCCTCACACATTTCTCTGTTTGCTTTTTCCCCTACTCATCCACATCTCTGTGCATTATGGTTACTAACTCCCTCTATCAAGACATGGTCTTCAAAACGAAACGCAGCCCTAGAAATGAGCTCTGGCCCATGGAGGCCTGGGCAGGATGCAGATCATCTCCTTCCCAGACCAGCCGCATCTCTGGAGCCACTGGGCGCGTCCTGTTCCCGTGGAGAAGCCAGGGCAGGCCCTTTTCCATAAAGGGCTCCGTGCTGTCCAGCCTGCTCGTGCCAGCCGGGTTTCACTCCTTGTTTTCACAGCTGATTTCCGTCTGCCCTCAGAGCCTGTGACAGTCTGTGAATCTTGAGTCCCTCACCCCCTCTGTGCTGGATCAACCTCACACACAGATGGAACCAACCTGGCTTTCGGGACAGATTGCGGGTAGACACGTCCACTAGAATAGCCACACACAGCAACGACCCCAAGGAGCGGCCTGAGCACTGCGACCACATCCCCTTACCTTTAGTTCCCGGGAAGCCTTGGTCTCCTTGGTCACCTTTAACTCCCTGCAGGCCGGGGAGGCCCTTCTGACCTGGAGGAAAGTAGAACATATCGTCTTGGCACAGAATTCCGAAAGATATCTGTGTGTGCATGTGTGTGAACACACGCAAGCGTTGGGTTGGCCAAGAGGTTCATTCAGGTTTATTCTACAAAACCTTATTAAAACCTGAATAACTTTTTAGCCAACCTGGTATATACATATATACACAAACATTTACACACACGCTTGTGTGTACTGCATATACATATACACGCCTACAAACACACATGCATACATTTCACATGCATACATTACACATGCACACACACATACACATGCACAGACACACACACAGAGTAAGCACGTTTCCAATTTACTCTCCTGAAAGAAAAGAGCACTCCTTGTAGTCAGCTATGTAAAACTTTTGATGAAAACTCTCCTTTCTGAAACCCCAGAGGTCACATTTTTCCAAACACGCACCAAACCCTAAAACAGTCACAACCAGCAGAGGGGCACGCGACTCTGCTTTTGGTAACGATCCGGTTCCCACGTGTCCCCAGTTAGACCGCAAGACACCTGCAAGCTGAGAACTTGTTTTATTCACCTTTCACTCACATGTACCTGATTCTTCAGTTAAAATCACATTGCCCGGAAGCTGGTAGGCACCCAATAAATATTTGTTTAAAAAATTAATGAATGGCCCAAATCCCCCATGATTTCTCATCGAGGTGCCAGTGATGCACTAGTTCTTAGGAAGGAAATCAGGATGTCTTTATACACTCAAGCATGAGAGTCTATGAATGAGGCTGCCATCCAGAAAGGGCGTTTTAATGTGAAGAGGACAGACTCTCCTCCTGGTCATGCCAACCTAGCAGCAGGCAGCGCCAGGGTTGGAGCTCTAGTAGCAGGGAAATGTGTCTTCAAGCAGCATCGTCTTATGTCTTACCTTGAAACCCTGGAACTCCTGGAAGTCCCATATCACCCTTGGCTCCTGTGATTCCTGGAGAGCCGCCAATGCCCTAGACACACAAGAGAACGTCAATGGGGAACTGCTCCAGGGACGTGAGTCTCTCAAGTAGGCGGCAGTGGGGAGGCCAAGACAGCCCCTCTGTATCCTGAAAGTGGCTCTGTGAACACATGGGGCCTCGTGGTTTACTAAAGATGTAAGAAGAATGACAAAACCTCTGTGCGTGCTTAAATCAGGATACTGGAAATGGCGACACTCACTCATTCACTCTGTCCCTCCTGCTGTCCATCTATGTGGTCAGTTCCAGGAGCAGGTGTGAATCTGACATCCCACTGTCCCCACCACATAACACGATGCCATGAACAGAATCGAAACTCCCTAAACATCTGTCGGGGCAACATCTCAACCCCAAAGAACCTTCCTGGAAAACCTTCCTCCTAACACTCAACCATAGTGATTTTTCTTTAGAACTGACTTTATATCTTGTCTTAAAAGAGCTTCTAAATATGGGGAGAGGAATGTCAAAATACTAAAGAAGGATCATTTTCCTTTACAACATAGTGATGCTCTTATATTTTTAGAATATTACATTAATTTCCAGATATTTCAACAGAGTTGTTCCTTTCACAATATGTAAAAAGTTGTGTTGTTTCTTACTTATATTTATTTCTTTGCTTTACTTTATTTTAACATGGTAACCAAAATAACATGAACAAGTATTTGTAGATATGTATACATATAATCCAGTAGTCACGTATGGATGTGAGACCATAAAGAGAGCCAAAAAAACTGATGCTGTCAAATTGTGGAGCTGGAGAAGACTCTTGAGAGTCCCTTGGACAGCAAGGAGATTAAACCAGTCAGTCCTAAAGGAAATCAACCCTCAATATCTATTGGAAAGACTGATGCTGAAGCTGAAGCTCCAAAACTTTAGCCAGCTGATGCAGAGCTGACTCATTGAAAAAGACCCCAGTGCTGGGAAAGATTGAAGGCAAAAGAAGAACAGGGTGGCAGAGGATGAGATGGTTGGATGGCATCACTGACTCAATGGACATGAATCTCAGCAAACTCTGGGAACAGGGAAGGACAGAGGAGCCTGTAGTCCACAAGGTTGCAAAGAGTCAGACACGACTTAGCAACTGAACAGCACACATATAATGCACATGTGCACTCATGGACACAGACTGAAAATGGCACCAGGAATAGAGTGTATATTTCTGTGTTACCGAGGCTTTCTTTTTGTATCATTTGTACACAGGTTTTTAAGCCAGGCATTGAACTGTATTTTAAGCCAGGCATTGAACTGTAATTTCCAGTGTTGTAACATTTCACATCTGATGGTTCATGTAAAACTAGACTACAAGAACTGTTGTTAACAGCTGCCTACCGTGATTACTTGCCAGAGAGAAGGGGCTGATTTAGAGAGGCTCTGGGAGTACAACATACATGTAATGCATGTGGATACACACACACACACACAAAGTATTATCTTTTGATCCTTTCTAAAGACAGGACCTATCATTGGACAACTCACCGGCATGCCCTGGAATCCTGGGTCTCCCTTGGGCCCTGGTGCTCCCGGAGTGCCCGGCCAGCCTGGGTTCCCCTTGTCACCTTTCAGCCCATCGAGCCCAGGGAGGCCTGGAGGCCCCATGGGTCCCGGGTGCCCTAGCGGGAGACACAGAAGACACACACTTGAGGTTGCAGGGTGGTCTGATGTACAAGTGGCATTAGACTGTGCTTGTCACGATGCCACCCAAGAGCCCCCAATTGCCCGAGGCAATATCACATTAAAGCAGCATGAACCCTAAAGACCCCAAGTCCTGGAGGGGAGACTTCTCAACAGGCAGTGCACGCTGCTTCAAGCAGCCAGACTCAGAGTCAGTGTCCCGCAGGCCCTGGGCTCAGGGGCGACCGAGTCGCCCTGCAGCCCCGCTGCGCAGGGGACAGAGGTCACGCCGGTTCTAAACCCCACCGCACGTGGCCCTCGTGGTCCAGCCCTTCCTGTGATGCCCTGCCTCCCTCCCCCAGCTCCCTGTCGTGCATACTAAGTTCCCTGACAGGACACGGGAAAAGCACCACCAGAGGCCCAAGAGGCAGCAGCCCAAAGTCTTCAGCAGTTTCAAGGGGTAAAAAAAGCTGCCAGCTTCTCAACAGAAGGCTCATTCAAGACTCGGATTATCCGCGCTACACCCGCGTGCGTGTCCCTCTCTCGGCCCCAGCGCTGAGCTCCTGAAACATCCTTACCTGGCAGGCCGGGTTGTCCCTGCGGGCCGCGGTCTCCTTTGGGGCCCTCTACAGCGTGGCCTGGGGTCCCTGGCAATCCCGGCTGTCCCTGTGGTCCTGGGGGACCCATGAAGCCTTGTTCTCCTTTGGATCCAGGAATTCCTGGGCTCCCAGCTAATCCTGGGAAGCCCACGTCGCCCTTTGAACCTGAACAGTAAAGACAGTTGAGATGGCGGTGAAATGCAGGGAAGAAGAGAGACCCAGTGCCCCCAGGAGGAGGGGGAGCCTCCAGAAGGCCCGGCAGGAAACCGGAGCTGGGGGCCCTTCTCTCTCTTTACTGAGTAACAGTCTAGACTCCCGCCACAGCCCACCTGAAAAGCGAAAACAGGACACCAAGAAGCTGCCATCACTCCTTACGCTCTTTAAAGCACGTGTTCTACGGCAAAGGCACTTGCATATATGTGGAGACAAGCCAGCAAGGTATGGCACCGCTGAATTAAGGGCTTGTCGCATCCACAGGCGAATGAAGAAACAAACGGTGTTATATCCATCCCAAGGAGCTCGACTCAGCGAGAAGAGTGAAGGATGGACACAGTAGTGGAGCTATGGCATCGGTGACTCTCAGACTCATTATGCCGAGTTAAAGAAGTCAGGCTGAAACGTACATGCTGTAGGACTCCATTTGCGTAAACTTCTAGATAATACAAGCTAGTCGACAGTGCCAGAAAGCAGACCAACGGTTACTTGGGGTGCAGTGGGGTGGAGGGGGCAGAAAGGGGCAGGAGGGGGCTGACAGGGCAGCCTGGGGAACTTCTGGGGCGGTCATGTGTTCACATCTTGAACATGCTGGTATTTCCATGGATGTGTGCACATATATCAAGATTTATCAAACTGTACACTTTAAATATATGCCGTTTATTACATGTCAGTGACACTTCAATAAAGCTGTTTTTTAAAAAAAAATTCTAAGTCAGAAGTTGTAGGAAAAAAACTTGCATGTTTAGTTTTAAACATACTACACCAAACTTGTCAAAAAATGACAAAATTCTAGGACCATCTTAAAGTTATTAAGGAAAAGGAAGAAAGGAAGGAAACAGGGTCACCGTCTAGAAGGATCACGGGGCCCTCCTTGGGATCCCTCCCACATGCCCCCACTTCAGGAGTATGAATCCAAGACATGGCACATCGCACGGTGGCTTGTCACACGCCAGCGGAAAGGGTCCTCTCCACTGTCCCAGACCCTAATCTATCACCACCCTAAGTTCAAGGGCTTCCCTGTATCTGCCCGCCCTGCTCTGAGGGTGCTGCATGTACCAGAGGTTCGCTGAAAAGGAAGAACAGATTTGGCAAATGTGTTACCTTTCTCTCCTTTGCTCCCTGGAAACCCTGGGAATCCTCTTCCAGGTAGACCTACGAGATAAAGGTAAGAAGCCACGTTCACCTCTCCTAAAGCAGCCAAGCTGCAGGAACAGCACAAGGCAATATGCACCCTTGGCACCAAAACCATACACAATTTGCAGAACACAAAGAAATCAGTTCACTGCACTTTGCAAGTAAAATTATATTCCTACAGTTATTCTAAGATACCCTTGACTGGATATGTATAATGTAGTACACTTTCCCAAGTACCTCTGAGCTCAGAACCACTACAGCATTTAGTAGAAACAACTTGTACAAATGGGTGCTAACTTCCCACTATTGTCTGGAGACTCACAAACTGGCTTTTCTCAGATGACCATCCAACCAACAGCTATTCTCAAACGTGATGCAGAGAGCCAGGTGGGCCAGCAGATAGCAGGGAGCCCACAAATGTGCATAAAGCGTGTGAGGGAAGACCCAATGGCGGGAAGTAGGTATGGTGGCACTTTTAATGAATTATTTTTATAGGAAAATGAACATACATAACACAAACATAAGGCTCACAGAACGAAAACATGAGCTGTAGAAGGAGGCCAGCGCCAGCAGTAAGGGGCCTCTGACCACCCCTTCCCAGCTCTGCGTCCCCCCTCCATCCCCATGACCGGGGGTCACCTGTTTCACACTGAGTGTTGCCCTCCTGCTGCTGGGTTGGCCAAGTTTCATTCAGGTTTTTCCATAAGATGTAACAGAAAAACCCAAGTGAGCTCTTTGGCCAACTCAGTCTACATGAGGATTATAACTCAATATATACAAGTATTATTGCGTGTGTGATTGTCATCGCTGGAGCTCACAGCTTGCACTTTTTGCCCAAGTTGCCACGTCCCCATCAGTGAGAGGAGCAGATTCAGGGGGCAACAGCTATCCCCAGGACCATCTGTCTAAAGGAAGAAAGGCCAGGCAGAGAAAGCCACGGTCTGGGCTTTCTGTGTATCTCTTTCACTCACCACATAGAGCTCAGGCCATTTGAAGGAAGGGCAGGTGCCCAGAAGTATCTGTGGAATAAACAAACACTGCCTCTCCCCTTCTCTCATCCCACCCTGCCTAGGTGTCCACATCACTGTCCCACAGACATAAGGATGGAACAACGTAGGTGCCACTTTACACCAGGCCCTGGTCACTCAGAGAGGAATGGGAAGCTCTGGGAGATGTGCACTCCAGGGCACAGCCTCGCTCTGAAAGGGAACGGACACCCAACATACCTGGCTCGCCCTTCTCTCCCACCGACCCTGGGATTCCATCGCTGCCGGGCTCGCCTTTCTGGCCAGCTGGGCCTGTGGGGCCAGGCTTCCCAGGAAGACCTCAAAGAGAATGGTCAGACCGGTCAGCACCCTGATCTGTGTGGAAAATGCACCACCGTTCCCAACATGCTTCTGGGAAGCTGTTCCCACCCCTCGAGCAAGCCCAGCTTCCTGCAAGTTGCTCCTGAATCCCCCCCAGCAGGGACCACTGCATGCTGACCCCCAGAAGCTGGAGTGAGTGGAGACAAAGAGTATCCATCCATCGTGCCAAGCAAGAAAACTTGTTTCTAAAACCAGTTCCAGTCTAACTGGTATGAAGACCTTGGAAGACCCTGGAAGCACCCGCAGACACAGTCTATTCAACTGGAGGAGGAGGTGTGACCCCACAGGTCACCCAGAGGTCACCCAGCCTGATGTCCCGTGACCTCCCTCCACGGGCCCCATGTGTCCTGAAATGTGGTCTCTACCTGCTTCTCCTTTGATTCCAGGAATGCCATCCAGTCCCGGGAGGCCTTTGTCACCTTTCTCTCCAGGCAACCCAGGGCTTCCTAAAGAAAAACCGGAACACCCAGTTCCCATGACCGTGACTTTCTCTTTGCCACCCCTGGACCCCGAGCTCAGGAGGAGGCTGGCCCACTTACCTGGATAGCCAACACTGCCGGGGGAGCCTTTGGGGCCTGGTGACCCGGGCATCCCTGGGATCCCAGTGCTTCCTTTCTCTCCCTTCTCGCCGGGGCTTCCCGGAAATCCTGATAAGCCCTGGTCTCCCTGTGGATGTAGATTGGGCCCGTTAATGCTGTTGAGAAAGTAGGCATGGGTCTGGAGGCGCCTCCTGTATAGACGTGGGTGCAGGGACTACTGTCTGTATTCACGTGGCTGCACCAACTACCACCCGTACACACGTGGACGTGGGCACGGGGACAACCGCCTGTATACACGTGGCTGCAACGACTCCTGCCTGGCAGAACTCCACTTCTGGCTTTCTAAAGGGGGAATCGAAGCCCACTCTAGAAACGGAGGAAGAGCCAGAAACCCAGCTGCAGAGAGCAGCCACCTGTTCTGCTTCTCCAGTTCCTCCTCCGCTTCGCCCCGTGAGAACTTGCTGCTCCAGCTCTCAGCAAGTCTCGGGTCCTCCTTGGGGGAGGCGGGGGAGACTGTTCCGTTAGGATTCATTTACTGTGTGGAGGTGCTCGCTACACCTCCCTTGCAGCCTTTGGTAAGGGAGGGAGACAGGTGGGAGGGGGCTCTGTGGGAATGGGTGGGAGGGGCTTCCGGAGACGGGTGGGTGGGGCTTCTGCAGACAGGTGGGAGGGGCTTTCGTGCAGGATGCAGTTACCTTGTCCCCAGGCCGTCCTGGAATCCCAATGCCAGGCAGACCCGCCTGCCCTTTCTCTCCTTTTGCCCCCTTGTCTCCAGGTAAGCCAGGAATGCCCTGCGGGCCGGGGATGCCAGCCACACCTTTTGGTCCTGGCATTCCTAGAAATACACAATGGAGGCAGAATGTCTGGTTAGCCGGTATTAGTATTACCAATAAGAACACACCTCAACAGCCAGTCAAGGAGGCGGAAAAACACACATCTCTCATTTCTTGGGCTGTGCGTCATCCAGGAAGGTGCCAGTCATCCCGCCGTGGAGAAGGACCCTAGGAAACAGCCTTCCTGTCTTTTAAAGACAGCCACATTACAAAGGGAAAAGGAATATGTTAACCGCTCAGCCTATGCCTACTTTCCCAACAGCATAGCGGCTTCCACGTCCTTTATTCTGCAATCAAACTTCATGAATCAGAGGGGGCATGACGCAGGTCATGGAGAACAGAACTGTCCCTGCTTCCAGACTGATGTGGGCAGTCAACCTAACCTATAAACAGGTGCCCACAGCAGCTGGACGTTTATATCTTAAATAAAGTGACAGTGCACCCCTCAGAGGCCTGGGGAGGAGCCGTGAGACAGGCCTGCTGGCCTGACTTGTGGCTCCAGGAGATTCTGAGGAGCCTTGGCACCCAGACCATCCGCGCCCCTCAGCTCTCAGCTTTCTGTCTCCTGCCTCCTCTGTGCCAGCTGTCACTGCAGCAAATGCCGATGGCAAAGTGTGGAAGCCAGCTCAGCACCGGGGCAGAGGGCCCAGAAGAGTCTTCTGAGCTAATGTCAGGAGAGAAGGAGCCTCTGGTGCTGAGAAAACTGAGTGGAGAATTAATCGCCTTTTTGATGGATCCAAATAGACACACCTGGAGAAAGTCCCCAGCCTACCACCCAGGTCCATCTTGTTAAACTGGGAGGGCTTTTGTCTGTTTTCTTAAGCCAGGGACATAGGGTCAGCCAAATGCCCTCCCTCCCTAGGCAAGAAGTCTCACATGAAGATGTGAGTCTGTGTAAAAGACACGTCTCCCTGGATTACGTCCTCAGGCAGTGGGTCTCAGCCTAGCCTCACCCCAGCAGCCCGACAGGTGCCACAGGCGCGCCAGGAAGAAGCCCCCTTTCCTAAGCCCCACGTACCTGGTAGGCCCATTCCACCAGTGGATCCTTTGGGGCCAGGAAGTCCCGGAGCGCCTGGGATCCCACTCACACCTGGATCACCTTTAGGTCCTGGGATCATAAAGACAAAAACCCAACAGGTCAACAGCCATGAAGAGCACCAGGTAACACCTCCCCGCGCGAGCCCCGGCCGTGCGGGCGACTTTGGACTTCCCACCGTACCTGGCTGCCCAGGGTGGCCTGCCTGACCGTCCTTCCCAGGCACGCCTGGCGTTCCTGGGTCTCCCCGGGATCCTTTATCGCCGGTCGGACCAGTTTGTCCTGGGCAACACAGGAAAAAAAATAATGACGATGCAAGTCTACTTAAAGCAAGTCGTAGAAACACAGGTGGGTCGGTCATCAGGCGGGAAGAACCGAGTAGCTCGTCTGACCCCCTGCCCGCTCCGCAGGTGAACCTCCTCCACGTTACCTTTCTCGCCTTGGTCTCCCTTCTCGCCCTTCATGCTGCCCATGTCCACCTTATCCATGGAGCCTGGCTTGCCAGGGAGCCCCACGTCGCCTTTGTCACCCTTGAAGCCAGGGTCTCCCCTGGGTCCTGAAGAGCCAGGGAAGCCGTGGTCCCCTGCAGAAAGAGAGTGGGCACCGAGTGACTCTTGGCCAAGGGCCCCGGGCAGCGACAAGCGCACGGCTCTTTCTGGCCAGTAGACGCAACCGACAAGGAATAAAGAACAAACAGCCTCTCCAAAAAATGGCACTCAAAAGGCCAGTGTCCGCATTACCCGGAAGAAGGTGATACCAGGCAAACGAACAGTAAAGCCATTTCTAGAATTCATTACTTGCTAATACTTCCAACAGATGAGACGTCAGCTCTTAATTTAAATAAATGACATTTTCCTCTCCTTCCTGAATCCCTCATGACTCCAGTTCACAGCGGTCCCTCAACTCTACACGAAGTAATGGAAGGGGAACTCTCCCACTCAACTACACAAATTACCACTTTTATGCCTAAGGTTCAAAGTCAATTTTTTTTGCTGAAAAAAACAAAACAGAACATTATTTTGGACCAAATGTCATGATACGAAATAAAAATTAAGACTTGTAAACTTGCTCTCTTTGCTACTTCGACTCTAAGGGCTCAGTTCCTTTGACCTTGCACGACTGAAGATTCCACCATTTCTGAAAAAAACTCAACGGTGGCAACAAAGAATACCCCAAGACCTGTCTTCTCCCTGACTTTTTGGAGGGGCACAGTCCGTAACCCCCACAAGCCATGGGTTACACAAGGGGGACTTCTGGACCCTTCACTTGACCTTGTCCTTTCCCAGGTTTCTTGGGATGAACTACAACCTACAACAATTAG
Source organism: Capreolus pygargus (assembly GCA_012922965.1). Lineage (NCBI taxonomy): Eukaryota > Metazoa > Chordata > Mammalia > Artiodactyla > Cervidae > Capreolus > Capreolus pygargus. The sequence continues at coordinate 11,561,945 of SNSB01003930.1, forward strand.
AGAATTTCCCACAAGGCACTGGGGCCCAGACATATATAACACAAGCTCTTCCGCAGTCACCGCTCCTTACCTTTGGCACCTGGCAATCCCGGCACGCCTGCTGGTCCTGGCGAGCCGGGCTGCCCCGGGGTCCCCATGACGCCCATCTCTCCCTTGGGACCTGTGGCCGGACAGAAGGACCATGAATGTTGGTGGCAGAGGCTGAACGAGGGTCGTGAACACGAGCCGGGAGGCACCTCCCCAGGCCTACGTGGGTGGAGCTCACAGTCACTCACCTGGAAAGCCAGGCTGGCCAGGGGTGCCCTGCTGTCCAGGAAGGCCAGGCAGCCCCGACTGCCCCGTCAGGCCGGGGAGCCCCTGGGACCCTTTGTCTCCTTTGGGGCCTGGCATGTCCAGGCCTGGGAAGCCGGGGAAGCCTTTCTCTCCTTTCACTCCGGGGGGACCTGAGGCGCGGAAGAGAAGGGGTGTTGGCAGGGCTGGCGGGGTGTCCGGCATGCCCTGGAGCCCGTGCGCCCGTGACTTTCTGCAGAAGGCGTGTGGCTGTGGCCACGTCAGGGTGGGGGGCATGGAACTGCTCTCCTCCTCAGACGGTGGTGTGGGGGGCCGCCGCTGGGCATGCACTGTCCCAAGAGGAAGTGCCCCCTGCCCGAGCAGCAGGCCCCTCCACGGCCCCTCCGCGGCGGGGAGACTCAGCCCAGCGTCCCCTGTGCAGATCTCCCTGGCTGCCCTGTGCCACCCACCACCCCTGTCTCACTTGACGATGGTTATAAAGGCAGAGGCAGCTTCCAGACACGGACTCCTGTGTGCTACCCATGACTCACTACCCCTCCTGTGGAAGGATCAGACAGAGGCACCGATCCTTCTGAATTAAATTTAAAAGGTACTGAATGTACAATAAAGGGGAAGTGTCTTTGACACATAAGCCAAGTTCAAAGAGAGGAAGAGAATGGCATCCGTGACTTTGTGTGTGTGTGTGTGTGTGTGTGAGTCGCTCAGTCCTGTCCAACTCTTTGCGACCCCGTGGACTGAAGCCCGCCAGGCTCCTCTGTCCATGGAATCTCCAGGCAAGAGTAGTGGAGTGGGCTGCCTTATCGCTTCTCCAGGGGATCTTCCCGACCCAGGGATCAAACTTAGGTCTCCGGCTTTACCGATGGATTCTTTAACATCTGAGCCATCAAACCTGTATCCACTAAACAGAGCTGCATCCACAAAAGAACTGACTCCCCCTTGGAGCCACAGACTGTGAGTTAGGGGAGGGGCATTCTGGAAGAACGCAGCATCACCTGATGACCCTGGGGGTCCCTGTCCTCCGGGGGGGCCCATTGCTCCAGGGGGGCCGATTCCGGGGGCTCCCGGAGCTCCTTTGGGGCCTTGTAGTCCAGGAGGTCCCGGGTCGCCTGGAGGGGGAAGAAACAGTGACCACACCACACAGGGACACGGCCATGTCAGGAGCACCGCCCATCACCCCAGGTGCTGGGACGCCGCCCAGGGCTGTCATCGTTCCTTCCACAAACATTCACTGGGGCCTAGCAGGGGCTCTGCGCCCACACAAGAAGCAGACCCCTCCCTGCCACCAGCCGAATGTGCCCGTAGGCGTTACCTCTGAGGCCCTGGAGGCCAGGGGGGCCGATAGCGCCGTGCTCTCCGGGAACTCCCGGTCCTCCGACGTTTCCCTTCTCCCCGGGGGTGCCGGGGATGCCCGGTATCCCAGGCAGGCCTTTGAGTCCCGGCAGACCGACTCCAGGCTCCCCCTGGAGACCGGAAGCACAGAGAAGCCGGTGACCCTCCGAGCCGAGGTTCGTGGGCTGTCAGACCTGGCCGTGCACTCAGGGGAGCTCTTTTGCTATCTGTGGCTCGGGCCACGGAGGAGGCTCCTAAGGACCCCGCAGTACTCAGGGCAGTCCCCATCACGATGAATGACGGGACCCAAGTGTCCATATGACGGAAGCTGAGAGAGGCTGCCGCCCACCCTCCCGGGGACATCGGGTTGCTTTCCTCCTCCACTCCCGACAGGACACGCGTTGCACGTGGGGACTCAGGACGCACACGGGCAACAGCACAGACTCGAAGCGGGAACAAACGACTCCTCCGCAACGACGCAGGGCTGTGTGCTGCCCCACATCGCTGGGTATTTCCTGGCTGATGCTACGTCACATAAAACGTGCTGACCCAACACACCCCATGGGACCAGCAGCCTACGATTTATGTGCCCAGTTCATCACAGCGACGCGGACGACAATCCGGGGAATGCTCGATACGCACCTTCTGGCCAGGCGGACCGGGGTTGCCAGGTAAGCCGTTGAAGCCTTGGCGACCCGGATTTCCAGGAGGTCCAGCGTCTCCAGGTAAACCATCAACGCCTGTTTGGAAGAGTCCAAAAAAAATCGTCAATGTAAAATACTACTCCCGACATGCTCCACTTCTATAACCTGCTCAGATGAACTCGAACAGACTTGAGGTGGTCAATAAGGAAGATGAGACCACGCTGGGCCTGGTGGGGGGCGGCTGGGGGCAGGGGCGACTCCCGGCGCCGGCCGCCCCCTCCACTTTCTCCCTCTCTCTTGCTCCTCCGCTCCTTTCCTTCTTTGTAAATTTTTTCCCTATCTGCTCCCTACAAACACACCACACCAGTATCCGCAGACTGGGAATGGCGATTTAGACTCTGGGGACTCCGAGTGAGGTCAGGGGCATCCCCTTTGCCTGATTAGAAAACCAGCCTGGATCTCCCAGCGCAGACCTGCATTTTTAAAAACAATCTGTGGGCCACACCACACAATACACGGGAGCCTAGTTCCCCACCCAGGGATTGAACCCATGCCTCTTGCATTGACCGAGTGGGGTCTTCGCCACTGGACCTCCAGGGAAGTCCCCAAACAAGCACAAGAACAAGACCCCTCGTGAGGCCCCACCAGGGCTCACCTTTGGGGCCGGGAGGCCCTGGAAATCCAATCCCAGGCTGGCCGATGGCACCCTTCTCTCCAGGGAGGCCCGGCCTTCCGGGGCTTCCAGGAAAACCTCGGTCACCTGCAGCGGGAGAGGCTGGGGGTCAGAGGGGAACACGAGTGCTTTCCCACGGGCCCCAGGTGAACCAGCGAGAACCCCAAGGGTACCTTGTGGTCCCTGGAAGCCGGGGGACCCGGGAAGTCCTTCTGCTCCAGGGGGGCCGGGCAAGGGCACGACTTTTCCTGCCTCTCCCTTGGGACCTGGAGGAAGAGAACAGACACTCAGCGTGAGGGCCACAGGCTCTCGTCCGGGAGAGCGGCCCCGTCCACACACCTCCCTCCCTTTCTTCCACCGAAGCATCTCTCACAGAGACCGACCGCCTCCTCTCCACAAACGTCCAGACTGACCGAGACGTTCCTTCAACACAAGCATCCCTTACGTGTCCGAAACAAGAGTCACGAAAAGCTGAAAACTCAGCAGATGCAGAAAGCAAGGTGACCCTGGGTCACCATCTGTCCAAGCCTGGACCCCCTGGCCAGCCCCTCTGCGCGTCTCAGACGGGACTGGCTCTCAGCTGCTCTGAGGCCCGTCCGCTGGAAGTCATCTTCAGGACCTGCTCCGTGGGTGAGTGACATGAGCCGGGTTATCGCCAGCAGCCCAGAAAAGCCCCTTTCTCTCTCCAAGCTGGGAGGGGCGGGCCCAGCCCCTGGGCACCCATGCCGGCGAGGACCACTGGGTGTCAGGACTGAGCTGTATCAGGGAAGGACCACAGGCCTCATCTCGCTGAATCATCGCGTACCTTAAAGAATTCAGGATAACCAGGGCCTCCCGAGGGCGGCCGGCACTCTCGTTGGCTGCAGACTGTGGGAAACGCTGGGGCCTGACCCCAACACATCTCTGCTATCAGCTGCAGGCCTGGGAATGAGGCTTTTATGATCCTCAGAGCAAACACAGCTCTGGCCGATCAGAGCAGCTGGGTCTCTGATCCCAGGGCTGCCGGGGTCTGGAGTGGCCCAGAGAGCCTCCAGAATGTGGCCAACTGCCCAACAGCACTGCCGGCTTTCCCGCCTTCGGGAGCCTTGTCTTCATCCTCCTAAGACCTGTCCGTGTGTGCCCACAGGCTTTCTGATGATGGTGGTTTAGGCCGAGAGAAAGAGCTGATTCCTGTTTGCACTCTGCAAGCATTCAGGCTCGAGCAGCACACAGAACACTTGAGATGGTGCTCCGGGAATCAGGAGCAGGAGGGCCCCTTCTCCAAGACAGAGGGGCTTCCCAAGTCAAGCCCAGGACTTCCTGCCCCGAACGGAGTCATAGAAGAGACATTTCTCGGATCCCTACTAAACAGCGAACAAGTCAGTCCTAACTTAAGGCCAAGTGACCAGTGATCACCCAGCAACAACAGCAGTAATAACCGACAGCAAGATTCGTTTGCACTCCCGTCAAAGGCTGCTGGCATTTCCTGCGGCGCCGAGCTGATGACTCTATACCGTGCCTTCACAGGAGGTGACGGCTCCCAGCGGGGGCCGAGACTGGTGGAACTCGGGGCTGGACACCGGCTCGGGACAGTGGGCAGACGTGTGAGGGCCCAACGAACAGCAGCTCTTCCTGGAAACCCTGGCCGTCCACTGCTGAGTCACTGCACCCCGAGGTTCCCTGCTCACAGCACTGGAGCCCCCAGCCACCTTTCACTCACGTCCCCCACTTGTAAAACGTCCCAGTAACGCGCATGTCCTCTGTCCTCCGTGTCCAGGTCACTCCTGACCTCTTCTTTTCTAAGTGTTGCAGGCAACCATGTCAGTGCTCCCTTCCTTCTCTGTTGTTGCTCAGTCACTCAGGCGTGTCTGACTCTCTGCGACCCCGTGGACTGTAGCACGCCAGGCTTCCCGGTCCTTCATCATCTCCTGGAGTTTGCCCAGACTCATGTCCATCACGCTGGTGATGCCATCCAACCATCCCATCCTCTGCCGTCCCTTCTCCTCCCGCCTTCAATCTTTCCCAGCGTCAGGGTCTTTTCCAATGAGTCAGCTCTCCCATCAGCTGGCCAAAGGACCGGGCTGCAGCTTCAGCATCGGTCCTTCCAGTGGGTCACAGTCAGGTCATCGAGCAGCTTCGATGGCAGTGCGGGGCCTGGGGAGCCCCCTTCCCTGCGGTCCCCAATGATGAACCCGTACGTGGCCAGGGATACGCGGAAGCCAAAATGGGCCGCTCATCAGGGGAAAAGGAGAGCATGGGCCTATGCTGTTTTAACGTCCACATAGAGGGCTGGTTTTCGCTGGTACGTACGGCATGGGCGTGCTGCGTGCTAAGTCACTCCGTTATCTCTAACTGTTTGCGAGCCGTTGGACTGGAGCCTGCGAGGCTCCTCTGTCCATGGGGTTCTCCAGGGACAAATACTGAAGAGGGCTGCCATGCATGGCATACTTATCTATAAGGAAATCACCTTAAATCCAGCTTCTTGTCACCCAGAGGCTACACACACCCCCTGGCCCATCTCATAAAGGAAGGGATGAAGCATGGGATGAAGCCCAGGCCACAGCCAGCTCCTGGCGGGACTGAAACCAGACAGACACCCGCACATGGCTGAGCCCAGGCTCCTGGTGCTTTGCGGCGGTGCCTGAGGACGGCGGGCCTCACCTGGCTGGCCTGGGGCCCCGGGGTTTCCTGGGAAGCCCATCTGTCCTTTGTCACCAATGGGGCCGATCGGGCCGAAGCCTGGAGGCCCCGGAGGGCCGATGTCGCCGCGGCTCCCGGGGAATCCGACGCCTCCTGGGGGGCCACGCTCCCCTTTCAATCCTACTGAACCCTGGAGTGAGAAAGAGAGCATTGTCAGCAGACATACCAGCGCTCGACCCAGCACACATTTCCCAGCATCCGCAGTAAATGAGTGACCAGGCTCTAACGTGGCTGGGCTACTTATTCACCTCGACCCGTCAGCAAAGGTCAACCTGCAGTTAATCAACGAAACCAGCATTCTTCCATCTCAGCAGAGAAATCGCCCTGCCTGCCTCCCCCCAGGCCAGGGCACACTCCACAGAGGAAAGCATTGATCTCTGGAATCCTCTCTGAAAGTGTGACATGGGCGCCATTAACTTTAAACTTCACCTCCCATCCAGCAGGTAGGCGCCTTTTCAGCTCCCCCAGACCCATCAGAAGACCGTGACCCCCTTATCATCTCGTCGTTCAAGGCAAGGTCCTCAGCTCCTGGGTTTGCAGACCACAGCTTCCCCAGGGGATGAGAGACAAGTCTGTCCATGACAATGACCACCCCCCCACCAGTGGACACAGGCAGTTATGATACCAATGACTCATTTATCTACATATCCATCCGTCAAACACTCGTTCAGAGTCTGGGAATCCACCTACCGGGGAGCCTTTGGGGCCGGGCAGACCTGGGTGGCCGTCTCTCCCGGGGGAGCCCGCTCTGCCTGGCATGCCGGGCTGGCCTGGGAAGCCGGGGTCTCCTTTGTCGCCCTTGAGCCGTATGTCGAAGTAGATCTCGCCGGGCTCCCCCTTGGCTCCCGGCTGGCCCATGAGCCCTGGCGAACCTTGCGGACCCTGCAAGAACAAAACCTTATGATGCCCCCAGCAAAGACGCTCGTCCGGAGAGCAGAGCAGAGCCAGCAAGGGGTCAGGACGCCTGGGAAAGTGGAATCGGGTGCAGCTTCCTCGTTCCCTGACTGGGAGCCAGTCAGCAGCTCTGTGACCAAGCCCTGAGCTGACCTCCCTGCCGCATGGCCCTGTAAAAGCCTCTGCTAGGATCGCCGGCGGGGACACAGAACAGCAGCTGTCCCCAGCCCGTGGGCCAGTCCCCGGTGCCTTCCTGCCTTTCACAACTGCTCACATTGCCCAGAACAGGTTAGCTCTGTCTGGCAGGGGCTGGACTGCAACTCCCTGGGCCCAGGAGCCGGAGCCGGAGCTGGGAGCAGCCACGTTCTCCAAGTCTGGCCAGCGCTGAAAGCACACAGCTTCCCTTCCATGCTCACGGCCCTAATTCCGGAAGAGATGAGAAGGTGCAGGGCACCTGGGCAGAGGAGACGCCCAGGGCGAGCACCCGGCCAGCTCCGTAACCGTGATGCTGACCCATCAACAGAACAGGAGTGAGTTTCCCAAGAGACTATCTCTCAACTCCCGGAAGGAGGGATCCTCAAAGGATGCCCACACCCCTAGAAGGCGCTTCCTCCAGCCGCCCAAGCGGAGGGAAGAGCCAGGACTTCCCACGACCATTAAGTGAGCTGCTCTCTGAGAGGAGTCCCTGCTCACTAGGCAGGATTCACCTGGTTTGAGCCCCTTTCTGTAAACTCCCCTTGAAATGGCTTTTGGATGTCTGTGAACCACACGTGAGCACACATACACACACGCATGCACACACCTCTGTCTATGTGTAACCTGTGCTCCTCAATGCAGGGAGCCGGGGGGGCAGAGACACAAAATCCACACGACTTCTAGAATCCAACACGGCTCCCATTCCCCACACGCCTGCAAGACATCCCCTCCTGGGGCAGCCCTGACTCTTAGCCCGACTCCGCAGGGAAACAGCGGGAACGGCCGCTCGGCAGATGAGGAGCTGATATTCAGAGAGGGATTTGTCCAGGACCGCACGCCAGAAAGTGCTGATTTCCCGCCGCAGAGCCCGTCCCGGATCCCCACCATGCCCCGTGGCCCCGTGGAGTTGGGTGTTACTAGGAAAGCCCGCCTCGGGCACAGACATGGGGGCTGGGCTCGGAGGGGTTCGGGGGCTGGCGCGCTCGGGAGGCATTGCCGTGGGGCTGACACGTGTCTGCTCATCTGGCCTCCAAGGAGTCAGAACGGTGCCAGCTAAGTTGTGGGGCAGCTGCTCCATCCAGGCGGGCAGTTACCCCTTCTCAGAGATGTGGCCGAAGCCAGCCAGGGCTCTGCCAGAGGTCGGGAGAGGGGGCGACAAGGCTGCTCTGCCCACTACTATTTAAAAACCTAACATCGAACCTCAGTTCCTTAATCCCACGGCCACACTTCAAGGACTCAATAGCCACCACAAGCCAGGGAGGCCCACACTGGACGGTGCTGACCGAGGATGGCCTATCCTGGCAGAAAGCGCCGCTGGACAGACACTGCTGGTCGGAGCTAGCCCTGGGCCGGAAGGGCCCTGGGAGCTGAGCACGCTTCACCCAGCCCTCCTGGGGGATGAGGGAAGATGCTCAGCCTACATGTGCTGCTTCCCGCAGGGGCCGCACAGTATTTCCACCAGCCACCCGCTAGGAAGGTCAGCAGGGGTCAGGGAAAAGTCATTACTTGGTTGAAAGCTGCTGTGGTATTTTGCAGCTTTTTTCTCTCCGAGTTAATATTAGCTCCCATGCATCGTGCAGTTCAGTGCGGCTCAGTCAGTCATGTCGCCAGGCCTCCCTGTCCATCAGCAAGCCCGGGAGCCTGCTCAAACTCATGTCCATTGAGTCGGCGAGGACGCCCAGCTAAACTCAGAAACCTCTTCAGGCCGACCAAGGAGCTCTGTCCCCATGTCACCACGAGGCAGCCTGGGGTCCTCCCTGCTCCCAGGGACCTTCACTGTCTGCTCATCTCTCCACTAGCTTTCGGGGCTTTGAGGGCAAGACCACGGCTTTCTGTCTTGTCTCTGTGTGTCTGTCTCCAAGAGGGAGATGCTGGGGGAACGACATGCCGCACCAGCGACATTCGTCAATAAAAAATAAATGCTGGGGCAAGGAATGACAACCCGTGCTGCTGCTGCTAAGTCACGCCAGCCGAGTCCGACTCTGTGTGACCCCACAGACGGCAGCCCACCAGGCTTCCGTCCCTGGGATTCTCCAGGCAAGAACACTGGAGTGGGTTGCCATTTCCTTCTCCAACCAGTGCAGACCTTCTCAAAACAGAAGCACCCTCTCATGTTATGTTATGTCAGTGATTCACAGCTTAGAAATACAGTGCTTTCTAAGACTATGAGCACAGGGTGGGAAAAATACAATTTTTTTTTTCCCCATACCAATGACCTTGTCAGGCATTAAGGGAGAAATCCAGGGTTTCTTTGTAAAGTGACAGTTACAACCCAAGGCCATCTCATGAAGTTTCTCTGCCACAGACCTTCTTGATCCTAAACGACCTAAAGGTCTTTTGATTCTTATCCCTTAAGATAAATGCTGAAGAATCAAATGCTGCCTTGGCAGTTCACATCGGCCGCACCAACTGGAGAAGATCTGAAGGCGTGCGCAGTCTCCTTCCAAAAAGTGGGCCGCCGTGGGGAAATTCAGGAGACGTTCCATCCGACCAACGAGGGTCATTCCCAGTGACCCCAGACCTGCCGGGGGCTGGGCTTCAGCATCTCAGCGTAGACCCTGCTCCCCAAAATCAAACTCTCGGCCTTCAGAGGCCATGTCACAGAAACGCTACCCAAGTCAAGTGCAGGACCAGAGGGGTTTTCACTAGAATCTGCTTTCCAGCTTGCTCTCCTGGGCTGCAGAGCTTCCTTCAGCCTCCAGACAAATTCGAAATAAGGGGACCACACTGTGAGCTCCCACGGAGCTGCGACTCTGCCTCTAACAAAAGGAAAGCCAGTATCGCCTCCAGTTATTTACCCACAGAACAGTTTTCAGAAGTGTTTTCCTTCTGCACCAAGAAAGGAGCTCTGACGGACAAGGTGCCGGGATTTGCCTTTTTGCTATACATTTTCTGCATTTTTTCTTTATCATGACTTCTCCTCAACCATCCCCCTTCATTTTTCTTCTCATTTTTATTGGGTCTGGGGCTGGATCTAGGGGTGGGTGTCTGAACTAGGTTCCAGGCAGACTCGAAGCAGGAAGTCTTTATTCCAGAAAGGCCAAGGAGATAAAGACCATGTCCAGACTCTGTCTGTGGCCTTCAAAGTGGTCCCGACTTTGATCCCCAGCACAGTCAGCATTCCCAGCTTTGTGAACTTACAACTTATTTAGAAATATTTTAAACAATTGCAACTTCTAACTCAGCTCCCCAGGCACCGGGGAAGTTCTGGAGAGCAGAGGCCCATGATCTGACTTCAAAAGGAGAAAACCATTGAATTCCAGCTGTTTCATTCCTATTTCAACTCACTCTTGGCCTGGCCCACTCTTATAGAACCTTCCAGAAAAATCTTTTTAAACTACAAATGTAATTTGTGCACCAAAAAAAGAATAATGCTGAAGATTTGATGTTCAATTTAGCACAAAAGAGAAATGAAAAGAAAAAAGGAATGAAAGAAATTGGAGAAGCTGGTTAATGCTTACTGAACTTAGAAGAACAAAGACGATAAGAGAACAAAGTCCAAAGGCCTAAAAGCTTTAGCAGTGAAGCTGATTACATGCACAGAAGCCACGTCCTTCAATATTTAAGATCATTAGTATAATTTCCTATTCAATGACTCCTTTTAAAACAAAGTAGAAAGGTTAAGAAACTGATATTCTGTTTAAACTGAAAGGTTTCACATCCGGGGATTGAGATATTGCTTTTTACAGGTCTGAAAAAGCATCTTTATAATAGATGCTGGTGATAGGAATTTTCAAAATCTATGTCTGTAATAATGAGAATAAAGGAATAGCTCAGATTTCTAGAGGGAAGCAGGTCAGCTTGCCTCCATCCCCATAGAAACCACTGCTGCTGAAGTTACTTGCTGAGGAGATCTAGGTTATCTGGGGCAGGATGGCTGGTCACGCAGAGAGACAGCGGCTCACCAGCACAGCTGCAGTGACCCTCGGTGGCACCGCTGGCTGCAGGAGCCCCCAGAGGCCCCGTGGGAAAGTGCCCACCAGCGCTGAGCTGCCCCTGGACACAGGTGAAGTGGCAGCTGAATTCTGACCAGGTGAGAAGACCCGCAAGTTGGGATGAGGGTTCTGGACTCACTGCTTCAGCCCATGCCCAGCTCAGTCAGGGAGGACAAGGGGAGTCATTCTAACTGCTCCACAAAGCAATCCTTTACTGGCTCCCAAATAAAGCAGGAGTCCACTTGCAGATGCAAAAAGATACGCCTCTGCGGGTATGCTCGGTGGCAACTTCTAACACGCAGGAACTCAGACTGGATTACTCACAGGCACTCCTTCCAGACCATCCCTGCCGGGCAAGCCTCTGTCACCCTTGGCCCCTGGCTGTCCTGGGAAACCTTTAGCAAGAGATGGAGGAAAAATTCAAAACATTGTTAAGACACTTTCTAACAGCTCAAAATACTTCCTTTTTCTTCAAGATTTAAAAGCACAAAGATTTTCATACAAAGTGGATAATGTTTAAAGAATCTCAAGAGAGTAATGACAAAAAAAAAATGCCCCAAATGGGCTCAGAAGCCGGGAAGTGACCCTGAAACCCTGACTCTGGACGGCTACAAATCCCTGCCCACCCACCCAGGGACCACTTCCACCAAAGCAGGGCGTGACCTCCTCGGAGACAAGGAAGTTTTCAGAGCTGTGCGAACCACCTGCTGCTACCCTTTCACTAGGAAGCCTTTCTGACACTGCATTTGTGGGCCGGCTTGATCATCTGCAACAAAATGGACAAATCCCAGAAGGGCAGATCCACTAGTCACCACTCGCTTGAGCGCTCCTGCAGACCATCCAGTCAGGCAGCAAGATGCACTTCACTGCGAAGGTCCCAACCCACTGAAGCAAATCCCAGCCTGGTCCCTTTCACACCAGGGGTCTTACCTATTTCTCCGGGGGGCCCCTGTGGCCCTGGGGGCCCACGAAGCTCTGTTGTGTCACAGATGAGGCAACTGTCTCCTTTTTGACCTAAAAAAGGAGACACGGGGTATCACGCGGAACGAGTGAGTAGAAGGCCCCGCAACACAGTGGCAGCGCAGGAGAGGCACCGCCCGCCCAGCGCCCGCTCCGGACACATCCAGCTGCCAGTGGCCATGGGTCCTGACACGGGGCCTGCCCTCTGCCCTCAGCAAGGTCACAGGTGACCACGGGGACCTTTCTAAGGAGCCCCATTCTTCTGTCCTGCAGAGGGACAGGCCCTGCCTCCATCCACAGTGATCCAGAATGCCACTCTGCTCATCAGCCTGAGATGACACGACTGCATCCTTCTGCCTCTTAACTCTGGAACCCGCCCGCATCTTTCTCTCTGAGGTAGCATTTCTTAGCCAAGTGCCCCTCTAGCTCCGGGACTTTGAACCCGTGTTCCAGGCTGACAGATGACACAGGGGAGTAAAAATGCACAAAAAGCAAGAGATGACCTGACACGGAAGATGGATGATGAGAGGAACCCCAGAACTGCAAGATGGGAGGACACGCCTTTCTTTGGAAATGCGAATCTCTTGCATCTCGATTTTCAAACTATGCTAAAAGGCCTTCGGGATGTCTTAGTGTCTTCATCCTAAACTTTGAATGTATCTAGGGTTCTGCGACGTACATGGTTGTCAAAATGCTAAGACGTTTTCCAGGCATTTACACTTTAAACTTCTAAAGAGTGCAAATTCTCTGCCATCTAAAGCCAGACATGGGACCCAGAGGGATCAGTCTTGTGGGGGCCACCCTCTCTTTGGTCTGGGCATTAAGAGCCGTACTGTATAAACACCAGAACATCCTTGGCTTGGTCCACGCTAACACAGGCCTGTCTGCACAGAGATGAGCCATCTTTCCCAAGATTGTGAGGGGATTATGCTGAGTCCTGGACCCTTGAAAAGGTTAAGATAAAACTAAGAGCCCCGGGTGGAGTTGACGACCCAGGAACTCAGAGCTGCTCACACTGATTAAGGGAACTGAGCTTGAGGGGCGTGAACGTCCCGTCTGCATGCTTGTGATCAGGCCGACGGCTGGAAAGATGCGCATTCCTGGAGAACGGAATCTCGGACTTTGAACCAAAGGACCGCGTGGAGATGTCAATCTGGGAATCTAATCTGCTGACCACAGGGAGGGCTGCTGACTTCAAGGCCCCCGCTGCCTCCCCGGTGATAACTGTCTCTCCAGCACCCAGGAATCTCAGCAGGGCCGTCGGGAGGCGCATCTCAGGAAGGGACTTTGAAGAGAGCTTCAAGTGAAGAATGTACCCACGTCCGCCCAAAGCTGGTATGTATGAAGGAATGTATCACACGCCCAAGCACAATCACCCTATCTTGAACAATTAAACCTCTTACCTTTTTCTCCAACTTCGCCCGTCAACCCCGGCTGCCCTGGAATTCCGGGGGGACCCTGGTCACCTGGCGGCCCGGGCTGGCATTCCACGATTCCATCTGAAATGGATTTTTAACAGTTACAGGAGCACTCCCACCAAGCTGAAGCTAGGTGTGTTCACCGGCTCTTAATCCAATCTCCGTTACAAAACCAAACTATGTTCACGCTATCTGACAAGCACTGGAAATCCCGCAGTGACCTGCTTCGACACAGTCCCAGCACATTAACTTGTAAAATCAGCATGCGGAGTGTCCATCCACTCCCCGTCACAAGCCGTCACCGATGAAGTTTCTACTTTACGACTCTAACATGTATTTCAGCTCTTGAGCCCCGTCCTGAACCTTATTTCATGTTATCTTGCAAAGTACACACCATTATCCTTACAGATTCAGAAACTGAGGCTCAAAGAGTGATGGTCTGTCCATGTCCTACATCTGTGAGGTCAACACGGACACCTGAGCCTTTATGCTTTTTTTTCCTGCTGAGCAGACTCACAGCGAAGTGCTCATTATTTCAGAGGGGCAGGCTGCCCGTGGGAAAACACCCCTAATTGTTCCGATTCAATCCTGAGCATCACTGACGTGAAGAAGCATGAACGTGAACTGCAGTAACACAAACGCCATCTGTTGTGGGTTCCGGTAAAAATCAGTATTGCTTCTGGACACACACAGTGACTGAGTTAGCACTTCCTTCTCTGGCATCTTTGAAGGAAAGGGACAGAGTGAGCGATTAAACTCAGGGCTGCACCGGTCCCTCGTCACGACCGAAGCCCGGACATCCACAGCTGCAGCTCCTGCGTCCACAGCCCACACACCAGCTCCGTCTGCGCAAAACTCTCATTTAGGAATCACCGCTTAACACGCTGTGATGTGCACCACCTAATCTGCACACCCTGAAAAGGGCAACTGGGAAACCGAGAGAGTAAATACTACAACATATTAAACCCACACACGCTGCACGGTTCTCAGCGCCCAGAAGTTCAAGTCTTTCCATGACAGGTGTTCACATTTCAGAACCGGCAGAATATGAAGAAAAGGCTCAAGCTTTCTCCACAGCTGGCTCTCTCACCAGCCTCTTTACCGATCACTTGATTTAAAACTACACCCCATGGCCCGCCTGCCCGCACCCCAACCTCTGTCTGCCCCTCCCGACTTCGTCTCCTCCTGACTCTAGCCCTGGCTGCCACCCCACCAGCTACTGATTTACTTGGTCTCTGTCTCGTGGTTCATGGCCCAGGAGGCCAGGACCATTTCGTGGGCTCTGTCACAGGTCTCAGGGCGGCGCCTGGCATCATAGGCACACCGATGCTTGTTGAACAAGCAAGAGACCAAGGAATGAGTGAATGAGCACCCAAAGGCCCTTCTGATGCCCACAGGCTTCTCTCAGAAATGCAGAGAAATGTGCCTTTGTGCTGCGTGCCTCAAGGACTTCGCTATTTGATCTTCATTCTCCATGTTTCATATCAGAAGGGGCAGGAGTCCCCGTGAAGTCACAATGGATACACTGTCGACCCATTAACAAGGAAACACGCGCCTCTGGGCTCCCAGTGAGGCTGCCCGTCTGGAGGCACTCATGCCATCCAGGGCGTATCTGGCCTCCGCTCGGAGCTTCATCCACGAGAAGTCCTTCCGTGGAGCTGGGTCTGCCCTCTGGGAGTCAACCATGGGCACCTCCGGGAGCCCCTTCCAGCAGCCCGAGGAGCCACGCTGCAGTCGCTCTGCTGGGCACAGGCTGGATGGAGTCAGCTCGGCACGCTGGGCCATTAGCTCAAGTCCCCTTGAAGGTTCTGACACTCTGCATAGGCTGGATGGAGTCTCAGCTCAGCCCCTGAGGCCATGAGCTCAAATCCTGTTGAAGGTTCTGACACTCTGCAGAGCCTGGAGTCTGGAACCAGCCCCCTGGGCCGTTAGCTCAGGTCCCCTAGAAGGTTCTGACACTCTGCATAGACTGGAGTCTGGACCCAGCCCCCTGGGCCATTAGCTCAAGTCTCTTCAAAGGTTCTGACACTCTGCATAGGCTGGAGTCTGGACCCAGCCCCCTGGGGCCGTGAGCTCAGGTCCCCTAGAAGGTTCTGACACTCTGCATAGGCTGGAGTCTGGACCCAGCCCCCTGGGGCCGTGAGCTCAGGTCCTCTCAGAGGTTCTGACACTCTGCACTAGGGCTACTTTGGAGCCATAGAACACCTTCACTGAGTCAACAGGTTCGTGCTCTGTGCTCAGCTTTGATGGTGGACAGATGAGAAAAACCCCAGTAAACTACCGTTCGGATTTGAAGCCACTTGCCATGTTACCCCACAGACAGAGCAGCCCCGTCTCATATGCATGTGTGTGTGTGTGTCAGTACCAGCTTGTGTCTCTAGACGAACATGCCAGTCCCAGTAAGAACGCTGTAACTCAAGCAGCCTGCTCTCTACCTTCAGACGCTGGCTAAGCCGGCTCTTGTTCCTCCCAGCCAGGTTCATTAGTTTATGTGCAGCATCCTTTCTGAGGTGACTAACTTGGCAAAGACACCCACGTGAGACGCAGATAATCCGTAAGTCACGGGACACCCAGCCTCTGGCACGGCGCGTGAACGCGGGCACCCTCCCAGCCCCACTGAGCCCTGCCCACACCCGTCCTGGACGGGACGCCATGCAGGATGCGCCCAGAAGGTACTCACTTGTGTGGCCAGGCTGCCCGGGGGGTCCGGGGGGGCCGGGGGGGCCGGGAAGCCCGTCCCTTCCACTGGGTCCCGGCAGCGACACGCCCGGCAAGCCCGGTTCACCCTTCTCTCCTCTGTCGCCGGGGAAGCCGGGGGCACCGATCAGCCCCGGAGTCGGGAAGCCTGGAAGCAGAAGAGACCCTCACGGTCACAAGACGACAGCAAGTCTCAGGATAGCATCACTGGCTCCTTCGCCGTTCTCGGGAGAACGAGCAGCAGGCCACCGCAGAGCGCGGGCTGCTCTAACAGCGAGAAGCGGCACCAGCTTGTCGCACACACCTGCAGCTGGGCCAGGGCTCCCTGCGAAGTCCCTGCAAGGCGCAGGGGCTCACCGTGCAGGCCCAGGTCAGACAGGACGCTCCCCGTCTGCTCAGAGAGGAAAGGCGCAGAAACGCCGCTCAGCAGAGCAGACGTGGCCAGCCGCAGAGCGGGTGGGAACTGGGCCGGAACCAGCTGAGGAGGCGGCCCTGGACAAGAGCGCGATGCCGAGGCGGCGGGCCGAGCGAGTGCGGGCAGGCAAGCTCGGCCCCCCTGAGTTTTGTGGGGACAAGGTCGCAGGGGCCTGCGACAGCCCCGGGGGTCTGGATTGAAGCGCTCGGGACCCAGTGGTCCAGGCGGCCGTGGGGAAGCGACTGCAGCTCCGGAGGCTGAACAGCCAGCCTCCCAGAGGGGCGAGGGGAGGTGACCCTGAAGAGCCGGCCCGGGGAAGAGCTCCGAGGAAGGACAGCTGGACCCGGACCCCAGCCGTGAGCCTGAGCCCCAGTGAGCCGCAGGAGGCAGGGGGGCTGGCAGGGAGGCCAGGGCCTCCACAGGCAGCAGAGGCGGGCAGGGCCGCCTGAAAGCAGACGAGGCCAGAGCAGCTTCAAAGATGGTTTCTAAAAATCACAGCTTAAGATGCTAATGGGGTCAGATAAGAGGCCTGAGAAAGTAGATTTGGCAAGGGAGACAGGAAGTGGCCTGTTCGCTAGAGCACCCGGGGGGTCCAGTAAGCTCTCCGACCAAGAAGACGGGGTGGGAAAGATGGACAAGGATGATCTAAGGGTAGATGCCACATTTTAGCAGCAAAAAGGTATGCAGGGCACTGAAGCCAGCCTTCTTCGACAGTGCGGATGGTTGGGGAGTGGGGGTGTCTGTTCCCGTAAAAATAAAGGAAGGGGCTCTGGGAGAACTCTCAACTTAAGGACTGTCGTCAGGAAGGGAAAAATAAAATAACAAAGAACAGGAAGAATTAAAAATAAAGAACAAGCAGCCAAAACCTCAGTAAGAGTGCCAGCGCTCCGTGTGGGGTCAGTTCCGGGGAGGCCGAGCACCCATCACCTCCGCTCTCTGTGATGCATGCAGTCCACACAGACAGGCCTCTGCACTCCAGGAAGTGCAGCCCCCAGCCTCCCCGTGACTCGGCCGTTAGAAATGCAAAACTGGCAGGGAACAGTCACAGACTTAGCATAAGCTCTGTGACGCAGCAATCTCCCAAGAAGCAAGATTAATGTTGATTAGATTAGTTAGGAGCGGTTTCAGCTTTGAGTCCAGTCTCAAGCTGAGGCATTCCAGACAGATGGCAAGGGCAAGCGAGGATGCCTGGTGGTGGGGTGGGGGCAGGGGCGGGGTGGTCTTCAGAAAGGCGACCATACCTCTGGGAGCAGTGGAAAGGCAGGCTGTTAAGTCAGAGCCAGGGAGAGGAAATACATGTGTCAAA
Source organism: Capreolus pygargus (assembly GCA_012922965.1). Taxonomy (NCBI): domain Eukaryota; kingdom Metazoa; phylum Chordata; class Mammalia; order Artiodactyla; family Cervidae; genus Capreolus; species Capreolus pygargus. Next base: position 11,579,381 of record SNSB01003930.1, read on the forward strand.
GTACCCGCTAACACGCAATTTAGAAAGCAAACACTGACTCAGGAGCACATCTTGTTTTCAGAGCTAGAAAAATGTGCAACAAAATTGCTAGCCATTTTATGCAAGTATCTAACCAACGCAGAGGATAAACGGTGTTCACAATGGATACAGCATAGAAAGCTACAAATGCTCAAAAAATCAGCTGAGGATGCTCACCTGGAGGGCCTGGCTGGCCTGGTATTCCCGGGAAACCTACAAGGGGGCAGAGAGATGGACGAACTGAGCCTGGTTCACTCCAGGTTTGTGATGAGAATCTCTGGGCTGTGGGTACCCATGGTCCCGGCAGCAGGGAGGGAGGAGGGGAGGGAGGAAGGAGGGAGGGAGGAGGGGGAGGGAGGAAGGAGGGAAGGACCTCACCTTTGGGACCTGTCTCGCCTTTCGCCCCTGGACCCCCTGGGTACCCAGGCTCCCCTTTCTCTCCCAAGGGTCCGGTGCCAATAACCTGAATTACAGAGGAAAAGATCATCACACGGCACGGCAGGGGCTGGGGGTGTACGTCATAGCACAGACAAAGAAACACACAGTCTTTATTATTTCAAGACACGTGAAAGCAGAGAAGCAGCGTGGGAGAAGAGGAGGCGGTGGGGTTGGGGGCGTACGGAAAACATGACCACTACTCTCCCTGCAGTGAACTCTGCCCGGCAGTTCTGCTTCCTTTCATAATAATCTGCTTGGCAGAGGCTTTACCACCGCAGTCAAGTTAGAAATATATGAATTCTGAGGTTCAGGTAAGGAGCATCTCAACCCTCTCACAAGCTGCAAGAAGAACAGACTTCTTAGAAGAGTATTATCAGAAAAGTTGCCTAAAACTTCCTCAGGGATTATGTAACAGGAACATTTAATTTTTTTTTTTTAATTGGAAGAGGTCAGAAGTGGGGACTTTTTTAAGGCCCTTGGAATATGAGACAGGAAAAAGGCTCTGTGAGCCTCAATAAATAGGAGGAACCAGTTCACCCCAATCCTGAGTTGCTGAAATTCGAGGACAGGGTACCTACTACCCTTCAGACACAGTTCCTCTGGAGCAGCTGATGATCTGCTTCTCTGACTATCTTTTTCCTTACCGGACCTTTTCATTTAAGTTTCCGAATGTGCTGCTGACATTGTCATCCACGTGCAGCTCCTTTTACTTAGTCATCACAGATAGGCAGAAAGTGCCCAAGGATGATGATGAGTAAATACCGAACACCACATGATACAAAACACAAATTACCAGTTCAAAGTGCATGCACCCCCTACGTCAGCATCCTTCTAGGAAGGCTGTGGAGCATGTGGCCGAGGTGACAGGCCAGCCCATCTCTCTTTCCCTCTTTTCAAACCACTTCACAGAGATAGCAAATGCCACTGGTACTCACAGTTCCAGGCAGCCCGGGAGGACCTGCTTCACCTTTCTGTCCCTGAAAGAGAAAAACAACTTCACTCGTATTTTTTTTTTAATTATAATGGTTGCCTGGAAATTTAGTCTAACCCACTGGACCACTAGGGAAGTCCTACACAGTAGTTTTTAAAAAAATAAAAAAGTGAAATAAAATGATATGAAAGCTTAGGGTGGCTAAGTGTATTTTCTTAAAGAAATCATGTTAGTTGAGGATTTTAGGTGTAAGACTGTCTAAACCTGCATTGGAAGTCATAATAAAAGGATACTTGTGTTTTTCCTTTCCCCTTAAGATCCAGCATGACTTGAAAACATAGGGTGGATAAATTCTTATCGCTCTGAGGCTTAATTGAACATGTATTAGATGAAAAACTCAAGAACTAAATCCTTTTATATCTAATGTTCTTATGTAAGAATTACAATAATACTTTTAACGGTCCTAAGATATGCACAGTATTTCATGAAAGCATATTTTTCACTTACTTTTTTTTTTCCATTTTTTTTCCTTCTAAGCTAAGGCTTTAAACTTGTGTTAAACCAGAAGTAGCATGCTTTGAGTTTTCTTATTTGAATACAAGAAGAGGTTTTAGATATATCTATGGGACTTTAAAAAATTGTTAGCTAATATATTCTAAACAAATTTACCTTTTACAACCTACAAGAATTGCCTTTCTCATAAAGTTACAGCCTTAGAGAAAGACTTCTCCCTTTGTTATGGGCTTTGCTAAGCAAACCCTGAGGTTCTCTCCTTACTGTTAGAGATGAATATTTCCAATCCATTTCTTATTTTAGTGGAGATCCACATTACCTAGTCTCATGATTCAAAGAGAAAAATAAACCCACCCAAAAATAAATAAAGAAATAAAACCACAGTTTTCTCCGAGTATCAGAATGGGAAGTGTTTAAGTCCAATAACAAACAGATGTCAGATGGAAGGGTCCCCGGCTGATGAAGCGTTCTTTCTTCTGAAGGCAATTTTACCCCATGTGGCAAAATCTTCCCCAGAAACGGGTCTAAACATCACCTCCAAAATTATACATTTTAGGAATTTACAGTGGAAAAGGATCAGACAAGTGGATAAAGATACTTAAAATCAGAAAAATATGGAAAAGATCCAAATATCATGCAGAAAAAGGCACGAGCATCCCCAGTGTTGATGTATAACCACATTTACAATGCTGGAATATATCCTCACTACGTCATCAAGGGGAAAAGTCAGCTAAATCATGCAGTCCCGTTTTTAAAAGCTCATGTATATATGTATACATGGGACAATTATGAATTCTGGCCATTTCTGAGTGAATCATAGAAAAATTACACAAGTTTTCTTTTCTATATCTTCCTGCATTTTCTTTGTTTCATAATTGGGGAAAATTAATCTACTCCAAAAAAACCACATTAAAAACTTGAATGAGTGGAACATTTTGTATTTTTTTCTTTAAAAACATATGCACACAAATAGAACCACTGAGTTGTGCTTTTCCTCACATGGAACATACGTAATTTCTATTCTTTGAGTGCATGGTCCTTTATTCTAGGAAAAACTTTTAGGTTGAGCAAAATAAAAGGCAAAAAACAAAAAGAAAGTAGGGTCGCCATTCACCTTTAAACCCTCTCGGCCTGGCTGTCCTGGATACCCCGAATCGCCCGGAAACCCCTAAAATGGGACAGAAAACAACAACAGTTATAAGCGAGTAAGAGCAACAGCTTGCTTTTTAAAAATCACGGAGAAATACTCACTGGACTCCCTTTTTCTCCTTTTTCACCATCTTTTCCTGGTTTTCCCTGTACAAAAAAAATGTAAATATTAGCAGGCACAAATAATCGTAATAGCTCTGACACCACGGGTTTGACTCAAATACAAGTTACTGCACTGTATGGATCCTCTGGGTGGGCTGGCCACGCTACAGTCATAAGTCAGGGAAGATACATTAAATCACTATGAGCCGAAAGGGCTACGGCAGTAGAAGACTTAGCAATGCTTAACAACTGGAGGGTGATCCTCTGCAAGTCTCCTGTGACATCATGACACCCAGCGGCAGAGCTGGCACCAGGGAAGTCTTCTGATTGGCGAGCGGGTGTTTGGCAGCTGATACACCGCTGCTTCACCTTCACAGAGGTTTCCACACGTCGTTTCAGGGAAGAAACTGAACTCTCTCAGCTGTTGGAGGAGGTGGGTCTCCTGTCACCGGACTCGGGGCGTGGGAAGCGTCTGAGCACTGGGCACCCAGATGCTCTGAGCAGGTGGACAGGTGGCTTTTGGTGAGGGGCCAACCGAGATGGGGGTGATGGAGCAGATGTGCTGTCTTGGCGGGAGAGGGGGCAGTCCTCTGAATAAGCCTCAGCTCTGTCCACGGGATTCTCCAGGCAGGAATACTGGAGCGGGTTGCCACTGTCTCCTCCAGGGATCTCCCGACCCAGGGATGGAAGCCGTGTCTCCCGCGTGGCCGCTGGCTTCTCCACCCCTGTGTCTCCGGGGAGACCCTCCTCTAATGTTGACTCCCCCCTTACTCCTGCTCCCAGGGCTTCAGAAAGCCCCCTGAAGAGCCCTTGGAGTCTATGCTCCTGTGCCCTGTGATCCTGGGAATGGGGGAGAAACCATTTCACACCAGGAAGGAGAGAACTTCAGAAGCACTTACGCGGGGCCCTGGTTTTCCAGGTTCTCCTTTCTCTCCAATGCCTGGCATCCCCTTAACAGAAAAAAACCAGAAAGGGTGAGATTCGTTTGTACATTTAAATAAACTACTAAATTAAGTAAATGTTACAAGGAAGGTGAAATAAGCTTGTAACCTAAATCCAATACATGATGGTCTTTCACACAAAATAATAATAATAAACAAGACTTTAGTGCTTACCTGAAATCCAGGTTCACCTTTTTGACCCTAAAATAAGTTAGAAAAGAAAAGATGAGTACAGTGTAGAGGTTACACGGAACAGGTACAAGGAAAAATACAGCTTTTCCTGTTCCAGTAACCAAGAAATTCACACTGGTCTGAACCATTCACTTCCTGCCACTGACCGGGTAATGGACGTAAGGATGGCATAGTGAGCACGCCTGGTCCACGAGCCTGGACCCGAACCTCCCCCACCCTCAGCTGGCTCCCCCTGCAGCCCCGGCCGCCCCCGCCACGTGACCCTCACATGGGAGGTCGGCCTCAAGCCGGTCTGGCTGCACCCCGGAGCAGCTGTCCCTGCTCTCAAGAGGCTCACTTCTCATACGATGGGGAGGCCACACCCCTGTCTTCCAGGTCAGGGTGAGCAGAACCGGAGAACCGAACTCTGACCCAGCCTGTCTTTATCCCTTCGAAACCGTTCAGGATTAGGAAGGCAGCGCTCACTGGACTCAGTCCGCCCCTACCTTCTCGCCCCGCATGGCCGTGTCTCCTTTTGTGATGACTTGAGCCTGCCCTGGCAATCCTGGGGGCCCGCTCACCCCTTGATCACCCTGATGAGGCAAAAACTGGGGGTTAACTGGGCATAAAAACAATTATACCAGCAGGAGAAAGGCCGAAGGGGGAAACACCAAAAAGAGAACTGTCTAAAACATGTGACTGTGTTCTGGTGCAGCCTGCCCTCGCCTCAGCAGAAAATGAAGTTTCCGAGGGAACATGGCCCGCCAAGGATAGAAAGCCAGGAGAAGCCTGTCCCGCCCCGCGGTCAGGGCGGCCGCCACCCCGTAACGACGGAACTTGAACGCCTGGAGGACACAGGGGTGTGTGCACACGTGCACAGACCTTGCATCACGACAAACAGCACGTGTAATACACACGGACGCACGTAAGCCGGCCTGCCACATTTGATGGCGTGGAGGAAAGGACCCCGGCTGCCTCGCGGTGCCTAGAGGGAAAGCTCTCTTCATGTAAATCAACACGGAGAGAAGCGTCAGGGATTCCTTCCTGGAGGCCCCGCTGCTGGAAGCGGGAAGTACTGAAACCTTAGCACCACCAGCGACCGAGGCCCAAAGACCTCCACCGCGTCCACCGCAGAATCCCTTCCCTCTGAGGTTTACGAAAAGGCGGGTGGAAACCTGGGGTGAGGAGGCCCACGGTCGCCCACTCCACTAGGCCATCGTCTGCGCCGGCTTGGGAGCCACGTGCTGCCACAATCCCAGCCCCTGCGCTCGGAGCGCGTTTCACCAGCCGGGTCCAGGCGAAGTGGCAGAGGCGCCCCCAGAGCATCAGGGACCCAGGGCCAGCCTCTCTCGCCAGGACGAGGCTGCCCGTGCCGGGCTGCGCCTCCCGGCCTCCCAGGCCCTTTCCCTCCCAACTCGGGCACGGTGGCCTCATCCTGGAGGGCTCAATACGGTTGGGCCGCTGACAGGCATGTCCTACACTTGACACTCTCAGGGTGAAGCCCAGCTCGGCTTGTCACTGCCTGAGGACGCTGTGATCGGCCGCTGTCAACAGAGCGGAGGGTTAGTGGCCTCGCTGAAGCTGTACCTGTGGGTCAGACCCCACACGAAGTCATCTCAGCGCATTCTAGCCGCGATCTCCAGGAAAACACTAACATACGCAAGAACGTTCAGAGCAGGGTGACTGCGGTCATTAAGGGTCCCAGAGGCGGAAACCTTATCTTGCTTAGACCTGTGATTTGGCCGTGATAACGCCCCAAAGCAAAGATCACTCACCTTTTCACCTTTCGGCCCTTGAAAGCTCAAGCCCATTTGCCCCTGTTGATGAAAAGACAGGCTTCCGTTATTAGCATTGTCTACTTTGTTCAAAATCATCTAACAAATATGACATGAAATGCAACAAGATGGTACGTTTAAAGCAATAGCTTTGTCCCATAAAGACATAATATTGATATGTTCAAGAAAGCTGTGATCATGTTGTATTCAATGTCTATTAAAAGCTTTTTTAAAGTATTACTGAAAAAGAACCCCATAGAAACCATTTTTAAAAATTGAAGATTTTTAAATTCTGGCTTTAGAAAACTAAGGAAAAGATCAATGATTCCATGACTAACAGATGGATAAGAGGAAAGATCAATAGATCAATAATTGACAGATCAATAGATGAGTGGATTCATTGACAGAGAAGTTAGATAGATTGATGGATTGATGGATAGGTGAACAGACATGTTAAATGTAGAGACAGATATAAAACTTATAATTTCCCAAAACACTTTACAGAGACGTAGAGAATGAGTTACAGCAATGTCACGACAGCCTCACACTAACACCAGAGAAAGACAAATGGAAAACTATCTTTACCTTTTCACCTGGAGGGCCAGGAGGGCCTGGAGGACCCTGGAAGACAGAGCATTTTAATTAAATATGGTTCACAACCCTGGCATGCTTTTTTGCACCAAAGTTATCTTCAGATGCCATGGTTAACGTGACAGTTTGTTAGCTGTAACATGTTTTTCCTGTGCTACAGAACTGCTAACCTTTGGGAGCAACCAGAAATTAGTCCAAGATAATTACTAACAGGGATGCAAACCTCTCAAAATCCCAAGGGCTCCCTGCGGAACCCACAGATCTGAGCATGCACTGGGCAATCAGACCGTGGATGAACCCACCACCAAATCCCCAACAAAACTTAGTGAGTCCAATGTGGAAACCATGTTGGTGCCCTTTGGAAACTGTGGTTGACCTTCAAAAGCTAAGTGAATTCTTCAAGCGGGTAGACTGTATGAAGTTCCAAACCTTCCTGTGTTTGCAACAGAACTTCAGAAGGCTTTTCATAATCATGAAAAAGGAAAAGCTAGTCATTCTTTCCTCACGAAATCAAGTCCGTTTATTTACAAGAACATGAAAGAGATTACATCTGCAAGAATGGACAGAAGAATTGCCACATCTGACCCCTAAGGAAGGAGCAAATCTAGAAGATAAGCCTGAAGCATCTCTCCAGGACTCTCAGGTAGGCTCAAGCGAGGACGGCGTTCTCACATCACCCACTCCTAGCGAGCGGGGCACTGCCAAGTGAGCGCCGTCACCATGACCTCTCTCTCGCTCCCAGGCCGTGTGAGTTGGAGGAGCTGATGCCGCCCTCCTGTCGAGAATCAGCAGCAGCGAAGGAGGCTGAGAGCAGAGCAGAGCCTCCTGGAAGCTCAGCTTCCAGTCCCCACCACGGACAGAGCGCAGCTTCTTCACAGCCCCCAGGAGAGCAGGTTCCTGGATGGGGCTGTGTTCCCACGAGTGAAGGTGCAGGGCGGAGCCTGCTCGTCCGTCTCTGCATCCCCCACTCACGGGACGCGCTGGCATCCTTGCAGCCCCGCAGGTAATTCACGTGTCGCCCAGGGGGTGTCTCAGCCTGCGACATGTGACGTCTCTTTATAACCCTTTCCCCACGGCTCTGGGGGCATGTGGACCATAAACACCAATAACACCCCCTTAAGACAGAAGCTCAAAGAGAAACTGATAAGAGCCCACTGCAGTGCGCTGAGCTCCACCCAGCACTCTAACGACCTGCGTAGGAAGACTCTAAAAACGAGGGGATACTGATTCTCTCTGCCGCATGCGATGTGCGGAAACCAGCACATCATTGTAAGTCAACCACACTCCACTAAACAGAGAGCAACAACATCCTGTAAAGCAATTATCCTTCAATTTAAAAAACAGATAAATTTTTTAAAAAAATAGAAATTCATTCTTGAATCCGAATTGAAAGGGCTCACCATTGTGTAAAGGTTTCTTGTCCAGCTTTTAATTTTATCCTGGAGCACGGCCGATGAGCAACATTGTGAGAGTTTCCGGTGGACAGCAAAGGGACTCAGCCATACACATACATGGTGTCCACTCTCCCCCAAGCTCCCTCCCATCCAGGCCAAAGCGTTCATTCCATTTTATGAGCCTTCACACCTCAACACGGTTGTTCTCTGAATGACAGCCTCAGAGACAGACTCCCGCTCCCAGACTTACTGGTGGCCCAGTGAATCCCGGGGGGCCGACGGGGCCTTGCAGTCCTGGCAGACCTGGTGAACCCTGAAAATCACCGAGAAAGAGAGGAATTAAGGCGCAGCCCAGGCGGAGGCTCAGCTGGTGCTTGGAATCATTCAGCCGGTACTCACAGGCGCTCCCGGCTGTCCAGGAAAGCCTCTTTCGCCTACCAGCAGGGTCCCCGGTATATAGCCCAGAATCTCACCTGGATCTCCCTAGGGGATGGAAGACAAGAGAGTCACAAACACTGATGTTTACGGAGAGATACTGCACACCCGTGGAGGAGGGGCACGCACCGCCGCTGTGGGGCCAGCCCAGGTCTGGGGTTCAGCCTCCGACCATGCTTGGGATAAACCGGCTGGCCGGCTCCCCTGGTTACTCATCTCCATGACCAGCCCAAGGACAGGGCGTGTGGACCGCTGAACGGGAGGATGTGGGGCGCTCCCCGCCACGGGCCCCAGGCAGGGGGGGTCTAGACAGGGGCCCAGCGCTGGTGGAAAGGCTGAGCCCACGGCCGCTCTCGCAAGAGAAGGGCCATCTTTCTGGACAAGACCCAGCGTGGCCACGTCCAGAGAAGCATGGAAATGCGCTTTAGTGTCGACGCGGCCGGGCCCCAGCGCCCAGAGACTCGGGCAAACAGCAGGCTGAGGTCGACGGGGAGGTCCTTTTCAGACGAGGTAGACATCTACATCCACAGGTGTGAAGGACTAAAGTAATAAAGCAGATGACCTTCCACGCTGGAGGAAGAGGGGCTGGGGGCCACCCACCCCAGGGGTTGAGGCCTTAAGAGGAAGAAAGACTGACTCCCAGGAAGAAGGGAGACTGCCTCCAAAACCGGACCCACGCTCTTTCTGGGGTCTCCAGCCTGCATCCCTGCCATTTGGACTGTGGACTTACGACCCTCAGCCCCGCACCTCCCCCAAATAAGGAACCTACTTTGTCTCAAAATATTGCAATTATATATCAAAATACATAGAATTAGATTAATATGTAATCTAAACATTAGAATAATAAGTAAATACTAGAGGACAATGTACACTGTACTATGTATTACACAATATATAAAACATTTTACAATATCATACATGTGTTTTAATTCTCCCTCCCTCCTTCCACCCATCCTCATATGCGTGTGCTGTATACATATGGTGCACACACATTGCACAAGCATCCCCTCACACACCCCACTGGCTGTGTTTCTCTGAGGAGACCTGCTCACAGCACCACCCAGAGCTCTGGACAAGGAGCTTCAGGGACCCACATCTGTTACATTTCCCCCTCACACTATGCTTCCCATCACCGCTTATTTCCTATGAAGAAATGGACCTGGTGTTGAAGATTTAGACTCTAAAACTTAAGTCTGTGTGCAGGACTTCAGTACTCTTTTAATGGAGCAGAGTTTAGGCAAACAGGTTAACAGGCAACCGGTCAACCAAAGTGATTTAAAGTAAGTTTATTTTTTGCGGCATCTATTTTACACATACGCCTGGAATGAATCCAGTAAAATAAAACAGCATACCTTCATTCCCGGTGACCCTGGTGGTCCCTAGAAAAGGAAATGTTGGCGTTAGCTTTGTTTTCCTCAAAAGAACATTAACATTAAGATATGGGCAGGGGGAAGGAAAGCGAAAGGCAATTGAATGAGAAGAGAGGAGTGATCACACCCTTATCGAACAACCCAAAACTCACGGGATTTCCGGCAAATCCAGGCAAACCGGGAGGTCCCACAGGCCCTCTCTCACCCTGGGGACAGAGAAAGTCACTCTCGAGGGCCGCCAGGGCAACAGGACGCCGCCCCAGAGGCCCCGTCAGTCTCCCCCCTGCCCCTCAGGGACGCTACGTGTGCTGGTGGAGCCATCGTCTAAACGTTGCTATGAGCTGCATTGCACGGTGCTGCCTCGTGTTGGAAGAAAAGTATCTGAGAACACACTCAGCTGGGACAAGAATTAACGCTAGCATTTTCTTATGTGCTTTGGTGAAAGACTAGAGGTGAGATTTCCTGGTGAAAGCAACCTTAGAATAAAAGTCTACAAAACAGAACGGCTTAATGAGGTCTTTCCTGAACACTACACGTGGGAAAACTGTTTCCTTACCAAAGAAAGATGTAACACAAGTCACTTCCCAACCGTGGCACCTAAACCTGTCTTCACAGGACAACTCTGCCCAACTGCTCCACGTGCAAAGTTAGATAAACGTGCACCCCGCCGGGAGGGCCCAGCTCTAACTTTACCTTTGTTCCATTGCATCCTGGAATACCTGGGGGACCCGGAGGACCATCCTGGCCAGGAATACCCTGCAATTAACAAAATGAACAAGTAGACAAGTTAGGAAATCATCAATGCTACTGTAACACACATCAAACATCTCATAAAGGAACTAGAAGCCTTTTATATACATACAGGCAGTCCTGGGTTTCCAGGGTAACCAGGCACTCCCAAGGGTCCCTGTAGGGATGGAAATGAAAAGGTTTCATTGGGTGCAGGAGAACCCCATTTTCTCCCACTGCACCCTCCTGGATAAGGATGTCAGACCCTCACTGCTGGCATTTGGAACATCGACCCTGAGCAGACAGACAGGCGTCCAAGGACCCAGCCCACGGGTGGGCTGGAGATGACCTGGAGTTTCGTAGCAGCTCTTCGTCATCAAATGTTGCTGATTAATTACTCCTAAAATCAAGGCTGCACACCCACAAGATAACTCTGCTCTCGTTTCATTCTTGTAATTTCTAGGAGATGAAAGATAGATTGTACGGACAGAGAGATGGGTGGGTGGATAGACAGGCAGATAGATAGAGAATTTACAGCAAAATCTCAGACAGTTGGGAAGAAGCGGGTAGGCATAAATCAGTTCCCTGAGGGAAGAAAGTCAGAGCTCTTCCTAGCTGAAATCCAGATCTTCACTGCAGACGGTTACAGTGTTATCCACTATCTTCTGCCCCAAGGAAGATCCAGCAAGGCTGGGCACACTTCCCCTTCCACGAAGTAACAATAACACAATTAAAATGTTTATATTTTACAGCATCTTCCTATTTTTCAAAGATTTTTCAGAGAGCTCCCTGCTCGCACATCCCAGGAGCAGGTATAGCAAAGACAGCAGAGCGTGCAGAAGGAAGATGGAGCGTGGATCTGAACACGTCCCCGCTTTTCATGCTGACCGAAGGCATCTTTAATAGAAACCTGGAGACAGGTCATCCCCACCCCCAGTGAAATCCACCCAAGTGAACCCCTGAGGAAGGAGCATGGGGAGAAGCCAGGTGTCGAAAAGACAGGAAGTGAGCCCGTAGAGGGGCAGGCCTGGAGGAGGGGGATGCGGGCCCGTCACCCTGGGGCCGGGCTCCCAGGGCAACCGCTGTCTGCGCCAAGGACAGAGGCGGACAGAGGGGCCCAGAGCAGGGGGGACGGGAGAGACGCCCCTGGGCGGTCTGGAGGCGGGCGGGGTGAGGGATCCCGAGCCCCCCCCACCCCCGGAAGCATCGCTGTATCAGAGCCCTCCCGCAGGCGTGACCGACCCAGCGGCCCCTCTACTCACTCTTGTCCCTTTAGTGCCTGGCAGTCCGGGCTCACCGGTATCTCCCTGGAAGGAACAGAACCAACACGATGACCCAGACGATCGCAGGCCCAACCCCAGCCCCCGCGCCCGTGACAGCCAAGCTCACCTTCTGTCCTGGCGGTCCCTGCGGCCCCTCGGGTCCTTGCATTCCGGGAAACCCGATGACCCCCTGTAACCCCGGGAGGCCTCTTTCTCCCTGCGGAGGAGGAGGGAGCCAGTGAGATGGAGGGCAGATCAGAGGGAGCAGAGGAAAGGGCGGAAATGGGCCTCGGTTAGCATCACCCCGCATCCCACCTGCCAGAGCGTCTGAGAAAAGATGCTGCCGGCTGTGACCCAAGTCGGACACGTCTCTGCTGTCTTTAAGCTCCTTTGACGGCAGGAATGGCCACAGATGACCCCTGGCCCAACGCTTTCTATACTCTACTCCAAATGCTAAGTAACTTGTTGGGCAAATAAAACAACGGAGAGTTGGGTTTTTGTTCTTTCACTAAATTGTTTATAACCTCCTTTGATGAGTGATGCTGTGTTGACAGACACGGCACTTAGATTCTGAGAGCAAACTCCGCCAAGGCTTCCCTTCAGGGGTGTGGAGGCAAAGCTCACGGTCGGGGTGTCAGCATCAGATGCCGAGACTTCTCTGTGCCATCAACAGTCTGATGATGGGCCTCCTTGAGCCTCTCTTAAAAAACTGGCTTTGTGCAAAGGTAGAATCAAGGTTGAATTACAGTCTCTGCCCACGTGGAAAAAAAAGAAATTCAACCTCTTTTTTTTTAATAATGAATACTATTTGGAACACACACGTGGCTGCGATTCAGAAAGACTGGGCTCAATGCATGAGATGCATGCTCAATCGCTGTCGTGTCTGACTCTCTGTGACCCCATGGACTGCAGCCCACCAGGCTCCTCTGTCCATGGGATTCTCCAGGCAAGAATCCTGGAGTGGGTTGCCATGCCCTCCTCCAGGGGATCTTCCCCACCCAGGGATGCAACCCGCATCTCTCATGCCTCCTGCATGACCAGAAGCGTTCTTTACTACCAGCTCCGCCTGGGGAGCCACCTGGGGCAAACAAACATTCACCCTCCCCAAACAGCACATCACCAAGAGCCACTCGAAGATTTCCAATGTTGCATAAATGAAAGAACACAGAACAGAAACCCCCAAAGTCATCCTTCTTTCCAAACCGCTCAGAACTTGCAAGTCCCAGAACTTGCAGGTGAATTATGTGCCTGTGCATTTTTAAAAACATGTTCATGATTACTTCTGGCTGCACGGAGTCTCCGCCGCTGCCCACGCGGGCTCTCTCCAGCTGCGGCGAGCGGGGGCTGCTCCCCAGTCGTGCAGCCCGGGGCTCTGACTGCGGCGGCTTCTCCTGCGGCACAGCGCGGGCTCTAGAGTGCCTGGGCTTCATCAGCAGCAGTGTGCTTGGCTGCCCCACGGCACGCGGGCTGCTCTGGACCAGGGATCGAACCCGCGTCCCCTGCACTGGCAGGCAGATTCTTAGCCATAGACCACCAGGGAAGGCCCAGCATTTTTCTGAAAAGTAGAAATGTGGTTCTGAACAGAAGCCTCCATCCACTGGGCCTCCACGGATTGTGGGTGTCGTTGGCAGGAGGCTGGAAACAGCGTGTGAATAAATGGGGAAGAAGCCCGTGATTTCTAACTCCAGAGGATCCCATCAAACAGGACTAAGCGGTGGAGAGAAAGCCAAGCTCTGCAGTTTGGCGCAGCCGCCTAGACCAGCTGCATCCGGGGACCAACCAGGAAAAGCAGATGCAAACACGCCCGGCCCTGCAGAGGCCTGGACACAGCGCCAGCTCGGCCTCCCTGGGAAAGGAAAACATTCTCAGGCTGAGACGTGTCCAAGGGTAAAGTTCCTTAAAGGCACTCACTCTTCACCTAAAACGACAGCAGACGCGAATGCCCAAATTCCTGGAGCTGGAGATGGACGGCACGCTGACATCAGACCAACCTCCTCCCTAGATTCAGATGTGGGAAGATTCGGCCCCAAATAGAACTGAACTCCAAACAGCTGGCTAAAAAGTAAACGAACGTTGAATGGAGGGTCCTCAAATAGCCTGGCGTGTGATGGGAAGGAGATGTCAAAGGCACGTCGGCAGAAAAGCTTCCTAACATGCGGGGTGGCGTATTTTTAGTATTCGGTTAACACTGGCAGCATCACCAGGAGGCCCAGCACAGATAAGATTTTATAATTCTCGTTTTCATCGTGGAAGGCCTGGAGGCCCGGCGCCAGATTAGCTGATTCCTACAAGTTTCTCACTGAGTCAGCACCAAAGCCAAAAATAGAAATGAGGTCAGCCTCTACCTCGGTCCCTGTTTTTTCTAGGTCACTAGAGCAAGCTGGTTCCCAGCAAATATTAAATAGCTCGCCCACAGCAAGTTAGCCCCTTTTATGTCCATTTCACAGATAAGGAAATTAGGACCCGATGTTTTACTGACGTGTCACATGTCACTGGCTGACCCCTGTGTGCTGCTGGGAACAGAATTCAGAAATCTGAATTCCCAAGTCCTGGCCTTCGCCGCAGAACGCATTCTTTCCCAAATGTCACCGGAACACTTGAGCAAGCCCCAGATCCCAGGAGTTTTGGAGTTAAGTAGCTAAAGAGGAAGTGACTCCTCCGCGGACACGGCTCTTGCCATCTCGCACATACATTTTTTTTTTTTTTTAGGTTTCCTAATCTTTTGTTCAGACACGAATAATCTAGTATCCCGCAGGTTATCCTGGGCACCAGAGCAGAGCAAACAGGCAGGATAAGAATTCGAACGACTACACAATTAGCCGGGACACAGCACACGCCGCAGGCCAGCCCAGTTCTCCCTCCGAGCTTTCGGCAAGTCTCCACGAGGGTCACAGGCAAAGCAGAGGGCTGGGCAGGTGAGCAGAGGTTCTTGCTGCCAGTCCTTTTGAAGCCAGACTCGGCAGCGGTGAGCCACCGTGCACTGGGGCTCACGGCTGCGTGTGCACAGTGGAAATGAGCAAGAGGCAGGACCCCACAGCCATCTCCTTCCCGTGATGTGCTGGAGGCAGGGACCGAGGGGACCTGGGAGCCCAGGTGAGCCCCACTGTCACGGTCACCACGGCAGCGAGAACTCAGAGTGCAGGGGGAGGCGGAGACGCGTGTACCATCCTGCGCAAAACGATTTGAGACAACGGCCTTTAACAGCTTTGCCCCTGAACATCAGGGCAGTCGGCCACACTGATTTAAAAAACCTGGTATACCAGTCATGGAAGTGACTGTCGTCCTATATTCAAATGAGGAAATTCAGAATTTGAGAAGAAAAAATAGCATGCCATAAAGAAGAAAGAATACAGCCATGGAGAATGATCTTGGTATCAAAATTAGCCATTCTAAATTAGGCATGAAATAGAGTTTCATGCATGGAACAACTTACAAGTTTTGTATCATACGTTATCTACAGAAGGAGAGAACAACAGAAGCAGATTTTTTAAAAATCCATAAAACGTGGGAATAGAAGAGTTTTTTTAAAATAACATCCAATTATTTCCCTTCCTCCTAAAATACCTACAAAGTTCATGATTGAAATCCAACACTAGAATACATTATCCCCTTCAAATCTCAGTCAAACCTCCAAATACTAATAAAGCCCCCAGGATGGCGAGGCTGAAAAAATGTGGCGGTTCTAAGGATAACATAGAAAACATCATCATCAATAACAAAAAAAAAAAGCTGAAATTAACAGGAAATATATCAGAACACGCAGTTTTCAATCATCGGACACTCAGAGGCCCCATTACGCTTGTTTCAACAGCCAACATGGGATCACCGTCTTTGAGCCGGACTTTGAATCATTTCCTCAGTTTTAAAATGATACGTTCATGGATGGTCACCATGGACTGACGGCCAAGGAAAAGTCCTGCCTGAGCCCTGGGCCCCCTCTCAGCCGGGGACCGACCGTGAGGGGCAGAACCGTCTACACGCGCTTGTTCACCCATCGGAAAGCCGAACACAGCCAGCACAGGGTGCTGACTGAGAGGTCCCGCAGTGGGCGTTCATCTCTCGGAGGTTACGCACATCACAGGCAGAGGTATTTCTCTTTCATTCAGCGTTTGGCACAGACTTTGAAAGTTGGTGAATGGATGGTGAACTAACCAGCAGAATCACATAAACTTACGATGAGGGAGGACTTTATCTTCATAGCCTGAGAGCTTTAAAAGAAAGTAAAACAGTTGCTGGGCAGGACGGAGTCCCTGGCCTCCCTTGCCCAATTTAAAGCCCCACGGGCACCATGGAGCCTGGAACCGCCGGCCAAAGAGGAAACAGGAGGAGAGAGCCGTGGGCGGGACGGGACACTGAGTCAGCTCTTTGGGGCCTTGAGATTTCAACGTCCAAGCAAGGCTGCGAATAACTGAGGGAACGAAAGTATGTGCGTTTGGAGCCAGCACTCACCAAGCACTCAGTGCTGGGGAAGCGATTTCGGGCCACGGGTCACAGTCAATGGGGGACCTCGGGGCTGAGCCAAAAATTCCACCAGCCTGATTCCTGGAGCCCAGCAAGATCAGACATCTGCAGGGTCACTTCCTGAATGCCGGTGCTGCTGGGAAAGTGGTGGGAAGGCAACGATGGATGTCACGGGGTCATGGAAAAACTGGGACGAAGCCCCACTGGGCTTCATCCACACCAGGACGCCGCACATCACGGCAGAAATCCTGAGACTGCTGCAGGGGGAGAGAAGGGGGACACATGAGCAGCAGCCTGAAAGGGCCTGGTTTTCCCCAGAGGAAGACGAGAACAGTGACTCTCCTCTGCACCGCCAGACATACACCCGGAACCTTAAGAGAAGGTACATGTCAATCTAACGCAGACCACGTTTGGGGAAGTGAAGGATTAGGAGTCTGGGGTTAGAACATGCAAACCACTACAACCAGATGGACACATAACAAGGTGCTACTGGACAGCGCAGGGAACTGTACTCAGTATCTTAAGATAAACCGTAACAGAAAAGAATATCAAAGAGCACATATATATAGCGACTCAACAATATATATATATATAGATGAATCACCTTGCTGTACAGTAGACATTAACACATTGTAAATCAACCATACTTCAATCAGAAAGACTGAAAAATAGGCTGTCTGACTCTTTGTGACCCCATGGATATTCAGTCCATGGAATTCTCCAGGCCAGAACACAGCAGTAGGTAGCCTTTCCCTTCTTCAGGGCATCTTCCCAACCCAGGAATCAAACCAGGGTCTCCCGCATTGCAGGCGGATTCTTTACCAGCTGAGCTACAAGGGAAGCCCATAAAAATAGGCTACATTTCTTTAAATATAATACTGAAGGCTGTTTCACATGTCTGCTCAATCATTGTTGCTACTTTAAGCACTTAACATTTTAACATTAAATTGCATGCATGCTAAGTCACTCAGTCATGTCAGACTCTTTGCAACCTTATGGACTGTAGCCCGCCAGGCTCTTTTGTCCGTGAGATTTTCCAAGCAAGAATGCCGGAGTGGGTTGCCATTTCCTTCTCCTGATATTAGTTAGGAAAGGGTAAAATCCTCTTGCACCCAGAACACGGCTTCCTCTTGTTTATCTTCTTCCCCCAAGTGTCATTTTCTCTCTCCAGGTTCGGTGCCCTTTCACTCGAGATGGTCGGCGGGACTCCTGGCGGAGTCGTCTCCGCTGGCTCTGAGGGGACACGCTGGAGCAGGGGTGGGGAGAGCGGCATTTCTGAGAGTCTTCTGGCCATGAGTGCATTCCCCATCTTTTCACATGCAGAGGATGAGAAGAGTCAGTGAGGTGTTAGAAAGGCTCTTGCATCCACGGCCTTCATGTTCCGTAAGATCTAGCCTCTCTCCCAAGAGCCTCCTGGGCCCATGCAGGCCTTTCTCACCCTTGGGGCCGGTCTGGGCAAACAGACCCTACGTGGCCCCTCACCACACACACCTCGACATTCCTCTCCTTGGCCATCGGCAGACTAGTGGTGACGTGCTCTCAGAGACTTCAGAAGCTGCAGATAATCGGGTTTGTATGAAAAGTGGGTTTTCCAGTGGTCATGTATGGATGTGAGAGTTGGACTATAAGGTAAGCTGAGAGCAGAAGAATTGATGCTTTTGAACTGTGGTGTTGGAGAAGACTCTTGAGAGTCCCTTAGACTGCAAGGAGATCCAACCAGTCCATCCTAAAGGAGATCAGTCCTGGGTGTTCATTGGAAGGACTGATGCTGAAGCTGAAACTCCAATACTTCGGCCACCTGATGCAAAGAGCTGACTCATTTGAAAAGACCCTGATGCCAGGAGGGACTGCGGGCAGGAGGAGAAAGGGGACGACAGAGGATGAGATGGTTGGATGGCATCACCAACTTGATGGACATAAGTTTGGGTAAACTCTGGGAGTTGGTGATGGACGGGGAGGCCTGGCGTGCTTCAATTCATGGGGTCGCAAAGAGCTGGACACGACTGAGCAACTGACCTCAACTGAACTGATGAGAAGTGGGACAGACACAGTGGCGAGGTTCAGGAGACGGAGCTGGCTGGGGGCACAGCAAGTGTTGGAAACCCTTCCTCTCTCTGCCGACACGTGGACCGCGGCTCCGACGCTGGGGTCTCCACCCCAGGGCTCTTGAGCAGACACCCCCAGCCCCTGGAGCTGAGTCCATCCAATGGACAAGGGCCACCCACGCCCAGCTGGTGGGTCAGCAGCTTCACGTTGCCCACTGACACACCACTAGCACAGAAGTGTCCCCAAGAGGCTGTGTTCAAGGGCAGGTTTCCGCTGGATAAACCCCGATCTGGAAACATTATTTGCACCCTTGATGAGTTCTGGCACAATTCTAGGAATTTCAGCACTGCTGTGAAAGTTGGTTGCTAGGGCTAAGCTCGGGCTTCCCTGGTGGCTCAGAGGTTAAAGCGTCTGCCTGCAGTGCGGGAGACCTGGGTTCTATCCCTGGGTCGGGAAGATACCCAGAGAAGGAAATGGCAACCCACTCCAGGATTCTTGCCTGGAGAATCCCATGGATGGAGGAGCCTGGTGGGCTACAGTCCACGGGGTCGCAAAGAGTCGGACAAGACTGAGCGACTTAACTAAGCTAAACTAACTAAGCTAAGCTAAGTGCTAAGCTCAAATCATACATAATACGAAATGAGCAGAGCACCAATCACAGAAGAAACACACAATAAATGTTATTGATTAGTCAACATCTGCCAAGAAATAAAACTGTAGATACTTTATGATCTACCAAAATCCACTCTGCATGTCACCTGGTAAGAAAAAAATAATGAATTGTAAAAAGCTCTTCACAAAACACTTCTAAAGAACCATTCTTCAACCCAAGAATAACTTGAAGGAGCCCTGAGTGCCTTGTTACTATAAACAATGTAAAACTTCCCCCAGAGCCAGCTAAAAGCAAACAAACCTTCCAGCTTTGTTGATCCAGTGAAAAACTTACTGAAACGACAG
Organism: Capreolus pygargus; assembly: GCA_012922965.1. Classification (NCBI taxonomy): domain Eukaryota; kingdom Metazoa; phylum Chordata; class Mammalia; order Artiodactyla; family Cervidae; genus Capreolus; species Capreolus pygargus. Next base: position 11,598,664 of record SNSB01003930.1, read on the forward strand.
GCAAACTTGAGGACTGACAAATTGGTGGAAAAAAACTTCAAATTTTCCAAAGGTTCTTAGGACTCATAAATAAATTCCAGACCTTTCTCCGTCATTAGAGCCGAGTATCAGCGATGGCAGACAAAGATGAAAGCTGTCAGCAGTGGCAAGGGTCTTTAACAGCAAATATTTTCTTCATTAATTTGTCTCAGGCTCTTTCTGAAAAAATCAGCCTAAAACACTTTTGTTAATTCTTACTCCAAAGCAGTAATCTGCTTAAAATATTTTAAGTATAAATATTTAAAGTCATTCCCCCAAGTAGTCAGCTTCCCAAATTAGAAAGAAAAGAGAAATATTTTGATAATGTTTTTCCAACGTCTGGTGGGTGTATTCCGTCAAATCCTGTGTATACAGTTCCAGTTCATCTTTAATCGATAGCTTCGTCCACTTTCCCATCAGACAGCAGAGTTGTGTTTCCACTGTGTTTCCTCATGCTCCATTAACACATTCAAACTTAAATGTGAAGGTTCAGTGTCTCGATGGGTTTTCCTGTGGACCCCGGTCCAATCACCCCCCACTCACATCCATCCTCTGCTGGACTTCAGCCCAAGTCCAGGCTCTCAACCCCTCCCAGGCCGAAACTGCTCATTCCCTATCCCCCACCACCCGTTAGCATCCTAGCACATCCACGGAATCTCAGCTAGACATCCCTTCACTGAGGTGGCGGTTGTTTAGTGGCTAAGTCGTGTCTGACTCCTTGTGACCCCACGGAAGGCAGCACACCAGGCGTCCCTGTTCTTCACAGTCTCCCGGAGTTTGCTCACACTCATGTGCATTGAGTCAGTGATGCCATCCAACCATCGCATGCTCTGTTGCCCCTTTCTCTTTCTGCCCTCAATCTCTCCCAGCATCAGGGTCTTTTCCAGTGACTCGGCTCCTCCCATCAGGTGGCCAAAGAACTCCTAAACACAAAGCAATGTGAAGACAACTTTTACACCTAATCTATCATATTAAGTTAAGGAACAGTAAAGGAGGCATGAGAACATCATGAGAAATGCTGGGCTGGATGACTCACAAGCTGGAATCAAGACTGCCGGAAGAAATAACGAAACCTCAGACATGCAGATGAAAACACCCTAATAGCAGAAAGGGAAGAGGAACTAAAGAGTCTCTTGATGAAAGTGAAAGAGGAGAGTGAAAAAGCTGTCTTAAAACTCAACATTCAAAAAACTAAGATCGTGGCATCCAGTCCCATTACTCCATGGCAAATAGATGGGGAAAAAGTGGAAACGGTGACAGACTTTATTTTCCTGGGCTCCAAAATCACTGCAGAAGGTGACTGCAGCCATGAAATTAAAAGATGCTTGCTCCCTGGAAGGAAAGCTATGACCAACCTAGACAGATATCAAAAGGCAGAGACATCGCTTGGCCGACAAAGGTCCATAGCGTCGAAACTATGGTTTTTCTAGTAGTCGTGTACGGATGTGAGAGCTGAACCATAAAGAAGTCTGAGCACCAAAAAATTGATGCTTTCAAACTGTGACTAGGTGGAGAAGACCTCTGAGAGTCTCTTGGACTGCAAGGAGATTAAATCAGTCCATCCTAAAGTAAATCAACCCTGAATATTCATTGGAAGACCTGATGCTGGAGCTGAAGCTCCAATACTTTGGCCACCTGATGCACAGAGCGGACTCACTGGAAAAGACTCTGATGCTGGGAAAGACTGAAGGAAGGAGGAGAAGAGGTCAGCAGAAGATGAGATGGTTGGATGGCATCACTGACTCCATACACATGAGTTTGAGCAAGCTCCGGGAAATAGTGAAGGACAGGGAAGCCTGGCATGCTGCAGTTCAAGGGATCGCAAAGAGGTGGACACGACTTGGCCACCGAACAAGAAAGCCCCCAAGGGCTCTGGCTTTCTGCCACTAGAGGGCGCCGTGGGATCACACTTCCCCCCATCAACATTTCCCCCAGGAGACCCTGAAAGCATCCAGCCTTTTTCTCTTAAATATTCGTGATCCTAATACACTAATGTTAAACATCTAGGGCCACTGAAGATATCAGCGCAGGTACAGCTAAGAGGAATCATTTCTTATAAGTCTGCAACACAGATCACTAAGGGAATGAATTTTAATTTGAATTAAAAAAATGTAATGAGAAAAAAAGAGTGGGTATGTATAGATGATTCACTCTGCCATACGGCAGAGACTAACACAACACTGGAAAGCAACTATACTTCAATAAAAAATGTGATTAAAATTAACTATGAAACCAGTAACCTGAACACGGAGGCTATTAAGCAACATAAATGCTGTGACCCTAGAAATAATGTGAATCGTGGATGTTTTTCAGTCTGCTTTCTGCACCATTTTTTTAAACCCAGAATTTAACAATAATACAAGGGGAATCTAACAATAACACGGGGTGGGTAGTAAATTCACTTTTCTAAGTGACTGGAAATAGTATTTTTTGAAACAACTAAATTGTGCAAAACAGGTACAAATATGGTAATAAGAGGTCTCTAAGAAACAATCTCTAAATATCCAGCTGCTGGTAAAATTTATTTGAAGAACCTTCTATGGTCTTTCTTTTATCATTTCGGAAGGGGGAAAAAAATCCAACCAGATTTTAATAGCTTCCCCAAAAGGTGATATGGGGTGTTCTTGAAAATCAAAATCAGGAATGTTTCTGCCTAAACCTATTAGTGTACAATCAGTACAGACTTAAAACTTGTGCTTTAAAGCAGAACAGTAGGACAGACACAAAAGGAACCTGAGAGCAGCTTGGAGCTCCCTAAGCTGGTGGCCCCGGAAGGTCGCGTATGCCGCGCACTGCACGGAGGAGGAAGTGGCAAGATCCAGCTTCAGCCGGGAACTGGCAGGGCAGGCTCGGGCTTTGCCTCAAGTGCCCAGGGTAGCACAAAGCCACCTCAGCAGGGTATCTGAGGCCTCAGGGGGCTGAGAACCTGCCTGCAAAACTGCACCTTTACTCACCGGCACAAGTGTCTTTTCTGCGTTTTAAAAGTCGCCGGTGCTGGTGCTCACTCGCTTTTTATCAAAATCCTGAGTCCTAACTTAAAGGTTTTGGGGGGAGCCGTGAGACTGAAGTAACACAATGATTGGAGACGATATAAAAATGGGAGGTTAGGAGCTTTCCGAGTTCAGACAAGGAAAAATACATCGTTTTTCTCAAAAAGACATTGCTTTATTTTTACTACCTCCAAACCAACAACCCTGAGGTTTAAAGAGATGCACTGTATGTTATCAGCAAATTTTAGAAATACCAATTAGTACACAATGTCTAAATAGTCCTTGGAGGGTTTTCTTGTTACCATAGCTAAGGATGTTATTAACTTGAACTTGAAAATGAACGTGGGTGTGTGACAAGGTCCTGGAAGTGCGTGCATCCTGAACAAAATTAGGGCACATAAAAGTCAGGAAATGCCACAATCTAGGTCAGGGAGGTTTTTTTTTTTTTAAAGTCTGTGCTAACAGTAAATATGAAAAATGCAAAAGGACTATTCTGACAATAACAATTATCATTAGTAATATAAAAGGCATGCAAGGTATTCTTAAGGTTTAACCTTTAGAGAAACTGCCAATTGGCAATTAAGAAAAAATGTTTTCTTAGAAAAATGTTCAATGCAATTATCTATTCAAACTGGGTTTTGGAGGCACCCTCCCAGGGGCATTCCCCTGGCCCCCAAACCTGGCACAGATAGTACACAGTAGGTGCTCACTAAGTACTTTCATGAGTGAGTAAGGAAACACAAAATGCTAAAGGTTCCAGAGAAATAATATAAACCTACCAAGAGGGCGCTGGTGTAGGAATCCCATTTCAAACTTGACTACAAAAATAAGCACCCCTGCTCTGGCTAACTGAGCAGAGCTTTGGGGAACCCTACTTTGCATTCTCATAGTGGACTGATGATGCTGTGTGATGAGACAAGAACTCTGACTTAGGAACCGAAAGATTTCAGTCCTGGCTGGAGCATCGATCATGTGGACTCCCTGAAAATCCATTTCGCCCTCTTAAGACAGGACCCTGCCCCTGCTTCCCTTCCCCATGGGATCTTGTAAGAGTCAGATTTGTTTTGATGGAGTTTTCAGAGTGACCCTGCATTGCCTGAAATACTGAACAAATGTTTACAAACCAAACGCTCCTGACTGTGGTCCATTTAAACCGTCCCTTTTGCATCTATCATTAGGTTTCTATCAGGTTCACGGCATTTCCTCTAAGGCCACAAAGCATTTTAAGAGAGAATGGAAACGCGGTGTTGCCGCTTTTTTGATAATTCATGACCCATGAATTATCTCGTCCTTGTTTTTGTGGCTAAATTTAACATAGGAAACTACGAATTTCTTGAGTATTTAGATAAACACGACCGTTTTAAGAAACTCCTCTATCTTATGCACAGGGGTTTTCAGTTTTTCCTTAATGAGCATGTCTGATAGTAATTCTTCTCAAGACCAGGGCGCTGTGTTTACTCTCTGGTGTCAGCCCGAGTCTTTCTGAGGCCAGCACATCACCAGCTCATCCAGCTGAGACAACGGAGGCCCCGGGACCCTCCTCTTCTGTCTATTCCGTGAGGACCTGAGAAAACACACGCATTCTGATGCCCCCAAATCATCTGCTTTCCCTCCAACCAGGTTCCCTTACTGTTATCACATGGCTAATAACACTTGCCCCAACATGCTGCAATAACGTCAAGGCTTCATTCATCAAGATCAGAACAGGGCCAAGGAGGTGAAGACATGACAAATCAACTCCACACATAAGGCAACACAACACGGGCCAACCTTGAGGTTCCACAAAACCCACACTTAGTGCAGCCTCCTCAATGAGAAAGAGCCCTGGTGAGATCGATCCTAATTAATACCCGAATTTTAGCCTGTTTTCAGGAAAGACCACAGTATGTTTTAAAACATATGGTGCCTTCAGGAAAGAAATGGAATGAGATGTTGAAGGCGATTTTCTGGTCAAGAATGATTTTAAAACTGAATAGTTAGGAAAAGCGTCGCTGTCGTTGCTTGGTTACTAAGTCATGTCCAGCTCTTTTGGGACCCCATAGACTGTAGCCCGCCAGGCCCCTCTGTCCATGGGATCTCCCAGGCAAGACTAACGGAGTGGGCAGCCATTTCCTCCTCCAGGGGATCTTCCCCACCCAGGGACCGAACCTGCATCTCCTGCATTGGCAGGCGGGTTCTTTACCACCACTGAGCTACCAAGGAAGCCCCAGAAAAAGCATATGATTGCACAATCAATCCCAAATAAGGGTGCATAAATTAACACAACAAATAGCTCCTTCTTAAATATTTACAAATAGCCTTCATTTCAATGTTGTTCACAAAAGCAGCAGTCTGTTTTCAAAAGATAATGTGGGCATACATTTTTACCCAGGGGCATGGTCAAATTATTAAAAAATTTAAATGAGCAGTATCATATTTAATGCTATTTTACTCTATTTTTCAGAGGTGTTTAAGGTTCAATTTATAAGAAGACAGCTTCCTGGTTCTTTTTTTTAATTCTAAGTTACTTAATGCTGATAGAGGTCAGACCCAACCTCTGGCGATGCCCCCTCGCGTTCTGCACTCTGGGGGTCTGTGTCATCCAACAGAACCACAGGGGCAATTTCTCTTTGGCCACAGGAGACTGATCAGTCAAGCACCCTGAGGTAGCCTTCCTTCCCTTCTCTCCTATTCCAGATATGAAATTGCCAACTTTGTAAAAATTCCTGAGCTCCCATGAGAATTCCAAGCCAGTGGGAGCCCCCCAGACATCCTGAAAGAACAAACAGGCTTCCAAACTCAATGCTTCTCCACGGGGAGGACCAGCACCTAAGGTGAGAGATGGATGAGAAGTAATCATCCAACAGCTATTTGATGTTCCACATAAATGGACTGCAGTTGAAAAGCTGGGTGCAGAATTTCAGAGGAACAAATATGACAGTGACAGGGAGCTGGCCCTACCCCAGGGGCTCATGTAGAGGCTCATGGAGTCCTGCCCTGCGTCCGTCTGGAGGGTGCCCGGCCTCCCAGCTCCCTCCCTCTGCCCCAGGAGAGGCGTGCCTGGTGACCTCGGGCTCTGGGCACACTGCCTGGAGTCACCCACCTGGGAAAGGGGTCTGGAAAGCAACGAAGGGACAGACACCGCTTCCTGCGGCCACACGATCACGACTGACACTGTGTGGGTGTCCTGAGACTTCTCAAAACAGAGAAAAGGGAGGGGAAGACCCAGGGTACTCAAGAACTGCTACCTTTCACATCAGCAGGCTCGAGAAGTGAACGAGGAAGGCATGGGAGCTAAACGCCCTGAATCACATTCCTGCCCTCCCCGCATACATCACCGAGAAAGCATTTGAGGCTGAGGACATGTCTGCCTGAAAAGTGCCAGCCCGTTATGGCCTGACCTTCCGCGCTTAGATCAAGGGAGCCTCTGACCTTGACTGCATACCAGCGGCGTGCTGACATCCAGCGAGGCCCAGTGGTGCTGACTGCATACCGCGGCTCCTTCTGGTAAATTACACTTCAGAAAGGGCAGCCGTGGCAAAGCTCTATGAACCCCTGGCCTCTACAGGGCAGCCCTGCAATCAGAGACAGTGGACTCGCGGATTCTGAAAGTTTAAGAGCTCCGAGTCCACCTTCTCCCTGCTGGAGATTGAGATCAAAACGCCAAGACTCCTTTTCAGGTTGAGAAACACACCCCAATCACAAAGACCCAGATGAACATGGGCGCCACAAGCCAGATCCTTAGAGGGCCAGCCCGTGAGAGGCGGGTCCGGCATTGGAGAAGCGGCTCCGGACAGTCCTCCTCCCCACAAAAGGCTGGGCTCCCCAGGCCCCCCCCTCTGAGTCCACACTGCTCTGGGTGACCCCACCGACCGCTGCAGAGAGCGTGGCTGCCTCTTTGCTGCAAGAGGCCTGGGCCCCCACCCCGCCGGCTCTAACGTCCCCCTCCTGACTTGGCCCCCTGGAGTCCCCGCCACATCTAGGAAGAGTCCTGGCCCATGAAGAGGAAAAGGCCCCGGCTAGAAGCCCAACCGGACCGCAGGGGACAGAGGAGTTGGAGGTTGGGGCGGGGGAGGGATCTAGGCAAAAGGGTGTGCGCACGTGTGTACACGCCTGTGTGTGTGTGTGCACGCAAGCAGGGGAGATACGGGGGGTGGGGAAGGCAGGCCCCAGAGAACGTGCAGCAGGGACGCTGCACAGAACAGGTGCGCCCGAGCAGGTGAGTGAAGGAGGCAGGTGCTCAGCCTGGGCGGGGGCGGGGCATGAGGTCTGGGGGGCGTGGCACGTGGCCTGGGGGCGGGGCCTGGGGCCTGGGGCCTGGGGCGGGGCACGTGGCCTGGGGGCAGGGCCCGAGGTCGTGGGGGCGGGGCACGTGGCCTGGGGGCGGCGCAGGACGGGCAGACGGCTCCGGAGGAGGACAGAGGAGAGCCGTGTGGCCCGCGCGGGGACGTGGGTGAATGCCCGGGGCCAAGGCGGAGGGCACAGGAGCCCTTCAGAGCCCCGGGGGTGGGGACGCCGCCCCCGAGACCTCAGCCCCAGCGCCCACCCCCACAGCCCCGGACCCAGGGGCACCCCGGAGAACCGAGTCCTCAGCAGAGACCCACATCCAGCGTCTTTAAAACAGACCATCACTCTGCTCACGAGCTCAGATGTACTTCCGAGCGTTATTATTAGCTTTTCTGGAAGTTTTCCTCCAGTCATAGATCACGTCTGCCCCAGCAGGCAGGGCGTGTTCCACGAGCTGTCAAGTCAGGGTCTCCTGCAAGAACCGGGCGTCTGGCAGCTGGAGTGGGGAGGAGCCCGGGAGCCAGGCCGCCTCCCGAGACGGGGGGTCGTGGCCTCCCGGGCGCACCCAGGGCCCAGCCTGTGTGGTCCAGAGTCAGACGAGGTGCGAGCGCCTCCGAGCTGGGACTGAGACAGCAAACCCCGGGGGCGCCGCACCGCCGGGGAGGCGCAGGGCCCGAGGCTCGCCACCCTGGGCGGCCCTGGGGGGAGGATTTGAACGGTAACACCCGTGGGGAGCAGGTGGATGTCCGATGGAACAGAGACCGCGTCACTCCCGGGCCTCCCGGATCCAGAGATGGACGGTCTGCAAACAAAGTTCATTCACTTACTCTCCCCTGGGAGAGGCCCCGCTTAGAGAAAGAGTGACAAGGAGGGCCCATCCCACCCTGTAAAGACGTGAGGTCTCGCAGGAGGAAGCGAGACGCCTAGAGGGGCAGGACACAGCTATCCACGGCACTTTCCCAAAGCGCCCGACCTTCCACCGCAAATCAGGGCAAAATGTGATAAAAAAAAAAAAAAAACAGGAGATCAAAACCAGAGCCCAGCTCATGTGTCCTGAGCCTGCTGCCTGGACTCCACTGTCCGCCGCAGGGAAGCTCAGATTCCCGTCTCTGACCAGCTTGGCTCCAGACCCCACAGGGTCCCCCTCGTGGCTCTGCTTTCTCTGCCCCCTCGGGGCTCATGGCAGAGCGCTCAGGGCGGGGTGACTGCGGCTGCTACCTGTCCCTGGAGCCGTCACGTCGGTAAGGACGGGTGCCAGCCACCCCCTGGATCTGTAGGCTTGCAGCCACTGATGGGCAGAACCTCAACAAGACTCCTGGAACGGAGGCGGGTGGGGGACAGGAGACGCAAGCAGCTTACTGCATCCACCATGGATGGACTGAGCTCCTTTACTACCTAGGGAAAGCCATTTCCCAGTCAAGTCTTTATCCAGACACTGCAGGCCTCAGAGTTCACACCAGCCAACCAAGAGCCAGGCTTTCTCACCTATGATCAGTGAACCAACACAGGATGTCAGCGGCCACAATGAAACACCCACTCATTAAAAAAAAAAAAAAAAACAGTGGACAAATCCTTCGGCTCTAACAAAGACACGTGGGAGAGAATCCCATCTCTCATTCACCACTCAGAGTGTCTTCTAGCTCTTTGCAGGTTGGTCTATAAGCACAAGGGTCAGCCCAGCTGGAATACTGATGAAGGCAACCAGGGAGGGACCTCAAACCGGGAAGGATGTGCGGGCGGCAGTTCAAGGAGGAGTCGAGAACTGCGAGCTGATTTCCAAGTGAAGAGACCTAGAGTCAGCTGGACTCAGGGCCAGAGAAGCATGATGCTTTTTTAAAGCCATGCAGCTGTGGAGGCAGGCTACACCACCCGTGGACGCAGCGTGCACGGGAAACTTTCACGTTTCCACGGGGCTCGGTGAAGGGAAACTAAGACCCTGGGGCAGCCGTTCCCCAGAGCCATCTGGCCCCCCGCTTCCTATACATCCTCCTTTGTTTCGTCACGCACTGCGCCAAGCCACCCCAGGGGGACGGGGCTCTGCGATGCTGCTCCGGTGTGGTTCTCCAAGCCCTCGCAGCAGAGTCATCCCACGCTTTGTGCCAAACGGAACCGTATTTCCATGGCGTGTGACCCTCCACCAGCAAACAGGAGGAAAATCCACGGCACGGCTGTGCTTTGTCAGGGTCGATGCTGCCTCTTTGATCTTGAATTAAAACACGCAGCATTTTGCTCCTTCTAAAAGAAAGCTAAGTTCCTGGCAACCGCTGTTTGGTCAGGATCCTATTTACGAAAAAATAACATTTTCTATTAGGAGTCAAGGCGAGACTGTCAGGGCTCAGCACCGCTGACAACAGTGTCCACTCACATGCGCGGTTCTGGGCTTTAAAGGACGCTAGAGTCCACTCCAGACCTTTAATTTTCTACTGTTCCATCTCAACGCGGAAGGAAGATCAACTCACTCTTTTGTAAAGTTGCACTGCATGAGGTGCATTCCAAGTACAGTTACAGATCCAGAAAGGTCGAATTTTTATGATTAAAATCTATCTCCAGCGTAACAGGTCTCAGAAGCAGAGAGCTAACAGGTCTCAGAAGCAGAGAGCGAAGGGGCAGATTCATGTAATGGAGAGAAATAGGAAGGATGAGGTGGATGCTGGGGGAGGTGTGGCTCCCAGTTCTCTTTGTGGTACCCAAGAAGCATATTCCAGAGACATCCGTGCACAGGGAGATGTGTGCATGAAGGATAAAATAAAACCACTAAGCATGGATCTGCTCCTAATGGCTTCCCCATGGCATATGGTTGATACTTCACTCTTGGATTCAGGCAGTTTTTTAAAATCCTCTTTTTTTTTTTTCCTAACAAAACTATCAAAAAGACAAAAGTAGGTGAGTGTGGAAGCCCACACTGATTCTCACGATGACTCTGCCAGATGATGACTCATGTCCAATATGTGGAAATAGGAAATAGGAGACATCTGGAAAAAATCTTGGCATTGCAAGACACCAGGGAAAATGTGGAAAGGAAACAGTGTGCGTTAACCCATCTACCCAGCACACAGGAAGAGAAGTGCGCCATCAGAGCCCAGGGTGGACGTCTCGACCCCAAGGCGATCAAAGCAGACACTTAGGGGGTTGAAATCCATTGTGTGGCAGAAATAAAGTGATTCTGCTCAGAAGTTCCCCTTTACAAATACCTCGAACAAGGTAAGTTGACCTGGGGAGGAGAAGAGTTTGGATACTGCTTGTAATTATGCAGGTGTCAGGAAAAGCGGTTAACAGGAAAAACCTATAAAGGTACTTGAAATGTAAGGAAGGTGAATAACAGGAGAGTTGCTTCCCCTAATGAGTCTGGAAATGGATGATAAAATCACAGTGTTGACTAGAAACTGGATGGTTGTTCCAGACAGACCTCCCAAGTGAGAACGTCTCATTTTTCCTCCACCGAAACCATCCAAAAGCTACAAACAGGCTTCCCAACAATGGTGCTGTGATTCTGCAAACATCTGACATCTCTCTGATTCAGGTGCTGGGAGAAGCTTCTGTCTTGATGGAACCGCTCCTTCTCTGTGAACCGACAAGTTCTCAGCTTGCCTGTGTCTTCAGGTTTGAGAATCCAGCCCCCAAATGCACCAGTGAGCAAACTCATCGTCATATTTACCCCAGCTTCAAAATTCAGCTACTGCTAAAATGATGTATACATACATGACATTTTAAACGTCCCAAGTGCTTTTTAGGTACCATACCTTTCACTTGATTCTTTCAGCAAGACTGGGGAATTGTAGGTCAAACGTCATTTCCCATTTTCCCGGGAGAACTCGGCCAAATGACTTGGTGTAACACACTCGGAGAACCTAGGCTCTTATCCTACCAAGCAGCCTTTCGTAATGGCTGCTCCTTGATTTGAGAAACAGAAGGGGTCTGTAATCAAGTGAGTTTGGAAAACCGCATGGGATAAGCCACACTTGAAGGTTCCAAAGCTGTAACGAAAGGCTCTGAGATGTCCTGGCTGCAGCTCGAGTCCCCAGACTTATCTGTCCTGGTCCAGTAATGCTGGAGCACCCTCGGTATTCCACTCCAGAGGCCACAGCAAGGACGTCCTCCAGGTGGACTGAGGGCCACGTCTGGGGAGAGGCTGAACTGGCCGGCACTGCCCTTTGGGAAATGCTCAAAGCATTTATAAAAACAGAGATTTCCAACCAGTCTCAAAAACAATACAAGTAATTACAAATACACTAAACAAACCTTAATTTTATTAAATGAACCTCCTACATTATAGTAAGTAGTGCTCTTTTGGCATTTATACTTCATGTCTTAGAAGCAAGAAAAGGAAACTTCTTTTTAATTATAATATACTAGATTTTGAAATCCTTACTAATTCAAATGTGGTATGGTGCCACCCACAGAGTTAGTGCTTAATTAATAAATCAGTGTTTTTATTAATAATTCATTGAGCCCAGATCAGTTAATTTACCCAAAGTTCCAAAGACTTTACACAAGAATATTCATTTTCATTTACTTAAATAAAAAGTAAAATATCTGGGTAGAAACATGACACCTTTAATATTTAGAACAGTGGTTAAATTTCATTTATGGGAAAGAAATTTTCAATGTTCTAATAAAAAATAATAGAAAGATAAGCTTGTTCTTCAATAATCTTTGAGGTCTCAAACCTATGCTACAGAGATACTAAGAATAATAAGAAAAGAGAATAACCAATTGATATATAAAGTATAACATACAAAGCAGTGTCTTCAATTCCCATGTATAAATTAAAAGAAAGATTGATGAAATAAAGATAACACATAAATTGAAGACTAATGAATTCTCAAAAAATGGCAATGAAATATACTCGCTGTCTCAAAAATGGAATTTACCAAAGATTTAACAACAACTAAAAAAGTCTCATATGCTTGCGATCTTGGAGTAAGAAAGGTCCTTTAGGTTAAATGTTCATATTGGCTCCTAATGCATTTCTGGAGAAGGAGATGGCAACCCACTGCAGCGTTCTTGCCTGGAGAATCCCATGGACAGAGGAGCCTGGCTGCTGTAGTCCATGGGGTCTCGAAGAGTCGGACACAACTGAGCAACTAACACAGCCACGCGAGGCATCTTTGGCGATCATTGCAACAAGGCACAAAAACAGCCAGAACAGGAAGACAGCAAGCAAACGCCTAAATTGCTGTTCAAACAGGTGCTGCAGTGTCTGGCGAAAGCGGTTAACAGAGGCTAACAGAGCTAACGTGAAATGGCGCACGCCATCAGGAAGACTGGAAATTTCAACCTCTCCTCCTGTATTTAGACGTGATTTGTGGTTATGGGTTGGTCCCTAAGTCATGTCCAACACTCTGGGACCCTGCGGACTGTAGCCCACCACACTCCTCTGTCCATGGGATTCTCCAGGCAAGTGGAGTGGGTTGCCATTTCCTTCTCCAGGAGATCTTCCTGACCCAGGGGTCAAACCCACATCCCCTGCATTGGCAGGCGGATTCTTCACCACTGAGCCACCAGGGAAACCCTTAGGTATGATTAGACTTACAGAATTCTTTACACACACTTTTTCTCATTTAGTGTGACCTGGAGAAAAAGACACGAAGGATACTTGCTCTGTCTCCAAAAGTAACCTTCAAGAAAGGCCTGCTGACTGATTTGTCCCTGGGGAACTCCAAGGAGCCTGCGGGGAGGAAAGACAAGGCGCATCTTCCAAGTGCAGGCAGGGCTGACCATCAGAACCACCTCCATCTCTGTGTCCAGGATGCATGAGAACTAGGGCCAGATTCGCCTCTTGGGAGACCAAGGCGTCATGCCCGGCTTGTAACAAAGATGACTTGTAAACCAGAGTGACGAATTTCCTAGAGGGCAAAGAATATGCCAGGATTTCCTGCAGGAAGGGGCCGGGGAGGCCCCATCCTCACCACGTAGGGACAATGGCATCTCTTGACTCGGGGTTAAGAGGCTCACTTCACTGCTCTCGCCTCTAGGTTTTATTCTGAATGCTGTGTGGAATAAACATCCCCCGAAGGTGATGCAATCCTGGTTCCTTGGGCTGGACCACATCAAACCTGCCTCAGATTGGGGTGGGGCTTGGACTTGGGCAGACAAGGTGGCTCCCTGTGGTTATTAGTCTATGAACAGGACCCAGGAGATCTGCCCATGGCCCCAAGGCACCAGGTCCATTTCTTTGTGGTCCTCAGCAATCTGCTTCGTCACCACTGATTTACAGAGAGGCTTCAGGAGGTCTGCTTTCCTTGGCAGGCAGCCAGCGGAGCAAGCTTACAGACCAGACTCAGTCGTAGAGCAACGGGATCGTGGTCAAGACTCCAGAATATTCTGAACCACAAGGTCCTCTTGCTGGGCCCTCGCAGGTCAGGACTGTCTTACCTTGAATGGAAACTGATTCGTGCTCTGATTAACACTTGAATCTGATCACCTGCATCCTACTCCCTAGCTCAGGGGCTTTCAGTTCAGGCTGAGTCCTGCACAAAGGTCCGTCTAGTCAAAACTATGATTTTCCCAGTGGTCAGGTATGGATGTGAGAGTTGGACTGTGAAGAAAGCTGAGCACAGAATTGATGCTTTTGCACTGTGGTGTTAGAGGAGACTCTTGAGAGTCCCCTGGACAGTGAGGACATACAGCCACTCCATCCTAAAGGAAATCAGTCCTGACTATTCAGAAGGACCAGTGCTGAAGCTGAAGCTCCAATACCTTGGCCACCTGATGAGAAGAACTGACTCATTGGAAAAGACCCTGATGCTGGGAAAGACTGAGGGCAGGAGGAGAAGGGGATGAAGAGGATGAGATGGCTGGATGGCATCACCAACTCAACAGACATGAGTCTGAGTAAGCTCCAGGAGTTGGTGACAGACAGGGAGGCCTGGTGTGCTGCAGTCCATGGGGTCACAAACAGTCAGACACAACTGAGCGACTGAACTGAACTGGGCTCCCTTCCCACGTTGCTGGCAAAGACCTGGGTACCAGCAGGTTAAAGTGTTCTGAGAAGCTGTGAGATGACCATACTGTTCTCATCACTCCTCAGAAATATGATAGTTCCGCTTAATTAAGACTCTCTGTGCTCCCCAAGACTGTGGCCTGGGGAAGCCCCTGTCAAAGTCTCTCTATTAGGAGCCATCCATCCTTTGCCAAGGTCATGTTCATCAACAGGCCACGGGGGCTGCTTTCTCTGATCAGTGCAGTCAAACTCAGCATGTGACCTTAGGCAGACGCATGACAGATGACCCTGCACCACATCCCAGTGAGTCTGGAGCATCAGTGAGGACACAAGACACCTGCATCCTGCTTCATCCAGGAAGCCGTCCCTTTATTTACAGTCCTAAGACACTGGGATCACTCCCTTCTCAGGACAACGAGAGTATTTGTTTTCTCTGCTGTTTCTCCTGCAATGTTACACTTACTCTTCAATTGTTATCTATTTCACATGTATATCTCCCACCTCTCTAGTTAACTTGAGGCTTCCAGTTTTGGACTCCGCAGGATAGGATGATAGCTTTACATAAATTCAGGCTCCTCTGGCTAAAACATTTCTAAGACTTCTTGTGCAAACTATTCTTTTTACAAAGTATAAATGGTTAATTTCCAAGACCAAGGCAGTCACTCCTGGGACTATGTTGCCTCTTCCAATGCCTCGAATAGTTGAGAAAATGAGGTTATGGAGCAAAAGAAGAGCTTAACTTTTGGCTTGTGCTGAGGAGGCAAGCATTCAAAACCCTAATCAGTTTAAGGAGATAAAATTCCCACACTGCAGAGGCCTCTGGAAAGTCACTGTGTACAAACCCAGATCAATTACCTAGAGAAAACATCTGGGCGCTGGGAAACAAACAAGTCAGCAAAGACTGAAATCTGTGACAAGCTCATGAATCTAAGCTCGGAACAGATCCCTAGCCTACACTGATAACTGTCAGATTAGAAAACAGTGACCTAAGGCACCAATATCTGCTGAGGAACTCTGGGGGATATCTGAAGTCAAGGAATCTCATCTCCATGGAACTCAGGACTTTGCCAAAAGAGATTTGGTGATTTACACTGGACATATTCCAATTTCCATTGGTGGATTCTCAATAACCAATATGTCCAAGAGTCCCTCAAGGGGGCATGTCTCAGAAACAATGAGTTGACACTCTGTCCCATTTAGGTAACGTTTACTCCCCCCGAGTTATGTGACATTTTTCATCCTATTTTCAAAAACACCTCAAAGGTCATTTAACTTTAGACATTGGAGAACAGCAACACAACCCCTGTAAGAACTGAGAACATGCATCAGTAGCTCAAAGGCAGGTCTGTGGGTTGAGCCGCTTGAGGCAAATTCTGTGATGCTCAAGCCTTTATTCATTTTGCATTTACATCTGATCAGCACGTATAGGACTGGCTCCGAGAACAGCGGTGGGAGATGAGGAAGACCAATTTCTCCTGCTGACGTGCCAGCCAAGAATACATTTCTTTGTTATCTGACCTTGGGATGAGAGAAATGGAACCAGATCTGAAGGTCCGGCTCAGGCAAGCTCTGGGTGTTTCCCATCGTTAAACTGATTATTTTAACATCACGTCCGAGACAATAAGTGGAAGTTTAAAATTTCCTCTTTCAGCGAGAGGAAGGCCCTCTTCCCGGCTCATGCTATGTGAACCATGGGACCTGAAATATTTACACTCAAGGGGAGAAAAGACAGAGCTCCGATTTCTGTTTAAAGGATATAACCCTAAATCAGTTAGCTGTTCCTCTAAATCTCAAGAGGCTATCTGAATCCATTCAATCATTACAGCCTTTTAAAACACAAATTCAGGACGGTTTAACCCACCGCTTGGCAGTTTTTTATTTAAACAGTCTTTATTGAATAATAATAATAATAAGGTATAAAACCCAAAGTGGACGATGGAGGAGCCTGTGGAAGGAGTGTGGCGACCTCGTGACCTCCCCACCTTGACCTTCCCACACGTGAGTGGAAGGCAGGCCTACAGTGTGTGTGTTCCCAGGCCCGGAGACGCACAGACCTGCCTCCACTGAGGCAGCGGCCAGAGCAAGGGCTTCCACATGCTCGGGTGTGAAAAGAAACACGTACGGCCCCTTTCCTCGTCGGGGTGGTGTCAGATACCCCGAGACGCGACCTGCCTTCTCTGAAGATGCTTTCACCAGCTCTGAGCTGACGGGGGCCAGGCCCTGTCAAGTCGGGAAGAAGTCGGCCAAACATATTTGGAAAGCCGCACTTGGATGAACCTACTTCCTCATATTTAATGAATATAATGAATCCACTTCCTCATGTAAGGGGGAGATTTGGGGTTAAAAGTAAAATGAATCAGGCTAGAAAAATAAGACCAGAATAGGACGTCTGAAAAGCACCAGGGCCTGAGGGAATGCCACCAGGGTTTGCAGTTGAGGGCGGAGAATGAAAACCGAGAAAGCAGGTGGAAAAGACACGTTCTCTTCACAAGCGAGAAACACCAACTCCACCTCCCCCTCCCCCAATTCTGACGCTCTAAGTTACAAGAAAAGCAGAGTGATGCTGACAAAGGTCTCCATTTCCTGTCTGTTGAAAGTTCCACCTTCTACAGTTTGAAGGATTTCTTTGTTAGCTCAGCATGCTTACAATTCAAGTTAGACACACACACAGAAAGAGTCTTTGTGACACGAACACCTTGCCGTTACTCTCGAGGATGCAGCCTGGAACTAGCTAGAGACACTTCCCGAGGAGGAGAAGAGGGATGACAGAGGGCAGAGCGGGCGCTGGAAGCCAGGAAAACGCGTCCACACGCTTCACTGACCCAAAACCTGCCCCGATGACTGTGGTGGTACCACCTGCCGACAGACTTTTTAAAGCGATGATGCTGGAACGTCAGCAAACAGCTGAAAAGAAGTGGGGCAATTCTCTGTAAAGTAGAGCTTGCCGGATTTCAGAAGTGTGAGCCTGTGATTCAGCGAGCCCTGCGCAGACCAGAAGGGACGGCTTGCCCGAACGATACCCCAGCTCCCAGAAAGCGGGAAGAGGACCGGGGGCCTCCCCCAGCCCTTCCACGTGGCCTCAGCTGCTGTGGCCCATGGTTTCCCATGGTTCCGCCCAGTTTCCATGGTGACCCCCACACAGTGACAGGATGCTGCCCTGTCCTGGGGTGAAAATCCTCTCTCCAAACAACTGAAAGGCATAGACCCAGCCTGCCTTCGAGAGAAAATGATCTTCATACAGATTTGTGATTCTTAAAGTCAGAGAGAGGGCAGAGCGTTGCTTAGAAAAAAATACTGTAACTGTACATTTGGGAAATGATACATAGTTACTGTTTCCGTAAATAAATCTTAGACAAGTATGTTACGAATGCAAAACTGTTTAAAAATTCTGATTTGAATAGAAGGCTCTCAAGTTCAACAGCAACTTTTTGGTGTTTTTTTTTTTCTTTTTTCAGGAAAAAAAAAAAAAAGCTAAGTTTAGTCCTCATGCACTAATTCCAAAGAATGCTATTGACTCAACGGATTTTCTGCCAATACACTTGTCCCTCCTAGAGTCAAAAAAGGAAAGAAACCAAATCGCTTTTTTAGCGTTAACTGCCACCAATAATTACAAGCTTTGGGGAGGAGCAGTCAAGATGCCTCGAAAATATTGTTGAGCCTGGTTTTGCTTCATTTGTACTGCACTGGGGAAATGCCTGAAATGGTAATAAGGCTTCAGCATGACTTGCTGGTTGTTCGGTTGCTCTGAAGTCATGACTTCCGCGGTGACGGTAACCCGGGGGATCGCTGGCCTTGGAGGGCTACTCACCTTTTGCCCTTTCACGCCGTGGCAGTCACACTTCCCGCAGCCAGAGCCGGCACACCCACCCTGGAAAGAAGAGAAAAGAGCTTTAAACAGAGGAACACCCGAGCATGGAGGTGCAGGTTTCAACCTTCACTATTTATGGGAAAAGCCCTACCCGGGTACCAGGAGCCCGATCTTAACACACACTCTCCGTGGCCTTGTCCTCGGGGGCCGCCCTGCACTTGCTCAGAATCCATCTCTGGCCCTGGCAAACAGAACAGCAGTACCCGAGTGGAACACATCAAAGCATCACTCAGTCCAAAGAGGGGAGGCTGTCACTGACACTCTGAGACATGGACTCTCTCCATTTCCCAAGCTTTAGCAGGACACCACCCCTACTTGCAAAGGCCCTTCTGATGCAGGACTTTCAGCCTTGAGACCACAGGAAACTCAGAGTGGGGAGTGGGGTCCACGCTGTGTCCCTCGCATCCCCAGGACACAATGCCACACAAAACAAGCAAAAAGGAAATGAATAAGCCCAAAGCCTAAATAACAAAATTTTAATTCCTATCTAACAGGACGCGTATTACCACTCCCACTTTATAGATGTGAACTCTGAGTTAGGAGATTTAATATAACAGCCAGGACAAGGTTGAGATGAACTCAATTTAATTCCCATCATGGAAAACTGCCAACACATCAGAAGACAGACGATGCAATTTCTTAGAAGAGACATAGATATTGTGGACAGAATGGAAGAGGGTGAAACAGGTAGAATTTAGTTAATGAGCTTTACGAGCAGCTCAATATTAAGCCTGAGATCAAGTGCACACCTCAATGCTGCTTCTGGCATTATAGCTTCTGGAAAATATAACCATCCTGTTAACAGGACTGTGATTGCATAAAGCCTATTTTTTAAAAACAATACACTCGTCTTGGTTCCAATGCCTTGGAAATCTTCTTCATAAAACAACTACATCTGGAGATATTTATTTTATAAAATGAAATCTGAACAAGTGCCTCCAAGACAGTAAGCTGTTCTTAATTTTATATTTTGGAAATGGAGACAACTGACAACAGTCCAAACAGACTCCAGACACTACAAATCTATCCCTCTCCCTGATTCATCTTTCAGGCAATTTTTTCAGCACGCACTCCCATAACCTCCTAACAGTGTACATCAATCCACGCACACAGTTTTGCTTCAGAATCTGGGTTTGGGTGACCACTTACAACTGTCCAAAGAGATGAGGCTAAAACCTGAAACCTGTGCTCCAGAAATTCACCCGAAATGCACAAACATTAAAGAACCAAGGGACCGCAGAACAGAACCTTCCCAACCATCCCCAAGAAAGGGCTCACTGTTCCGACCCCGTGCCCGTGACATGCAGACCACACCGCCCTGCTGTGACAGGCCGAGGCTGAAGCTCCAACACTCTGGCCACACGATGCAAGAGCCGACTCACTGGAAAAGACCCTGCTGCTGGGAGAGACTGAGGCAGGAGGAGAAGGGGGTGACAGAGGATGGGATGGGTGGACGGCATCACCGGCTCGATGGACACGGGTCTGAGCAAACTCTGGGAGATAGTGGAGGACAGGGAAGCCTGGCGTGCTGCGGTCCACGGGGTTGCACAGGGTGGGACACGACTCAGCGACTTAACAACACCGCGACATTTACCACGTGTGTGACATTTATCCTTGGCGTGTGCGTCTCCAGGACCCCGAGAACACCTGGAGGGCGGGCCTGGAGGGTCACACCCAGCCTCATACAGTCCGTATTTCACCTGCGACCACATTGGCTGTGAAACCCGCTGCCGACCGAACGACAACACCCCGTCAACTGCCAGCTCTGCGCCAACCCTGGAGGCATTTGAGCACGGACACACAGCCTCCTGAGACAGAGCAGCAGGCGTCTGACCGCTGCTGCTTCGATGGTGGTGGCGGTGATGCTGGCGCCCACTGCATCGGCCTCAAACAACAACCCTGCGAGTCTGGTGCGTCCGCTCACAGTGCGGGGACCGCACCGCGAGAAACCACTGCAGAAAGGAGCTCGGCAGCGAGTGGGGGGCCGCTGCAGACCCCCGGACAGCAGGGGAGGGCGGAGCTCGCAGGGGTGCCCTGGGCGCTGCGCGGAGCTGCCGGGTCAGCCCCCAGCCAGGCAGGCCCCACGGTGAGGCCACCCCCGGACAGCTGGGCTCCAGGCGGCCTCCCCTCTGGACGTCGCCTCCCCACCAGGTCTCTGCCTCCGAGGTGGGCTCAGAAACCCACACATGCGCCTTGAACTCTGCTCAGTTCCCCAGAAGGAGAAGCTGATCAGGTTCAGGCCCATGGACCGAGGACCTGTCCACCCACCGCCCAGGTTCACTGGGGGACCCAAGAGCAGCCCCAGAGCAGCCCAGCTGGGTGCGGTTTCCTAACCGCAGCTTGACAACAGCGGCCTCAAAACCAGACCAGGTGGGAATCTAGCAACCGAAGTTGAAAATGGCCATTTGGTGATTCTGAGGTTTCCTCTCCTGAAAGTCTGATAAAATCTCAGAAGCTTATCTTTACTCAATTTGAGGAAGGTTATAAAAGTGAGTTTCCTGGAACTGTTCCCTTAAGCTATCAGCAAATGCCTTAATTTCGGGAGACGCCAGATAACAGGTTAGAGGGCCCCCAAGCTGGATGCTGTGGTCAAGTTGTTTCTTGAGCTTTTGCTACAGAAACACACCCGCAAATTTCCCTTGAACAACACTCCAGGTCATGACAACTATTAGATGAAATCAGAGATGAGAAAAAGAACTAAAATCTCATTATAGCCCTCTTACAGAAATAAAGGACCTTCACCCTGCTCCCACCAGCTTACATCAAGCAAAAACAAAATTTCTCAACCCCAGACAAAAGACATTCATGTCTCCTTATCTCCTTTATTCACGTACAAAATTTTATTACCACTTCTGGCCCTAGAAGACAATCCTGAAGCATTGATAATTCAAAGAACATCTAAACGATGGGCAACTTTTCAGAACAAAAGACATTTTTAGACCATGATTTTTGCTTCACAATCTGGGTGGCCTAGCATTTTATGCACAATGGCTCTTTAAAAAAAAAAAAAAACTAATTTTTAGAATAACAAACAAAGATCATGAGAGACACATTTACTTTGCTAAATAAAATCCACTTTGAAATACTGCTGTTCTGGCCCATACAATGACCTACGCTGGATCTCACCCTGGCATGTAGAGTCATTTCAGCTTTGACTCGAGGGTGCCTGGCTGAAAAGGGCATCAGTGACGTGCTGAGCATCCCTTCAATCTGCCAGACTGTCTGATTTTGAAATAGCTCATTAAATAAAAGCCCGCAGTAGTGAGAGTCTCAACCCTCCATCCTGAATCACTGTTCGAAAGGGCGAATGAAAAAATGGCATGAGTTACTCAGAGTCACAATTTGGTCGGGGACCTAACATGCTAAAGGCCGTGTCACAAGCTTCATGACTTCCTGGGGAATTACATTCTGTGTCTGGACCTCTCCACAGAATCAAAAGAGACAAGGCGGCCCCACTGGCTCCAGCAGCCGTCCGCCCCGTCCGCCCCCCCCCCCCCCACCCCTCCACCCCCCGCCGGCTCTAGCAGCTCCCTTGCCGCACATCTGAGGGGGTGGACAAGGCCTGCTCATTTTTCCTGAGGTCTGGAAGATGCTGGGCTCTGAGCAGCAAGCTCCCTGCCCACGTGCTTCGGCTTCTGGAACAGGAAGAACTTGTACTCTCTGACGCGCTCACACCCACCCCTCTTGCCTGACCCCTCAGCGGGGTGCGAGGTCAAGCAAACCAGCCCCCAGTCCCCCGAGGAGGCCCATACCCTCTCCCCAGGGAGACACACACGCTGAACCTACAGTCCCAGCTGACCAGGCTGGTCAGGAAGGCTGTCTCCCCCTGGGAATGCGGGACATGGCTGAAGATCTCAAAGGTCACAGCGCTGTGGTCTTGGTCCGTGTCTTATTGGGGTGGCCAAAAAGATGGCATGGGAAAACCCAATCGAGCTTTCTGGCCTGCCCTTAGACGGAGCGCATCCATGGCCCACAGCGACACAGGTCACTCAGACTACGTGAGGGTAAGAGAAGCCTGCAAAGTGCTCAGGGGCAAAAGAACCACCGTTTGAACCCCTAAGTGCAGAATAACTCAGTGAAAACCAAGCCGATCTTGATGGCCAGCAGTTCACCACAAGAGCGTAACAAGTTCCGGCCAAGTGGAAGCCAACCTGAATCAACACTATTTGAAAGAGAAGAAAAGACAACAGCAGCTCTCAGCGAAGTCTGTCGGACACACACACCCCAACGGCAGGGGTCAAGCCTAAACATCACACGTAGCACAACTGGAAAGGAATGGCGAGGAACAACGTCAGCGGGGTGCTTCTATGTTCTGTACGAGGCTCTCTGCACTCTTCACCAGAGGACAGCTCAGTGAATGGAATGCACATTTTCTTTCATGCCCCAATTAAGAGTTCCCAGAAAGTCAAACCATCAGAATTAATGCTATAAAGTATGCTAAGTTCTAAAAATTCCCAAAGATTTACGACACACAGTCGCCCGCCAAAGAAGGAAGAGGGGTGAGGGGGGTCAGAGACTCTCATTCAAAATAAACTCAGTTTCCGCTCTTTCTCTGGGCTGCAGGCTGACCAAAAGCGGTTCTAGGCTTGCTAATTCCATTTAGAGACACTTTTTGCCTAAGCAAGGAAGCCAGCTGCCACACTATTGTGTGTGTCTATGTGTGTCTCCGTGGGTGAGAAAAAGAGAGAATACCCAATCAAGGTAATTTGTTAACTGTGACATATTTTCTACAGGGAAGCAAGTCTGAAATGAGTTAAACAGAGTGAAGTCCTCAATTTTCTGCGGTTCTTTCCCTGCTTCTGATGGGAGATAGCCCTTTACCAACCCCACTGTAACAATTTTTATGTGTTTCACATCCCACCAAATAGGGACAAGTGGATCTCGGCCAAGTCTAAACAGCTTATCTTTCAAATTCCTTTTCACATTCTCTGCGCTGTGCAAAATGTCAGAATAGTTTTGTGGTGATGGGACAAGCCCCGTTTTCTTCCTGGTGGTAGCCCTCCTTCGGAGAATCTCGTGCATAATCATCTACTCCGCTAAAGAAACACACAGAGACACAGGAGTGTATTTCAGGGCCACCAGGGTGGAAATTGAAAAGTGGGTACAAATCAAAGCGGAGCTTCCAGACCCCGCCTCCAGGGGGAGCTGTCCAGCAGAACAACCATTCTGCAACACGATTAGGCGACGGCCCTGGAACAACAAGGTCAAGCCAGTCCATCCTAAAGGAAATCAACCCTGAACATTCATCAGAAAGCCTGATGCTGAAGCTGAAGCCCCCATACTTGGGCCATTGATGCGAAAAGCCAACTCAGGAAAGACCCCGATGCTGGGAAAGACTGAGGGCAGGAGGAGAAGGGGACGACAGAGGGTGAGATGGTTGGACGGCATCACCGACTCGATGGACACAACTTTGAGCAAACTCTGGGAGACGGCAATGGACAGGGAGGCCTGGCGTGCTGCAGTCCGTGGGGCTGCAGAGTCAGACATGACTTAGTGACTGGACAGCTGCAGCTGAGCATTACACATGGTCTTGTCCCCAGATTTCACTCTTGGCACCTGCCCCACACGTATGTGGGAAGATGTCACCAAAAGCCACATCATACTTTGTCATTACTGAGACCATTTCACAGCATTTGCCTTTACCACCTGCCACTGAAGTTCGACCTTTTCAATTCTACTATTTTTAACTCTGTTTCATTATCCCCAAAAAGTTAGTACGGCGGATAAAATATAACACCCTCTCCTCAAAACTCCATGAGCTCACTCTTTTTGGAAACTAAAACATCATAAAGAAACAGAGAGTATATATGAGCAATTTTAATATGTATGTCCTAGCTCACACCCCGTGTATAATTTTAACTAGAGTATGCTATTTCTGGTAATTCTTGTTTTAAATGTGTGTGTACTGCCAAGGGGTTCTGCAAAATGGCTGTCAATGCCTCCACGGACCTCCAGGCCAGACGGGAGTACCCTGAAAAAGAATCCTGAAACTTCTCCAACAGGAGGGGAGGGATGGACTAGGAGTTTGGGGTTATGCAAATGAAAACTACTACATACAGAATGGAAAAACAACAAAGCCCTACCATGTAGCACAGGGAACTATACTCAAAATCTTAAAATAACCTATAATGAAAAAGAATCTGAAAAAGAATATGTGTGTATATATAGACAGATAAATACATGTATAGTTGGATCACTGTGTTGTGTAGCAGAAATTAACACAACATTGTAAGTCAACCATTCTTCAACAAAATAGTTTTTCAGTTTAGTTCAGTTCAGGCGCTCAGGCATGTCTGACTCTTTGTGACCCCACGAACCACAGCACACCAGGCCTCCCTGTCCACCACCAACTCCCGGAGTCCACCCAAACCCATGTCCATTGAGTTGGTGATGCCATCCAACCATCTCATCCTCTGTCGTCCCCTTCTCCTCCTGCCCTCTATCTTTCCCACCATCAGGGTCGTTTTAAATGAGTCAGCTCTTCAAATCAGGTGGCCAAAATATTGGAGTTTCAGCTTCAGCATCAGTCCTTCCAATGAACATCCAGGACTGATCTCCTTTACCATGGACTGGTTGGATCTCCTTGCAGTCCAAGGGACTCTCAAGAGTCTTCTCCAACACCACAGTTCAAAAGCATCAATTCTTTGGTGCTCAGCTTTCTTTATCGTCCAACTCTCACATCCATTTTAAGCCATGATTTAAAAAAGAACTGCAGCATTAAGATCTAGAACAAGTGATGCCATCAGCAGCGAAAGTCAGGAGCCTGCTGACCTCGGAGGGACTGCCAGAAAGGTCTCCGGGTGCTGGGGCATTCTCTGCTCGATTAGGGCGAGCGGTAACACGTGTAAAACTTCACTGAGCTGCGAACTTACAATGTCTGCACTTCGCTGTGCTTTAATAAAGTCTTTCTTGAAGGCATGCTCAAGAATGGTCATTGCAACACTCTACCCAGTAGGGAGAACTGGAAATAGCAGAATTAAAACATGGTGGTGGTCTGGATTCATGGAATGAAATCCTTACCCACTGAGGCTGGTGGTCTATGACACGGATGGGTCTCGAAGACCTAGTACCGAGCAACATGGAACCAGGAACAAAAGAAAGAAGCCAGAGGCTCTGATGACATAAAGTTCAAACCGGAACAAATGAAGTCGCAGTGTGCTCGCCCTTGGGGCTACAGGTGACGAGAAGGGGACTCCAGGGGCTTCTGAGCTCCTGGAAACGTCCTGGTTCAACCTGGTTTCTGACCAAGGAGCCTAAGAGTCACTGAGCTGGGCCTTTACGAATTCACATGTTTCTTCAATAAAATCTAACCCTCCCCCCAAAATGTGTGCATAGGATTCAAAAATTCATGACAGGATAACTAACAGGAGCGTACTGGGTAGCAGGCCACTCAGTACTCTGCAACGACCTCTATGGGGACAGACTCTATCCTAAGAATCTTAAAAGAGTGGATGTATGCATGACTGACTCACTGTGCCATACACCTGAAACTGCCGTAAATCCACTCCACTCCAGTTAAAAAAGAACCAAAATCCTACAGTGCAAAATTACATATAACAAACATTAAAAAAAAACTAAATAAAATATTAACAAGTGGGAAGGAATTCCACTAAAGTAAAAGACAAGAAAACCCCATTATTAAAGCTACTATTATGCAGTGTTCTCTAAATTTCCCAAACAAAAAAGTCATTTACAAAAACAAAGCTAACTAATAACAGGATAGAATACAAACTCTAGGCCAACTGCTGAAGCATAATAATAACTTTAAAAGTCTGCATTTGCACAGCATTTTTTGAACCTCCAAAAATATGCTGGGACCTGTGGATGGAAGGGTGAGGGATGTCTAAGGAGCTCACAGTACACGCATTTTCATCTGCATTTGCTTGACGGTGATTCTATCATCAGCATTTTGTTTTGATAAATGTAAGACGAATGTGATTCCAAAGATCTGAAAATAACTTTTCCTCGTTAATACAACAGAAAAGAATTTGGTTCAGTAAAATAACATTTCTGTTCTAATCATGGAAAACATGGAAACAGAATATCCCCACTACTTTGAGACACAAAACACTTCTGCTCAAATGTGAAAACAACTCCAAGTGTTGATATGTTCTTGGCAAAAAAAAAAAAAAAAATGAGCATGAAACATCTGAGAAACAAACTGAACTGTGATCCGCGACATCTCTCGCAGTCAGAGCTGAGTCTGCACGGTCTGGGGGCCGGGCAGGGGGCTCCCCGCAAGCCTCACGAGCACCCTTGGGTGAGTGCTCGGCTCCGACCTCCGTCACGTGACAGCAGCCCGCTCTCCTGTTTCCCTCGTCGGACCACGTGGCTTGACTCATCTTCCCCTCCCCTCGCCCCTTCCTCCCACAGTGGGGGCGGACGTGGAACGTCCTCGCCCGGGGGTGTCGGGCAGCCCCGCCTGTCTCCCGCAGGTCGCTGGGGGCCCCACGCGCAGACGGGACGATGACTAGCTGCCCCGTGACCGCGGCTCAGATGACCTCGAGCGTGTCCACTGGGACCTGTGGGCGGGAACGCCGCCTGCAGATGGGAACTGGGGGTGGGGGTGGGGTCCCTGGTGCTTGCTGACTCACTGGCCTGAAGGATGAAGCCCAAGAGTCCTTGGACAGAATGTTCTCCCAGAATCACTGACTGTCCGGGGTGAGCAAGGGTCCAGAGAGGACATCCCCACCTTCAGAAGGGCCCCCCCTTAGGAGGCTTCTCAGTCTCGGCGACTCTCCCCAGGAAGCCGGGCACCTTTCTCAGCTGCCTGTCCCCCCACCCAGGGAGATCCACCCAGTCCATCCTAGAGGACACCAGTCCTGGGTGTTCATTGGAAGGACTGATGCTGAAGCTGAAACTCCAGTACTCTGGCCACCTGATGCGAAGAGCTGACTCATTTGAAAAGACCCTGATGCTGGGAAAGATTGAAGGTGGGAGGAGAAGGGAACGACAGAGGACGAGATGGTTGGATGGCATCACCGACCCAATGGACATGGGTGTGGGTGGACTTAGGGAGCTGGTGATGGACAGGGAGGCCTGGCGTGCTGCAGTGCATGGGGTCGCAGAGAGTTGGACACAACTGAGCGGCTGAGCTGAACTGTCCCCCCACCCAGAATGGCCACGGCCCCCGCCCCGTCCTTCCCACCCAAGTCCCCAGCTCCCGGGTCCATGACGCTCCCGGGAGAGCCACAGACCGCCCCTCCGGCCTTCGAGGAGCAGCGCGTCCCACCCCATCTCCTGCACCGTCCCGCTGCCCCCGCGGGTCACCTTTCCTCCCGCCCACCCGCTCTGGCTCTCTGACTCCGAGTCCAGCCCCTCAGCCAGGCCTGGTCCGGGCCCTGCCCCTCAGGCACCTGATTCTGCTCCAGGTCTGTCCCCCACGGGGCTGGGGGATGGCGTGGGGGGAGCGGCCTTCGCGCGTCCACACCCCTTCTCAGCCAGCCGCCTGGTGTGCCTCTCCGACCCGACCCGCTGGGGGGCTTCCGCTGCACCTCACCGTTGGAGCAGGGCAGGCGGCCCCACCCCGCAATGCTGAGAAACTGCAGTGGTCCGAGGCCCCTCACAGGAGAGAGCAGGGTCCCGCAGACACACGGGGAGGCAGGGGGACCCCACACCCGGTCCCAGGGATGCGGGGACCTCAGAGCAGGTCCCCCAGGAGAGAGAGGGGAGGCGGGCGTGTGGGAAGGGGCTTTGCTGCCCAGAGAGAGGCAAGGGGGGTCAGGCCCAGCAGGAGGGCATGGGGCACCGGGGTGGGGGCACCGAGGGGAGGGGCAGGCCAGTGGGCACTGAGAAGGGAGGCGGCCGGGGCGCTGTGCCCCCCTGGGAAGGCGGAGGGCCAGCGGCCTGCGGGGAGGGGCCCCGGTGTGAGGCGGGGAGACGCCAGGTCTCGGCACTGCAGCTCTGAGGCTCAGGGTGAAACGTGTGCAATCCCCCAAGTTTAACTCCGGTGTAAAAGCACCTGTTTAAGCAGAAGTGCTGCGCGCTTTCTGCGAGCCCACCAGCAGCCCGAAATGCACTTGGAGTGGGAAGCATGCAGTGCAGTGGCAGGCTGGAAGGGCTTCCTAGGGCTGGAGAGGGAAGAGGAGGGAAGGAAGGAGAGGAAGGGGCTGGAAGGGAGGAGAGAGGCAGGGAGGCGCGCGCCACAGCCCCCAGGCGCCTGAGGTCTGGCCGCTTGCTTGGGGGGGACTCATCAGTCGCCCTTGGACCACCCTCCCTGGAGTCTCCTTCTCACCAGCCATGTGAATCGCACATTCACAGTTGCTTTTAACATCCTGTCTCTGTCTTAGCGACACGGTGTCAACACAGCCTCTCGCACACAGTGATGGCAGATGTCACCTGTCTGCAGGAGAGGAGACCTGGAGCAAGAGGACAGACATGCTCCCCCTCCCCCGGCCTTCCAACCCCACCCCAGGGCCTTTTCTGCGCTGCAGCTTCAGGAAAATCCCTCATCCGGGCTAAAATGTGAATGGAAAGAACACTCAGGGAACTTCTGGGTCCCTTCCTTCTGGGGCCGGGGAAACAGGCTGCAGGTGCGCTGCACGCACGACAGTGAGTGAGAACATTAGCAGCCTGGTCTAACGGCGCCAGGCCCCTTCACTGGACAGCCATCCGCGGATTCACGCCGCGCGGCCTTCCCTGCCGTGTCAGAGCGTCTTGAACAACACGCCCCGGAGGCCCTGCTTGCGCTGGGGAAGCCCCAGGTGACTAGTACTAAGCCGTGAAGACGGCTTTCCGCTGGGGAGGAAAAAGTGCAGTCACTTTCCTATTGATCCCACTCTGTCCCACCTCCCGATGCTTTAAGGTCCCTACCGTTTGCAACACACTTGCAATGGAAACACGAAAAGCCTAAGTGACCTGGGAAAAATGACCATATGACTGACATGCAACTCAAAACAGAGCTGACTTCAACCAAGGGCAACAGGATTACCAATTTTTTTTTCTTGGAACAAGTAAATATTATACATGACCTCTGGTTTCTCTCCAGGCGGGGAAGCCATACCGTATTTCCAGGAACGAGGCTAGAAAACAGATATTCTTTCTGGTAAGAAAGAGCCCAACCAGACTGTGCATTAAATGAGTGTATGTGATATCGCTTCATTCACACTCCTTCCATTTCACAGAGGCTATAAAACACCTTGTTAAGA
Organism: Capreolus pygargus; assembly: GCA_012922965.1. Classification (NCBI taxonomy): domain Eukaryota; kingdom Metazoa; phylum Chordata; class Mammalia; order Artiodactyla; family Cervidae; genus Capreolus; species Capreolus pygargus. The sequence goes on from SNSB01003930.1 coordinate 11,627,896, forward strand.
CAGTCATCTCAGCTGTTCCCCTAGCCTGTCAGATACAGGACACGTCTGAGAAAAAGTGTGCATGTTTAGACTGAGCCCAGCAGCTAGGATGAAGCCAAAATGTAATTTTCATAGCTGTGCTCAGCCTCAAATACCAGACTCATCCTGGAGCCACTTTTCAAAAATACATGTGAGGTTTTGGATTCCTTATAAATGACAGATTCAAACCGCTGCAGTGCAGGTCTGCAAACCCAGAGGACTCACTGTTGGAAACATCGCCCCAAAGGAGATCAAGGTGTAGCTTTAAAACCAGGTCTGAAAACTCAAAATGTGAACAGAAATGCTACAGAATAAACCCTGTGGAACAGCAAACGCCTAACAGTGGAGTGAGCCTTCTCCTCCTCTGACAAAAGATGACAGACATTCTCTCTTTATCTCCACATGAAGAATGTCTGTGACAGACGCCCAGGTCACGGGGACATCGGACCAGGGGTTCAACCACAGCATCAAGTTCCTTGGGCTTTTCTGGAAGATGATGGATGCAAAAAAAAAAAAAAAAAAACGCTGCTTTGCAAGTGCTAAGTGGCATTTTCAGAGGACCTACCTAAAACCACAAGCACAACACTTAGGGTTTAAGGAGGAAAATGGGGGAAACCACAGAAGGAAGCGGTGGTTTCTCAGCACCAGTCTGGTGTTTACACTGAGGCCAAGAGACACCTCTGAGGTTGCCGTGAGGTTCCAGGGTCAGCTGCCCATGGTCGATGCCTGCAGAGATGTCATTCCCAAACCACACACCCCCACGCCGCCCCTGAGCAGAGTCCCAACACTTAAGACACCAATCCTTACCTTTACCAGCTCCTGCTGAAACCAAATGTCAACCCGCTGACGAATGACTGTCACAACGTATTAGGCTCCAGAAAACCTCATGTCTTCCAAGAGCATTTAAGAAAAACATTTAGAAGACTTAAGCCATGCACAATTTAATATGAATATAAATATGAAATGAATAAAATATGAACCACTCACTCATAACCTTGGCCATTCGATTCAAATGGTACACAGTCCTAACTTCTTAATTTTTTTCACTTGTACTCAGCAATAATTTACTGCCCCCATTATCTGTTATGGAGAGTTTTAGGAGATTTGTGAGCATTTAAATGTGGTTAACGTCTAGAAATATCTGGAAAATCTTTTGCTACCAGTTACAGTGAAGTTTGAAGCTGTGGGAGATGGAAGGCAGAAGGGGCAGAGGGTGGCAGAGGATGAGACGGTTGGGTGACGTGACTGATTCAATGGACATGAACTTGGGCAAATTCCGGGAGACAGTGAGGGACAGGGAAGCCTGGCGTGCTGCAGTCCATGGGGTCGCAAAGAGTCAGACACGACTTGGCAACCGAACAACAAGAGTGAAGCTAAAATTAAACAAGGAGAGCTAGACAGTGAACACGGCTCAAAACAAATATTTTCTGGCGAAGTTTATCCCACTGGGAACCAAAACCACACCTGGGCTTTTAATAACTGTATTTTCACATTTTGATGAAAGTCTTCATGTGCTGTAAGGAAGCTAAGTCTCTTTCTTTGAAAAATTTACGGGTCTTTGCTATAAACTGCCAATTCTGGAGTTCAAATTGCTATGTTAATTTCTAAGTGAAAGCTCATTTTTAAAACAGCCTGTTATTATTTCTCATTTGAGGAAACCTGGCATTATTGAAAGGGGAAAACTAAGGAGAATAAAAAAGGGGATAACTCACACAGAATTTGGGGAAGGTGTCCTGAATGCAATGAGCTGGGCCGGTTCCGGAAAGAAATTAAATATCTAAGAGCCAAAAGCCAATAAAACCGCTGAAGAGGAGAATCTGGCCAAACAATGCATAAAACATGGAATCCGTAAGGGATTAATGTTAGCTAAGTTCACCACTCACAATGGGGTCATTTTTTCCTAATACACAGAAGAGGTGACAGTTTGGGACATCAGTGTGTGTCTTACTGTGTTAATTCATATGACTGGAAAGAGCAGCAAAACGACCTCCACTTCCAATTCCCTTTATGACTTGCCGATATAATGCCAGGTGGTAACTCAATTCTTTTTCTTTACTTATTTCTTGTTGCCAGATTCCAACACGAATCCCTTGTGTGTGTCCCGTCACTGATCTCTTGAATTATCAAAGGGACTTTGAGTTGTAAGCTAATCTCATATTAAGAGTCAATAACATCCCAATTAAGATATGAATCACAAACTAATCATACCGTTTTTAGGGTGCTGTTTCAATATATACTTTGTGTCTTACTCTCACACACACGAAAATATAGGCATTATGTATCTCTTGTGTGTCTGCGTGTACATACACGAAATATCCCTTTATGAGGATTAAATTACTTAAACCTTTATTCACTTAAAAATCAACTTACAGTGTACTTCTACAGAACCTTTAACTTGGAAACACGCTTCTTCTGAAATCGGGCAAATCCAGTTGTTTTGACCATTAAAAGAAACAGTTATATTCTGGACTAGGCTGGTCAGAGAGAACAGAGATGACGCTTTTCGCGTCCTCGGTGAGGGCTGATTGACGCGCTGTGACGTGCTGGTCCTGTGACACAGCAACTTAAAGACGAATGATGTCACGGCTCCCAGAAAAGTAACAGAGGCACATCCCTTGCCATCGATGGGAGTGTAAACCAGGGTGTGTGACTCAAATGCACTAGATGTATTCCGAAATTACAACACTTCAATCCACAAACATCTGGATGAGATGCAGATGTGGAGAGAGATTTGGAGAGAGAGGGCTACAGCTTGAAAATTCCCTTCGCCACCTTGCATTACATACCTTGCAACAACTCCATCACACTATGGGCTATGCTTCTTCAAAGGCGAAATTTATTCAGTCTGAATAATTACTTGTCCATGCCGTTAATCTGCCACCACTGGGCATATGAAACACAAGACTGGATGTTTCAATATGACTGGATATGGCTTAACACGTTTTCACTAGTACCCCAAAATACCCAAACTCCACAGATTAATTTAAACAGTGACATATACTTTGAATCTTTATACCTCAGTTTGCTTATTCCAGCCATCTACCTTCTTTCTAGCAAAAATACAGTCTGGAATTACCAGCTGATGTGAGTGATAAATAAGTTAATAAATAATACTAGTATACCAGCCACAGATTTCAATTTTAGATCAACTAGCGCTTTCGGTTATCTTACCACACAGAGAAAGTTAATACACTGTGGGTAGCAAGCTGTATCTTTTTTAAGTCCTTAAATCATTAAATATCTTGGAAAAAGTAAGATTATGTTATGCTCAGTATGGTTTGAGTGGTAGGCGCATTTACTTGCATCCCATAGCATTAAAAATGGAAAATGCACACAGGATTTTGCCGCCTGGATCTATCAACCAAGATACTGGCTCAGGGTCACCAGCACCCTGAGCACCCAGAGCGTGGCAGGAGGATTTCGGGACGGGGACTTGAGACACTGAAGTCCTCCATCTGACACCTGAGCGCGGGGCCTGCGCCAGGCTCTGGGGGTTCCCTGGGCCCCCGAGTGAGCCGTCGTGGCCCCCGGAGTCTGCTCTTGAGGTTCAGCCTTCAGCCCGCTTTCAGAACCACACACAGCTGGGCTTTTTCCACCCTGTCACTTTGTGCATTTTCCCAGATCTGCCCCAGCATCCTCTCCAGATCTTGTTTTTCTCTGGACAAACCATCATCTCCTCCTTCTCCTCCGCCCTCTGCCCGGCCTTCATCATTGTGCATTGTTTTCAGCTAGGACCCTAATTAGGTGGTTCCATCACTGATTGTACAAGCCACTCTCCCATCTGACATGACATGTTTACTCTAAGCTTCGTTCAAAGATAAACAAGCTGCTTGAAAGCATTTCACCAACAATACTGCTTTAAAAAAAAAAAAAAAAAGGCTTGTCTACAAAATCTAGGTGGAGCAAAGCATGTGATGGGAAATCTCGTTTTAGCCTAAGGAGTCAAAGGATCAAAATGGCCCATCTTTCCTCTTGGGTTTGACTCCATGGACTAGACAGGAAGCTGGCACGGCACAAACCTTCCCCCTTTGAAAATGAGACCCTGTCTTTACCGGAACAGTTCACTGCACGGCCAGGCAGAGGAAAAAAATCATGGCCCAGTCGCCTGTAAACCATTTTCACATTTGGGGTTCATAAAAAAAAAAAGTGAAAGCAAAATAGATCCTGAAGAATGTGCTTGGATTGTGAGAAATGATAAAAGAAGGCAGACATTCTAATGCAACTCTGCTAATTTAATGGCCACAGAAACCAGGGGCCAAATACTGTCGATGGACAAGCCCTGCCAGGGGGACCACAGACGCAGGCGTCATGTTCCCAGGGGCTCCATCTTCTCCGCGTGGCAGATGAGCAGCTGCGTCCAGTCACTGAACACCACTGTCCTGGGCACTGGGTCACCGGGCCACCCAGTCTAAAGTGCCCATCCCGAACCCTGAAGCCAGGAGCCTCCATCTCCTCCACGCCCGCAGCCCACCGAGGATGGGCCATAGCTCATCAAACCTGACATCCTCAGCCTTCAGGTCTAATACAAACCAAGATCACCGGGGGTACAAGACATCCATCCCCAGGCAAGTGCAGATTGCGTGAGTCTCACATGACACATAGAATCAAGATCCTCCTGTGTGACGCTTTCAGAGTTCCAGTTTCAAACGATGAAGCGCATACAGAGCTAGGCCACGGGATGTAAAGGCACTGCCTGGATGCTCCAAAGCGGTCAGCGTGGTAAACCGTATGGCAGGCCAAGCTTACCACAATAAGAAAAACTGTGGGTGGCAGGGGGAAAAAAGTTTTCACAAATTCCGCTCTCTCTCCTCCTAACCTCAAAGTTCACCCAGTAACACTCCCTGCTGAGAACTGGGCCAACCCCAGGAGATCAACTGCCCACCACAAACCTCCCTGGTTCACCAAGCCCCCTTCACACCCGCCCAGGAAGCACGGCCCCAGCTAGAAAATGACAGTCCAGTTCTCACCGTCAGGCTCTGACACCAGATCCTCTGAAAACAATTCTCATGTTCGCTCTCTTTCCACCTACCAGATCTGCAGACCTGCTTGCTTCCTGCCTTTTGGTTATGTTCTTCTGAAACGCGACCCTTTCTTATATTCAGGGAAAGCCCCAGGACTTCTTCTTTGTTGTGAAGCCCAGGACCTTCCCAGCCTCGGAATCAAGCATCTCCTACAATCCCTTGAAGTTTACCGAAGCCTCAACTCTCCTAAGCCAAGACGGAAGACACAAGATGTGGGTAGATGGCCAGGGTCTCTCCCACAAAGGCACTGGTGCCCCGCCGTTCTCCGAGGCCCAGCATCACAGAGCTGGGGAGTGGGGCCTGAGACCCAGGGCCCTCGATCTTCCCGCAGTTCCGACGACACCAAGAAGGTGGACTTCAAACCAGGCCCGCCTCCCAGGCAACTGGGCTGCCACACAGGCATTTCTGCATTTCCGCGTGCATTTCTGCATGCTAAGCCCCTTCAGTCATGTCCCGGCTCTTTGTGACCCCATGGACTGCAGCCCTCCAGGCTCCTCTGTCCGTGGGGATTCTCCAGGCAACAATACTGGAGTCGGTCGCCATGCCCTCCCCTCCAGGGGACCTTCTCGACCCAGGGATCGCATCCGTTATCTCACACGCCTCCTGCACTGGCAGGTGGGTTCTTTGCCACTAGCACCACCCGGGAAGCCCTGATGCATTTACTGTGAATCAGAAAGCAGAAGTCATTTTCACAAGCTCCCTGTGTGTGCAGCACTCAAGTACAGGATTCTGGGATCTAAGTCACCTCTGCTCCTCAATCTGAATTCTATTCTTTATTTGGACAAAATTACACAGAGATCAACAACTTCTGAGATCCTTTCCAGCCCACAGCCAGGCTACTGTACAAAGAAGAGGAAATTCCGCACACTTGACCCGAGGGTCTGAGTTTACACAATTGGGAGGAAAGCACAAACAATACATTTTCAGGGGAAACACATGTCTCCTGATTCGGCTGCTCTGATTAACATCACCTGCCTGGAATTTCCAGGTGAAAGGTCTCTCTTTCCAGCTGTCCTTCCAAATTTTCCAGTCTCAGTGACTTCCCCCCACCAGCCTGTCTTCTGCAGGACACCCTTCTCTGATCAGGGACTGGGTTCTAAAATCAGCGTGCTGTTAGCTGTTCAGTCGTGTCTGATCCTTTGTGACCTCATGGACTTTAGCCCACCAGGCTCCTCTGTCCATGGGATTTCCCAGGCAAGAATACTGGAGTGGGTTGCCATTTCGTTCTCTAGGGGATCTTCCTGACCCAGGGATTGAACCCAAGTCTCCCATATTGCAGGCAAGGAAGCCCCTTCTAAAATCAGTATTTCAGTTCAAGTGTGGCCAAGAGTCCACGACAGTGCTGCCCACTCCTGATGCAGACCCCAAGGGCCCCCCGTCCCAGACCCCTCAGATCTCACAGGTGTCAGGCAGCTCCCGCCGCAGAGAGAGGGCCAGAGGTTTACACTCGAAATTGTGAATCTGAACTTGAACCAATGACTCGGCTCCCCAGCACGTAGATTTCTCTGGATGAACCCTGTGTGCGCTTCAAACCTGCCCGGAAAGCGCTCACACTAAGAAAAGCAGTGATGCCCTGCAGCCAGAGAGGAGTCCGTGTGTCCTTCTCTGCTCCAAGCCGCAGAGCAAACCACCCGGGCGAGGCAAGCACAGGGTCTCGGACGACCTCTGAGCTCCAGGAATGCTCTCATACATGATCTGGCGCTTCAAGGTCTGGACCTCACGTTCACACGGGCAAGCTCTGTGTGATGAGTAAGTGCTGGGAAAACCACCTGAGCATCTTGTCAAGGGCGAAGCACATCATCAAGAGAGGCTGGACCAGCTCGCCACTGCAACCCACCCTGAAACCTCCAGTAAAATGAGCGGCTTTGCAGTCTTCTCTCATCAGAATGGAACCGACGTTACCTCTTCAGTGGAATGAATGAAAACCTACATTTTGCCTCTTGTGCGGGATAATAAAAGGTTTTACTCCATGGCGTATTTCATGAAAATGTGAAGTTGATAGTTGAAATTAAGTATTTGCAGATCATTCCTTATAAATACTTAGTAGGTTATTTTATAAACTGCGAAGAAATATAATCTTGGGCTCTCTGTGTCATGACCAACTAAAAATACTTTCCTAACAATGGATCCAGGAAAACCCAAAATTGAGCAGTTAAGTTACTATTCTTTCAAAAAAAGAGCAGCGCAGAGAGTTTCCAGGGCCTGCGCACCTGCGGACGTGGCAGCAGAGGCGACGTTCAGAAGGCCCTCAGCCCCGCGGCTGCCAGCGAGCCGCGTCCACGGCTGCGCGCCCTACACGGAGGACCTGCCCCGCGAGGCGGGCCGCCCTCCCCAGCAGGAACCCAGCCCCAGCCCGGAGCTGGCCCTCAAGCCACACTTCTCCGGGGTCTGAGGTCGCGGGCCCCCAGACTCTGGTCCTTCTTAGACACGGAAGGAGCCGCGACCCACACGCAGGAGTTCTCAGGGCTCCAGAACACGCCTGTGGGTCCCGGGGATCGATCACTCCTTCCACCCGCTGTGGGAGCCGAATCAAAGGCCAGGGCTGCCTGGACCTGCAGACACCGCGGGCGGCCCCCGCCACGCGGCAGCCCACCTCCACGGCCAAGCCCCGGATCCCCCCGGATCCCGAGAGGGCGCGGAGGGTGAGAGGGGAGCGTCTGGGGGGCGCCCGGCCACGCCCACCTTTCCCAGAGGCGGAGGGGCGGCACCTCTACTCCCAGGAATTAATGCTCTCAGCCCCAGTGCTCCTTTTTTATTGGAGAAACTGCTTCTGCTCTGTCCACTGACTCCAATATATCAGTGTATTCCCCTCCCTCCCCCGAGCCTCTCTCTCTCCCCCCCAGCCCCCGCGTCCCCCCCCCCCCACTACCTCCCCCATCCCCCCCCCTCCCCATGCCCCCATCCCCATTCCTTCTCCCC
>SNSB01003930.1:11637407-11650414 GCA_012922965.1 Capreolus pygargus
CGGCAAGCAGCAGGCGGAGCAGGGACGGCAGTACACTCCGCAGATGATGAAGTCAGGCCAGCCTGCAGCGGGAAGTCCCACACAGCAAAAGGCTGCCACCAGATAAAGGGCTGAAAGCTAGTGCCCGCTTCAGCTCTTTTGCAGCAGAGCCGGGGCTGGGCCGACCGGCGGCGGCCGGCTCCCCGCACCCTGCTCCCGGCGGAGCCCAGGGACTGAGGTGCGGGCCGCCTTCCTGCGCCGCCAGGTGGACACAGCACGGCCTGCTTCCCGCCCAGCCCCGCCCCTGTCACCGTGAACCGCGCTGCGCGACAAAGCAAGACAAAGTTAGAGGATGACAGTGTTCAGTGTTCATGAATCTGACACACATGCTAAACCTCAGTGGCGTGTGTATATGCTCAGTCGTGTCCCACTCTTTGCGACCCCATGGACTGCAGCCCGCCAGGCTCCTCTGTCCGTGGGATTCTCCAGGCAAGAGTACTGGGATGGGTTGCCATTTTCTTTTCCAGGGCATCTTCCCAACCCAGGGGTCAAACCCGCATCTCCTGCATTGGCTGGCGGATTCTTTGCTGCTGAGCCACCAGGGAAGCCCAGAAGAAATCTTAGGAAGTCAGAGATGAAACCCAAATTTTGAAAAGCGGGTAAGCAGGGCTGCACCGCACTGGGGAGGAGCGCATCAAATGGGAAGCACGCTGTTGTGAGCAGCTCAGGATTAGCCACAAAAATAAAACCCCACAGCGAGGGCAGAGGCTGCTGACAGGCGCACAATGACACAATGCGTCCACGGGAGAAAGGATTTCCGGCCCCCGGCGGGCGGGGGGCTGCCCTGCCATCCGCTGCGATGCCAGGGACCCGGCCTCTCTGATGTCCAGCGAGCCCTCCCGGCGGGGCGGGGGACGTGCCCCTGGGGGTGCGGGGAAAGGACGACTCATCTCCCAGCTCACAGGTCTGCAGAGACAGGGTGCGCGTGGAGCACCCTCAGAGGGGGACACAGGCAGGACTCTGGAAAGATGGTTGCTTGGGACCTCGGGGCTTCCCAGATGGAGCTGCTGGTAAAGAACCCGCCTACTAACGCAGGAGACTTCAGAGATGCAAGTTCAATCCCTGGGTCAGGGAGATCCCCTGGAGGAGGGCATGGCAATCCACTCCAGTATTCTTGCCTGGAGAATCCCATGGACAGAGGAGCCTGGTGGGGTGCAGTCCGTGGTCGCCAAGACGGACACGACTGAAGCGACTTAGCACACATGGGATTTTAGGGGTTCCCAACTTAAAAGGATCATCCTGGCTTCGAAGTCTGGCAACACCTGCAGCATAAAGGCGCGTGTGTCTTTCTTCCTTCAGTGCTTCCCGAGTTACGCGGCTGTAACCCGAGCGCTTCCGCGTGCACCTTCTGTTAGGAAAGCAGCAGGCCTGAGGAATCTGCAGAGCATCGCCGCACAGGCAGCTTTCCCTGGAGGGGTCCTCATCGGCCCCTGGGCCCTCTCCCCGGCACCAGCCAAAGACGGCCGCTGCTGGCTCTCCAGGTTCACAGTACGCACGTTTGAGCAGCACTGAGACAAAGACAGCTGATCCCGAGTGAAAGCGCTGAAAGCAGCGGAGCTCAATTAGCAAGGGGTAGATAAATATTATCAAAGAGTCTGCAGTATTTCACATCCTCAGGTTTCAGCGGTTCCCCAAGTCAGAGCACTGGAATTGGGTCAGAATAAGACACATGATAGCCCCTTGATGAAAACACAAATCACCCTATAAGACATTTAGGGCAATGTGTATCAGGTTGGGATCTTAAACTACTTAAAGAAAAAAGTATCTGTTATCACTGGGTTAGACTTGATGCATGCTCGAAACCTGGAGCACAGATGCCCAAAACAAAACAGAACAAATCAACTAACTGCCCTGGTAAGCATCTGTCATGAAGCTCACCCATCTGATGCCAGGAGAAAAATTCAAAGGACTGCTTCCAAATACCGACTGTGTAAGACACAGCGGCTGGTCAAGGTAGCGGTGCAGGGACGCCTGCGTGGGAGGGCAGAGAGCTGGTGCTGACCGTGAGCCCGCTCCAGGCACCGTGGCCTCACCCCCACACCTGCAGAGGACAGAGCGTGTAAACAGAAAACGGCTGTCCACTGCCTGTGACGACTCTAAGGCCTGAAGGTCCAGGCGTAAGAGCTTGGACTGGACACAGGGTTAGTTTCCCTTACTTTGTATTGAATTTATGACGACCAGTGCATAAATTTCTGAATTTATGTCAGAAACAGTGCAGAAATCATGAAGGAAAAGGCAGCTTCTGGAGCCCACAAGACATCCAGTGGTGTCCGTCCAAACTGGACTCACAATGACCAGCCACAGCTCCCCAGCATACGCCACTGCATCATGACTCCTGATGGGGGAACGTCCAGACCAACGGCAGCCCCAGGCCCTGCGGGGTGAGCCCAGCGCATCCCCATCAGCCTTACCACGTGACACTGACCTCCAGGAGCCTTTTAGGGGTATCTCTGAATTAACTGCACCATAAAGATCATATTTCAGAGCCCAAAGCAAACAGACAGAAAGAAGCACCTTGAATTCCCAGCTGGGTGGCAGGGTCCCACCATCTCATATACATAGTAAAATCCCTAAAATGTCAGCGGGAAACTGTGAAGCCAGAAATGTGTGACTGCTCCGAAGCTGTGACCTAATTCTGGGAGATGCCAGAATGAAACCCGACCTGCTGAAGGACAACAGTGCTCCTCTTCCCGCCGGTCCCACGGCTGCTTGTGGGTCTGGGCTTAAAATACTGGACCTGGATGGGCCAGATGTGGCTGCAATTCACCTGGACTGTGGGAGAGACTGTGAAGCTGCTATGAAGGTGGATGACGTCAGTTCGGGAGCTGAAACTAACTGGGTCCCTCTTCTCTCCAGAGACAGCAGAGGTACAGAAGCCGCAGAGACACTAACCCACCAGACACAGGCCTGTGAGCATCCTGCCCGCGCTCACTGAGGGCTCAGTAAGGATGTCCACTTTCAGCCATTGTTAATTAACAGCAATGCCATCTTCCTCTCAGAATTTCCAGCTAAGATTATAAAGAACAGCATGAAAAAATAGGGAATAATTAAGAAGATAATATCGAAACCGGCAAGACAACGGTGTAATAGAAGCAACAACTTTGCCTTAAATCCCCTTAGGCTGTGATGCAAATAGGTAGGATCAGGAGAGCTGTATTATGTCATCCAGCGTCCACTACAACCATGGGAGGGTCACTGAGCGGCCCCACCTTATGGGAAGACACAGGGGCTCCGGTGGGTGAGAAGTGAGTCCGAATTCCTCCAACACCCGCACTCAGTTGCTTCCAAAGTTCCACACGGCCTCCCGAGGAGGTGCTTCCAGACCTCCAGACACACCACCCAGGAGGGGACAGAGGCAGGACCTGAGCCCGGATGAGCGACGTCGGTCTCTGCAACAGGCACGGCCCGGCTGGGAAGTCCAGCAGCAGTGACAGGTCTGTAGCAGCGAGCACGCCGAGTTCCCACATCTTGGCTTCTAAACACCACTCTCCAAGGAGAGGAGCCAGAACTCTGAGGGGGCAGGCTGACCCAGGGCTGGGACAGGGGACACAGGGAGCCTGGAACACACACCCTGGGTTAGACACAGGAGAGCGGAATGCTAACTGCTTTTCCGGAAAAGACTTCTCACAGCACATTTTGGATGTGAGGTTTCTGAAACAAGAACACTCTCCAAATTCATCACACACTTCTTTCTAAGAAACGCCTCCACTTACAGAGCGATCCCTGCACACGCCGAGCACATGTGGCCGCTCAGAGCAGCCTGGGTGGGGCATCAGCTTCACACCTGCGTCTCCCGGGTTCTCACCTCCCCAGCCCCTGCAGGCGCCCACTCAGCCCCCAGCCCCCTCCCTGCAAGAGCCCACTCACACCCCAGCCCCTGCAAGCTCCCACTCAGACATGTCAACAGCTCTAGGCAGCCTGCACACACAAGATCAAGTGGGTTGAACTCTGCTGCAGATGAAAAGAGAAAGACACTAAGGAGGCTGGTATCTAACACCGATGACCACTGGCCGAAGCCCCCTTTCTTGCCAATGCAGACATGACGTTAAAACTGACACAAGGTGGAAGCGGATTTTCTCTATACCCTGAGCAATTAAAAGCGAAATCACATTATAATGTGGACTTTGCTATGCAAATATGATATGGCTGGGGTCAGAATCGCTTGTTCCATATCTCCCACCATCAACAGGACAGCCGAAGGGAATGGACAAGGAGGTACAGGACCTAAAACATCATTTCTTTGGGCTGACAATGCATTAATAGATGGAGAAGTATGGAGTGACGTTTCTTTCCAAATGTTTCCAGAACCTCAACAACAGGGACAAAATGCCCATTCTGTTCCAGAAATTTTTGCTAGCAGCTGTAATTGCCATGCATTCTCCAAGACAGATGACCAAGTATTTCAGAGGCAAGCTGATGTGAACACCCAGTGGTTCTGAGACAGCTTTCAGCCAAGGGGACCCACCTCTCAGGCCATGAGCACGGGGTAGAATCCTGCTATCCCCACTTCTTATTCAGCTCCCTCCAACTGGTCTCCGAGAAGAGTGCTCCAGGAGAAAGCCAGGCGGCGTGGCCCCCCAACACTTCGGAGGTTTCATTTTACCACGGATTTGCACTGGGACCTTCTTGTCTATTTTATATTTGTAGTAAAAGAGTGCTAGAGAAGACTCTTGAGAGTCCCTTGAACTGCAAGGAGATCAAACCAGTCAGTCCTAATGAAAATCAACCCTGAATATTCACTGGAAGGACTGATGCTGAAGCTGAAGCTCAAGCTCCTATACTTTGGCAACCTGAGGCAGAGAGCTGACTCATTTGAAAAGACCCTGATGCTGGGAAAGATTGGGGGCAGGAGGAGAAGGGGACGGCAGAGGATGAGATGGTTGGATGGCATCACTGACTCGATGGACATGAGTTTGAGCAAGCTCCGGGAGTTGTTGATGGACAGGGAGGCCTGGCGTGCTGCAGTCCACAGGGTCGCACAGAGTTGGACACGACTGAGCGACTGAACAGCAATGAAAAGAGGCAGACCGGAATCTGTTGCCTTTTCCTCAACAACATAGAAAGAGCCCGAAGAGGTATGGGCTTCTCTCTGTGTTCCAGTCACAAAACAACCTTACTGTGATCTAAAATTACATTGATCTAACGAAAAGCTCAGGGTAATCCTATGTGTCAGCTTGAAAGGGTACCCAGGTGGCTGGCAAAACATGACTTCCGGGTGAGGCAGTGAGGACGTCTCTGGGAGAAAAGAGCGTTGGAATCGGTAAACTGAGACAAGGCGAGCTCACCTCCCCCGGGCAGGTGGGCACTGCCCAGCCAGCGCGCAGAGCAAGGACAAACCGGCTCTCTGCCTGAGCTGAGGCGCCCGTCTCCTGCCCTCGGACGCCCAGCACTCCTGGTTCAGACCAGGACCCACGCCACCAGCCCGGAGGGACCTCAGGCCTCCCGACTGCACCCGAATTACACACAGCTCTCCTGCTCTGCATCTCGCAGAGGGCAAATGACCTGGTCTCGTTAACCGTGTGAGCCAATTCCTAAAGTACCTATGTCTGCCTAACATATACCTGTCTCTATATATGTCCTTTTGGTTCTCTCTGGAGAACCCTGACTAATACAAACACTGAGACAATAGGAAATACTGAACATTTCAGAACAGAAATATAGACACTTATGTAAGATCTAGATGTGTGTGTGTGTGTGTGTGTGTGTGTGTGTGTAGATGGGGAACATGAATAAAAATGACTCCAAGATGATTCTTAGTCATTTTTTAAGTTCTGAGACATCTTCAAGCCGATGCAGAAACTTCTTCTCCGGGGATGACCTGCATTTTCCAGCTTATCCCCCTAAACGCTTCCCTTTTCACCCCAGAGTTGCATATGAAAGTATGCCGCACACAGACCCTGGATTGTGAAACAGCTGAAGGACGTTTAGGAAAACATCTGCATGGCTGTTTTTTGCCATTTTCTTCCAGAGCCCTAATTCAGCAAATCGCCACAGATGTTGACAAGCCTCCTCTCGGCCCCCGGGGAGCTGAGCCTGGCTCTCGAGACGGGTCCTCACTGTACTGCCAGAGGCCCCCACTCTGCCGAGGCCCTGACACGCCCTGAGCACTCTTACAAAGGTTGCTTAGCACAGAATAACCCCAAACAGCAGAGACAATAACTAACCAACAATTAATTATCAATTAACAGCATAATTAATAACTGATTAATAATTGGTCATGCTAGCTAAATGATATAGCAATATACTTCTATTATAGTGTCGATAATATGCAATGCATCTCCGCTCTCATTAGCAGCCACCACACTAGGTGTGTGACACATGTCACCCACACAGCAGAGCGCTAAACCAGTGGGAAGATATCCCGGGCTCTCATCTGGGATCAGAGACGGCAGACTCGCGGCCCATGGGCTGGACCAGGTCTGATCTTTCTGAATGAACGCTTTCACATTGAGACTGAGGGATCCCACCTCTTCTCTAGACTCTTAGAAGCAGGGCCACCTCGGGCTCCCTTGCAGGCATGTGGTGGATCCATCCCGGTGCTGGCTGCTTACTCAGTGACGTTCGGGCTAGGCCATCAGCTCACAGGGTCCTAACTGACCTTCACTGATAGAAATCTGCCTTCCAGTCAACCCGAACCTGTATTGGTGGGAACGTCCCTCTTGGGTGCCACTGTCCAAGGCAACAGAGCATCCCTAAGGAGCTGCCCTTCTGACCCCCGCCCACGTGATCAACACCTGCACACTTCACCTTTGGTGAACTAGCCATTTCTCAGCAATGTCACAGAACAAACGTACCATTTAAAAGCTAGCCACTGACATACTCCATTCTTCTACATTATTGTTCATTTTCTCCAATCCTCTCTTTGCCTGAAACTTCTGATCTGATGACTCATCTTCTCTGAACAGCCTTTTTTATCAGGAACTTCAAGTTCCTATGTGTAATAACCCCTCCTGCAGGGCTGCCTCAGTAACTCGGGGATGCAGGTACCGGCACCACAGGCACAGTCTTTCTCCCTCGACCGCGCAGGGGGGACCACGCCCCACGCGCCAGAGTCCCTGCCCTGTTCCCAAGCATCTGGAAGCTTCTGGCCCCCATGCACTCTGGGTGACTCACACCATCCTTTGCACACTTGGCCCTCGGACAGCCTCCATCCTTTCCTCCCTCCTCTCTTCCTTGACCTAAGTCTTCCATGGTGAGTAAGTTAAAGTTCACCCTGACTTCAACCTAGCAATTTTATTTTCTTGAGATTTCTCAATATCCATTTGGTTTCATTTCCCCTTAATTTTCACATCACCTTTTAAAATTGTTAGTGCTTACTCTCTCTATGACAATCTTCTTATTCAAACTTTAAATACTATTTCTTAACCCATCCTAAGGTGACTGCATTTGATGGAAATTTTTTTTTTTTAATTCTTCCATGCTTACCCTGTTCTCTTTTTCCTTTTAAAACTAACACGAGCAGAATTCTGGTTTTCTTATTTCTTGTTCTGTATTTTATCCACCCAATGTACACACACAAAGTACTATGTACTGACTTTAAAGTCTTAAAAGAGGTTTTCCTCCTACAGACACCATTTTCTGCACACAGTAATCCTTCAACAAATACTCTTCTGATTGTAACAAAATTGATTTCTTCATAGCCACTTCCTCTCCTTTATTTCCTGCATATTCTTTGGACTTAAGTAAGAGGAATGTCGTCAGGGCATCACATAGCCTCACAACTGATGGAAACTCTTTTGCCAGCCACCATCCTGGACTATCCCTTTCTCAATCTGCATGCAGATCCATTTGGGAATGTTGGCTACACCTTTGCTGGGCTACACATTTCAACAGTTCAGAAGCATCCTGGTTTTTTTTTAATTTTCAACCCCAAATCACATCTTATCCTGTGAAATGGCTTCCTTTAATCCAGGAGTGCTCTGAAACCCACATTCCCCACCCACCACCTTCTACCCATGACTACCACCCAACAGTCTTCAGCTCTTCCTTTTTAAGCAAAGGGCCCTGAACTCACAAGTTCCTCTATGACTCCTTGTAACTATGTTCTCACAGATATCTTGCTATTTGGCTTCAATAATGATAGGATTCAAAAAGTAATTGTTTCTAAGAATAAAACCATAAGTTATTCAATAAAATAGCTACAGACTCAATGTTTGTGTCCACCCACCTCCAAATTCACATGTTGATATCCTGACCACTCCTCACTACAGGATGTGATGGGGTGGGTGTACTTGGGAGATGGGCAGGTCATGAGGGTGGAGTGCTCATGAATGGGATTAGTGCCCTTACAAAAGGAACGCCAGAGAGCTCCCTCACCCTTCCGCCTCACGAGGACACAGCCAGGAGACTGCCGTCTGCAGACCGGGGAGCCAGCCTTCACCAGACAGGTACTCTAAGGCACTTTGATCTTGGTCTTCCCAGCTTCTAGGACCATGAGAAATAGATTCTTCTTCTAAGCCACCTGCTCTATGGTATCCTGTTACACCAGCCCCACCTAATACAAAGATCAAGGAGACAACCCTTTTCATACCAAGAAAGGGAAATTTTCTTTCACCAAGATACAAGTTATACTTTCCACCTCTACGATGGTTATTTGGGTTTCCAAATCCCATTTCTCCTTATGATTTCCTTTGGCAGGGAAGTTATTTCATTCTCCTCCATTTCCACCCACTTCCCTTTCCTTTCACTCCACCCAAACAGGTCCTTTAAATATCTTCCTTTCTGCCCACGTTATCATCTATACTCATCACTCTCGGGCCTGATTTCCTCTCCTTTCTGCACCACTCTGGACCACCTAGTACACTAGTTTCTGTCATCCCTGCCAGCAGGATGATCACCATGCGCTTTTCCTCTTTCCATAATTTTTCCCCAAACAGCTTCTCCAAGACACGTGCAAGGAGCCACTTACATTATCCACACGGCTCCAACGATACAGGAAGCATTCCAAATGGGGCAACGGTGCTGTCAATGATCCTACCACCTTTAATGTTTCCACATGTCTCGTTTCATTGCACTGCTTGGCACGTTCCTGACCAACAACTTCTTAGACACATGGGAGCCCCCTTTGCTCATGAAACTACCGTTCTTGTCGCTGAGTCGCTAGGTTGGGTCTGAGTCTTTGCGGCCCCATGGACCGCGGACTGCCCGGCTCCTCTGTCCATGGGATTTCCCAGGCAAGAATACTGGAATGGGTTGCCATTTCCTCCTCCAGGGGATCTTTCTGACCCAGGGATCAAACCTGCATCTCCTGCACCGGGGGGCAGATTCTTTACCACCTCACGTATACATCCCTGCGCCACGTCCCCCGGTATATCTGACGTATTGTCGCTTTTTCGGTCACCGTCCGCCAGAGAAGGTGAGGTCTCCTGGAGTTCAGTGCCACACTGTGCATACATCCCCAGAGGTCAGCCCCACACTTCTCACCCTCATCTCGGACGCCTTCTGCTCCTCCCCACAAAACCGGCTCGTTCTCTGAGCTCACTTAATCCTCAGCTTGGGACACTGTGACGTCACTGAAACAACGTTTCCAGGTAGGTCATCAGTTCCTCGAGTGGGCAAGCCACATAACAGATTGCTTAATTCAGCTCCTCATCTCTTGAATTGAGGCAAGACACATTCAACGCATCCTCTTTTGGGCTCTGAGAGTCGCACGCACACCTACGGTCACAGGAGGAAACCAAAATGTGCCAGACTCCCACTCCACGGCCTTGTCCTGCAGGGGAAAACATCCCAGTCTCAGATACCAGCCACTTAGGAGTGTTTGAAAAGTGAAAGTGAAGCCGCTCAGCTGTGTCCGACTCTTTGCAGCCCCATGGACTGTAGCCTGCCAGGCTCCCCCATCCATGGGATTTTCCAGGCGAGAATACTGGAGTGGGTTGTCATTTCCTCTCCAGGAGATCTTCCCAACCCAGGGACTGAACCCAGGTCTACGGCATTGTAGGCAGACGCTTTACCCTCTGAGCCATCAGGGAAGTCCTAGGAGTGTTTAGATGATTCCTTCAGAGAGTTTTCCCCTAAGACTTCATGCATGTCATTTTGCTACTGTTGTTCAACTTTCTAACCAGTGCCACTTCAGACCACTCTTTGGTTCTCAGCCATTAACTTTCTGTGCATTATTGTTCAACGAATCTGCCATGTGCGTATCTCACTGGGGCTGTCACCCAGAAGGCTGCACCGCTCTTGCTGGCTGTTCTCACTGTCTTTGCCTGAATCATGCCCCACATCCACCCGGTACCCCAAAGAACTTCCCTCTTTTCCCTGCGGTAGTGCCTGCAAACTCTGGTTTCTGCACATCAGACAACTCTCTTCGGGGCTCCCCTTCTGAGATCTCGTCCCTACCTTTCTCTTCTTCATTAATAGTTTCTGTTCCTGTTGGCAATTTTCCCTTGTAATCTGGAGCTCTTTTTTATTTACGAATCCATTACTAAATGATAAACTTTGCCAAGTATAAATAACTCAAGGCTTGATTTGAAAAGAACTGAACATGTGAATCTGTTCAACGAACAAACAGGAGGCAAAACCATTCCATGTGTATTACACACCTCACTGTGCAACACAGCCAAACCTCCAGACACAACAAAAATGCACATGCTAGGTGCCCCTTACCCAGCAATGATGAACCACAAGTTTCATGTTAAAGGTCAAAAGTGAAATGCCTTCAGGAGTTCCCTCAAAATCTTAAAATAAAAGTCGCATTCCAAACTTCACAATTCTCATGAATGCATCACAAAGTCACCATTATGCTACTGAAAAGGAAGACAATTAAGTGCTTGTATTACAGGGGAAATATTCCAAAAATGAATTATATCGTAAATTCAAGAATCTCCCATTTCTTGCTCACAAATAACGAGTTTGTTTTGGCTTATTACCTTCCGTGGCATGGTCTTGACACATTGCACCTCTGTAGGCAGAGACCCATCCCAGTCCTACATCTGCAGAACTAAATTTGGTGTGTTGACTTTTTTAAAAAGTTGCTTCTCAAAATGCCCTTCCCAATTATCCTAGTGGACCTTCCCCATTCCTGTCCTGTTCTGAGAATGTGGAATCATGGCCCTAGAGGTGAATTCCCTTCCTTTTTAAGATATAAAGCATATCTCATAGTCTTTTCTTTAAAAAATATATATATACTTTGTAAAATATATCCAAATATCCAGCTGAAGGTCTTGCTCTCTTATATTCTCTCTCTGCCCAATATAATTGTCTATTTAGATTACTATATTAAACTTGGTTTGCTTTAGGAATGACCCAATTATTTTGGACCAGCGAAAAAGAAGGGCTTTGTCTTCCACCCCAGCTACCTATCCCATTTTTTAACCACTTGGATGTAAAAACAAGTCTCCAGCTCCGAACTTTTCCAGTAAACAGAACATCCCTCAGCTGGGGACCTCGCCAACCTCTCTGACACCATCGAGTGGCCCACTAAACATGGAAGCTGCTCTCCATGGAGCCCGTCTCCTGGGATAACAGCTGTGAGAAGCAGCATTTTTATATAATGACAAGACTGAGGCAGGGTTACCCCTGTCTCTGCAGCTGGAAGCACTATCTCTGCAAACAAAACGTGAGAACCGCAAATGTGGAGCATTTTTCAATCTTCCAAAAAGAACTCTGTGCTCCTTAAAGCATAGTTTATGACATTATTTCAAAATGTTTTATTAACATTAGTTAATCCTTCAGCCCCATGAGAATGACTGAAGGAAATGCCAGATTAGCAAGAGGCTGAAAACAAGCAGATTATTCAGAAACAGTGAGGAAGGAAGAGTCAGTGCTTATCTGCTGTGATGCTGAAAGCGAGGCATCAAAAATAGAAGAAGGCTGCTATTTCTAACAGGTGGGTTCATATAGAGACTCAATTTCGTCAAAAAAAAAAATCTGTTAATTAGTCAAGAACACTAAAAAGTCTAGACTTGGGTGAGTCCAAATCACAGTGTTCTCCATCAGATAGTGAAGGGGGACATGCAAACCTCTCCCAACGAGAACACGCGGTTACTAATTTCGGCCAAAGAACTTCTGTAGAATGAGGGACTCTTCTCACCGTCTCACATTGCAGCCATTTACCAACTGGCCCGGAGCGTCCTTTCCCATCACGTGCTGGTACACAGCCCTCTGTTCCCTCCATCTGCCTTACAGGCAGCCAGCGAGTCTTGAGGACACCTCTCTCCCACTGAGTATTAGCTTTCCAGCTCACGCCCCGCATCCTGAGTCTCTGTGACTGCATCTCCCTGCGCCCCATCCACGTCCACCACACTGTGCTCTTCCCCAACGCAAGTGCGCCAGGTCAGCAGCGGCGAGCAGGTCTCATCTCACGTTCTGCCAGGGCAGGGCAGCTGCTATTAACACTGCCAGTGCTGTATCTACAGACCCCGCTGCTGCCAGCCTGCTGGAACTGAGACTGTATCTACTAGACGACTACTCCGCCTGCAGATACTGATCCATCTACTAACACAACTCGTACATGCGCATGCTGCGTCTATAGACACCACTGCTGCTGCCAGGCCTGCTGGAACTGAAAGCATATCTACCACACAGCTACTACATCTGCAGATACTGATCCATCTACTAACACGACTCGTACATGCGCATGCTGCTGCTACTGTGCCTACCGATACTAATAGTACCTTTACTAATGCTACTAACACATCCAACACTACTAACACATCGACCAATACTATTACCACATCGAAAACCACTAACATCTCTACTAATACTACTAACCCATCCACCAATACTACTAACCCATCTAATACTACTAACCCATCTACTAATACTACTAACCCATCTACCAATACTACTAACCCATCCACCAATACTACTAACACATCTGCCAATACAACTAACACATCTACCAATACTACTAACACATCTAATACTACTAACCCATCTACCAATACTACTAACCCATCTACCAATACTACTAACCCATCCATCAATACTACTAACACATCTACCAATACTACTAACACATCTAATAC
>SNSB01003930.1:11651039-11668261 GCA_012922965.1 Capreolus pygargus
GCTGACACACCCGCTGACACACCCGCTGACACACCTACTAACACACCCGCTGACACACCCGCTGACACACCCGCTGACACGCCCGCTGACACACCGCTGACAGCTGCTGACACACCTGCTGACACGCCCGCTGACACACCCGCTGACACGCCCGCTGACCCTGCTGCTGCACCTGCTGACACACCCGCACCCCTCTAAGACCGCCACTGCTGACACATCTGCAGATGCTGCCACTCTGCCTGCTGACCTAACAGTGCTGACACCTCTAGCAATACTACGAACACATCCACCGATCTGACGCCGCCTCAGCAGACGCCGACACACCTACGGATCCGCCCACAGATCCCACTGACGTGCTGTCACTGCCGACACGCCTGTAGGCGCTGCTGCTCCTGCACCCGGGAGCACCACCACGACCGTCGCCGACACCCCCACGAACACCACAGCTGCGGCCGGCGCCGCGCCTGTTAGCGCTCCTGACGCTGCTGCCGTCCAGTCGCTCAGCCGCGTCCGACTCTGCGACCCCGCGGACGGCAGCACGCCAGGCGTCCTGTCCCCCACTGGCTCCGGAGTTTGCTCAAACGCATGTCCGTTGAGTCTCTTAATGGTAACAGTCTACCTGCTACTCCCGCTGTTGCTGCCACGCCGCCGCCACCCAGCACATCTGCCGGGACTCCCGCGCCACAGCCCCACTAAAGAGCACAGAGCTGCCATCTGACGGGCACAGCCCTGCCCGGGTCTGTGTCAGGCCTCCCGTAACAGGATCCGCACGCCCACTGCACAGATGGTAAAGAGCCAACGCTGACCCCAGCACGCGCAAGTGCGAGCCAGAGAGGCCGCGGGAGGGCGGACGGAGAGGCCGAGACAGGAACGCTGCAAGGACAGATGCCCACAGGGCAGGGAGGCTGAGAGAGCGAAGGTGGCGGGACCCAGGCCAGGTCTGCACACGCAGGCCGAGGTGGCCGGGGGCCGCGAGAGACGGGGCAGGACGCTGCTTCACGCTCAGGCAGTGCTCACGCCGGGGGTGCTGGCAGGGACTGCAGGGCACACCTGGGGGTCTTGGGGGGGTAAAGAAACAAGGGCGCCTGGAAGGCCTTGACACCAGGAGCCAGCCCCAGACAGCAGGGGGCCTGCCCCGGGGGTGGAGACACGGAGAGTTCAGGGCCAAGGCGGCTGGGCCTGGGCGTGCAAGGCAGCCAGGGGTCATCTCGGGACACGCATCCTGAGCGAGGCAGCGGGGGGGGGCGGGAGCAGGCCCAGAGAGACCAGGCCGCTGCCGTGAGACAGAAAAGGGGTCCGAGCCAGCTGGCGGGGACGCCCGGCAGATGTCCACGGGGACGGGACCTTGAGAGACAGGTCAGCAGCCGATGACCCCCTCGGGGGCCCTGCAGCTGGCTGGCACTCTGCTCCCAGGCTCACACACAGCCTCCGCCCTCAGGACCTGCACCCCCTCCATGCTGCAGGGGAAGGACAGACAGACAAGCCCCAGGAACCTAGGTGCTGGGTGGGCATGGCTGGACCCCAGCCTTGCCCGGGGCCGGCCCTGCAGCAACCTCTCGAATGTCCCGCCTTGATCAGGTCTCCCCGCGGGGAGCACCGAGCGCCTCCCGCTGCCTCGGAAGCCCCGGGAGCCGACCCCAGCCCCGCCATGGCCGCCTCCCACCGGCCCTGCCTCCGGGAAGAAGCCCACTCGGCTTTCTGCGTTAGCTCAAAGCTCTCCTTCCAAACAGGGTTGGAAACGACTCAAAACTCCAGAAAATTCAGGAGTGGCGTTTGGAAAACTGCAGGCGGAGGGCGGGGGAAGGCAAGGCATGCTGCGGGGCTGTGACCCCCGCCCCTGGGGCCGCCCACCTGGGGAGAGTCTGGCACCCCCCAGCCCACCCCTGACATCACCGGAGGGTGGGGGTGCTTCCAAGGCCGAGGAAGGGGCGGTGGGCGCACAGAGGCGTACTGACAAAACGTCTG
This sequence comes from Capreolus pygargus, assembly GCA_012922965.1. Lineage (NCBI taxonomy): Eukaryota > Metazoa > Chordata > Mammalia > Artiodactyla > Cervidae > Capreolus > Capreolus pygargus. The sequence goes on from SNSB01003930.1 coordinate 11,653,005, forward strand.
CAGGGGAAGAAGGCTCTCGTTTGTTCTCGTCCACCTTTGGACCACAGGAACAGCTCCTGCAGGCTCGGGACATCTCAGCTGCGAGGCGGACGGCACGTGTCCCCACCGGGCCCCAAGGCCAGCAGGCCGGAGACCGAGTCCACACGGTAAGGGGCAGCTGCAGCCTGGACCCCCTCCAGCCGGGGGTCCACAGAGGAGCCAGTCTCAGGAATACCTTGCCTGCCTGGGCGCCCCCCGCCCCGTTTCCTCTCCAAACGAGAACGCCCCCTGGAGCTGAGGCTCCCTTTTCTCCCACTGAACCCGGAACAAATGGGGTTTATGTTGGGATTCCCACTGCGCATGCGGAACTTTCCTCCAGAGGCCAGAGGCCACTGTGTCCAGAAGCGAGTCCAGGTGTCCTTGGGAGCTGCCCCAAGGGGGCCTCCCAAGGGAGCGCGGCTGGCTGGAGTTCAAGGATGCGACCTTGAGAATCAAAGGCACCTCCCCATCAGGGGGCTTCCGAGCTGTTTGCTTGGAGGAAGTGCAGACAGAGCTCCCTGCAGCTGCTGCCCAGAGAGACACTTCCTCTCGGGGATGAATGGGGGAGCTATAGCACCTGCAGCCCAGGAAGCACCAACTGTTTCCAGACTCAGGAAGGAGCTGCTAAGGACTCCGGAAGCCTGTGTGCCACCCTGGACAAACTAGACCTGCACCCCCGGGGTTCAGGATGCTGGTCACACAAGAGGATGCATCTCACACTCAGACCTGCTGCCACTTAGGGAAGAAGGCACGGGTTAAGAGATGTGCGGACTTTTATCTCTATAACCAAAATCTGTTTAAAGATTATCTAACCACAGGGAGAGTGTCTGACAGACAGAACTGTCCTCACTTCACTGTGCCAACTTTTATTACGGGGGGGTGTGTGTGTGTGTTCTCTGCACAGACAAAAACTAAAAATCATGACAATGTGAGTTAATTTGATATTCTGTCGTTCACTCGCTAAGTTGTGTCCGACTCTGCAACCCCATGGACTGCAGCATGCCAGGCTTCCCTATCTTTCATTATCTCCCAGAGTTTGCGCCAACTCATGTCCATTGAGTCATGACGCCATCCAACCATCTCAGTCTCTGTCCCCTTTCTCCTCTTGCCTCTGATACAGTTGGAAAGAAAATGAAGATGCATCTAAATTCAGAATTGCGTGGAGAATACACACAGCCACTCCTCAGAGCTAAATACTAACACCCTGCTCCTTCTAGATGGAAAATTCTAGAAGCAAAAGAGGAGACGTACACGATGCCACAGGCTGTCCTCCATGGGGTCCACCCATCACGGACCACCTCTTCTCTCCAAATCTCCCCTCTTCTCCTACGAGAGGCAGTGTGTGCTTACATGCATCCATACATGTACATGTGGGCACATCACAAGCTCTGACACCAGGACAGACCAGCTGTGTCCAGAGGGAACTGGGTCCGTGCAGCTGAAGCTTTAACATGAGAGATGACTTTGCACTGTTTAACTTTTATGTCCAAGACACAATTACTTTCCTGCTTTCCCAGCTTCATCAGGGCATCTAATGACCCACGAGATGTTTATATTACACTAGAGTTTCCCTTAAAAGGCCAGGACATTCTTTACAGGCTCCCCAGGCCGCCTGGCTCCTCCGGCTCCCAGGGCTCCAGCTTCACCCCCAAACTGCACACCCCCACCCTCTGCGTGTTCACTTTTCAACCAGGGCCGCGGCTGCCGCCTCTGCAGGCTTTGTGCTCCCCCCCACCCCGCTGCAGCACCGTCTCCTGGACCCCCTCCCCCCACGCTCGATCCCTTCCACGCCTCGGGACCCAGCGCCCTCCCCTCCACGGGCACCCAGTCCCCCTCCAGCCCGCTTCATTCTGCCTGTGATCCCGGGCCGGTTTCTGGCCTCATCAGGGCTGGTCCATGAACAATGGGAGGGGTCACCAGGCTTCCCCAGGGTCAGGCCTCCGAGCTGCGGGGCAAGAACAGAAGCAGATGGATCTGGGACGGCTCCCGTCTCCACAAGGAGCACACACCGAGAAGTTTAGGGCCGTGCTGACCTTTCTCGCAGGACGAGGTCAAGCCCACCTGCCCAAGAATCCGGGTGGCAGCCCCTCCTGACCCTGAAATTATGCCTCAGCAAATACCGTGTGATACCACTTATAGATGCACTCTAAAATACAACCTAAGTGAATTTATTTGTGAGACAGAAACAGACCCACAGACACAGAAGACAAACTTAGGGTTGCGAACGGCAAAGAAGGGAGGGATAAATTAGGAGGCGGGATTAAAATACACACACCACGATCTATGAAATGAACAGGGACCTACTGTAGAGCTCAGAGAATTCAATTCAATATGTTGTAGTAAACCATAATGGAGAAGAACATGAAAAAGAATGTGTGTACATACATATATATGTATATGTGTGTATGTGTGTGCATGTGTGTATGTGTGTATGTCTGTGTACATGTATGTATGTGTGTGGATCTGTGTATATGTGTGCATATGTGTGTATGTGTGTATATGTGTATATGTGTGTGTTTACGTGTGTATGTGTGTATGTGTACATGTGTGTATGTGTGTGGATCTGTGTATGTGTGTGTATATGTGTATATGTGTGTGTGTTTATGTGTGTATGTGTGTATGTCTGTGTACATGTGTGTATGTGTGTGGATCTGTGTATATGTGTGTGTATATGTGTATATGTGTATGTGTGTATGTGTGTATGTGTGTATGTCTGTGTACGTGTGTGTATGTGTGTGGATCTGTGTATATGTGTGTATATGTGTGTATGTGTGTATATGTGTGTGTTTATGTGTGTATGTGTGTGTGTGTATGTCTGTGTACATGTGTGTATGTGTGTGGATCTGTGTGTATGTGTGTGTGTGTTTATGTGTGTGTGTGTACATGTGTGTGTGTACGTGTGTATGTGTGTGTGTGTGTGTGTGTGTAACTAAATCACTTTGCTATACACCAGAAACTAACATGACCAGCTCGTTTCTTCGACTATCTCCGTATTTTACATCCAAATTTCCCAAATTTTTGATATCATCCTTTAAATCCTTCAGCACATCTCAGCCCCAAAGAATGCACTTGGTTCCTCAAGATAAGGTGGGAAGCATTAACCACGTAATCCCCTCAGCACCAGACTATTTGCACAACTCATCTGTCAGATCAGGACGCTGCCAGAGTGAATGGGAATGCTGCTAATGATTAATGATCAGGCTGAGGTCACAGGCCTGGGCTGGCTGGTGCCCTGCACACCCCATCCTCTGCCCCACGTGGATGATGGGAAAAGCTAGACTTTGTGGGTCTCCGTATTCTGCACCCCCAAAGCAGGCACCCACAGTAAGAGGGCTTTCAGGAAGCAGGCGGTACCTCCTGGGGCTCACGGCTCCCCTAGAGTCCTCCTCCGCACGCCTGATGAGCCTGGGCTCCGTCACATTTGCTCAGAAAGGGTCTCTCTTTTCTATGCTTCCAGAACTCTCAACTGGTTTCTTGGGGTTACCCCACCTCTGCCATCTGCAGATGAACAGATTCTAGATGCATCTCCGAATCTCAACTGTTCCCGCACAGCCTTAGCAATCAACGAGGCAGTCAGCAGACACGGGCTGGGTGTCCCAACCCCATAACGATGCTGCCACTGCCCAGGAGGCCGAGAGGCACAGGGAGACCAAGACGCAGCTGAGGACACGGGATCTGCACACACGCAGAGGCCGTGAGTGGTCCCAGGAAACGAGAGAGAGACGCCACACGTTTGATCTCAACGAGATGCATGCTTGCCAAAGCCGTCCTCCCTGGCCAGCTCTCCCACCCACCTCAGAAGTGCCTGCATCCTGCCTGCTCCTCACGGCCAGTTCTTTGGAGACATTGTTGAACTGAGCGCTACTCATATCCACTGTCAGATTCAGGCCTTCCTCTTCGATAAATCGTGTTCAACAGACCTGACTATAATAACCTACTAGCCAATCCCCCAGGCTTCCCAGAAGGTTCAGTGATAAAAAACCCGCCTGCCAAGCAGGAGACGTGGGTTCCATCCCTGGGTCGGGAAGATGCCTTGGAGGAGGGCATGGCAACCCACTCCAGTATCTGTGCCTGGAGAATCCCACAGATAGAGAAGCCTGAAGGGCTACAGGCCACGGGGTTGCAAAGAGTCGACACGAGTCAGTGACTGGACACCCACCACCAAATCCCCCTAGACCGTACCTATGGAAAATGCCTCTCTGAGAGTCTGAAATATGCTCCGAGCACTGCCTGCTTAAAAAGGCTCTGTGCACAGACAAACTTATGGTGCCAAAGGGGAAGGGGTCAGTTGGAAGCTTGGGACTGACAGGACACCCTGTGTGCACGCGCGCTAAGTCGCTTCAGTCGTGTCTGACTGTTTGCAACCCTATGGACTATATAGCCTGCCAGGCTATTCTGCTCTAGCACAGCAGATACGGCTTGAACATGTTACTATGACACTTAGACATAATGGAAACTTCAGCTGACCTCACCTACTCTCCACTTTGAGAATTGCCAATTAAGAGTTAAGCCTTTTAAGGGTCTTTTCTATAATTAGTCCCCACCAAAAGGACTCGGTAACATCATACATTTCATCAGAGATTTTTTACATTAACAGCTTTTCACAGCAGCAAGATAACATGGGATATGGCCTGCCACTGTCTTAAGTCGGATGGCTAAGACATCTTACCCAGAACTTTGACCTATGTTTTCTTTCTAAGGCCACTCAATATTTTCCCACAAACAGTCTTCATGTTTCTGATTCATTGGGCCCTAAGTCACAAATTAGATGGGTTTTGCCCAGGAAATCTGGAAAACTTTGGTCCCTGGAACAAGACTTGAATTCTGCCAAACAGCATAACTCAAGGGAAAGGGGCTCAGGGGCCGGCTGTGACCAGATCTCCTCCAGCTTCAAGAGGGTGATGAGTCAGAGGACACCTGCCCTCCTCTCTGAGCACTGTTTAGCCGTCTGTCCCCCTGGGGTTTCCATACGCAAAAGGGTGACATGACCTCTGCACCCTCTGAGCTGGAGGTCCCCAGAGTGCGGCCCTGCTGGTTACAAAACCACCCCCTCCCGACGGCTGGCCTCAAGTGTCTCCACGCTGGGTCCCACCACCGTGCCATCCCGCAGTGCAAAGTAAGGCAGAGGACCACGGCCTTGCATCATCACTGTTGGGACACACGCCATTCTCACTCAAGTGCCTGGGAGCCAAGAACACTGGAGAAACCCATTGCTTTTTGATGTCCATTCCTACATCTGGTATTTCCTCATCTGATGCCTTTGTCCACCCTAAATCCAAGTTGTTTTCCCATACCCAGCTTTGTGTAATTTCCAGGGCAGAGAGGAAAACCCAGCTAATTCATTTCCCACTTGAGAGAGATTTCAAAATTTCTAAAATCTCTAAATAAATGGAATAATCCTGAATGTTTGCTAGTCTCATGAATTTACTTTAGAGACACAAAACAAGTAATATTTCCTATAAGAAAATTTAATTCTTTTCTTCATTTTTTTGTAACTCTTTTAACAAAGTCGAATTTCTGAGGCTGAGCCATTCCTAAAACTGCCAAGAGAGACATCTTTTAAAATAATTTCTAGTTCATCATGATCAAAGGCCAAAATTGCTTGTATTAATGCCATACACAACCTTTCAGGGTAGGAATATTTGTCTGCTTTTTGTTCCACATCCTGGGTGTACAATAAATATTAATTATGAGTAAATGTACAAATGAATACCTTTAATTATATTGATACGTGCAGAATATGTATGGTATACATGTAGCTAATACACGTGTTTTGTTGCTGTTTAGTCGCTCAGTCGTGTCCGACTCTTTGTAACCCCACGGACTGTAGCCCGCCAGCCTCCTCTGTCCATGGGATTCTCCAGGCAAGAATACTGGAGTGGGTTGCCATTTCCTCCTCCGGGGGATCTTCCCGACCCAGGGAGCAAACCCGGGTCTCCTGCAGGTGAATTCTTTACCACTGCACCCCCCAGGAAGCCCATATGCATTATATACATATATATATAGGCTATGCCAAGTGGCTTGCAAGATCTTAGTTCCCCAACAAGGGATCAAACCAGCACTCCCAGCAGTGCAAGTCTAGGACTAGAAGAGTCCTAACCAGTGGACAACCAGGGATTCCCTGCTTGCCTATTTTTTGACCCAGAGTGACTGCTCAACATTCACTTACTGAATGCAATTCCAAATTATTTTGAATGTCTTAAGCAAGATACTGAGCTCAGAACAGATTAATTTGTGTCTGTGCTTAGGTGAATTCTTAGCCTTGCTTATTTTCACTGATGTGAAGAAAGAAAAAGCACTTTGATTTCAAATTTGGTGGACAACCACCACCAAATCCCCCTAGATTAACTTAACCACACAAAGTTATGTGTCTCAAATGTGTTTTCCAGTCAAGAAAAAAACACACATTTCTATAATATGTTAGTGAATGATAACTTCATGAGAGAAGAGAAAAATCTAAGGCCAACAGGAAATAATAAAAAATTACCGATCACAGAAATTTTTTAAGGGTTTAAAAGCCTGAATTCCAAGAATAAAGAAATACAATTTCATTATTTCCAAGTACTTAGGAAAACACATTTTAACTATTACTAAGGCATCCAGAAGCTATTTGCTCAAAGCTGCTTTAACAAACTGATAAGAAGCATCTGCTGCTCACGTCATGTTTACATGCACAAGTATCTGTTAAAGATAAGGGGTGAATGCAGGATGAATCGAGCACATTGCAGCTCGTCCTGTGTGGTCAGGCGTGCGTCACCCCAGCGTATCAGCGATGGGGGCTGGCTGGGGACCGCTCTGTGTGCTCACCCAAAACCCACGGGCCCAGGGCGGCGCTGCCCAAGGCGCAGCATTTCCCCCCAACCCACGAGCCCATCTTCCTGCTTTGGCAAGTTCATCTTAATTTTACAGGCCATTTCCTGACCAAAAATGATGAGTTATCTTAAACCACTAACCCCAAGTGGCCTGTAATTTCCTGGAAGTGGATTCGGCCATAAAAAGACAGAGAACAGAAATTCCCCATTCAGGGGCCAAGCCTCAGAGGAGGTGGTGGGTGAGGCGGGCATGGCAAGAAGACGAAGTCACACCCAAGGATTCCTGCCCACTCTGGCAGTCCTGGCTTGGGCAGCCTCTGAGCAAACTCCGAGCCCACCATCAGCAGATGGGAAAGTGAGAACGGAACCGTAAAGATGGGAAAACTCGGATAAACCGTGGATCGACACGAAATACCGGGCACCGTATCCCCACGTCCCACCGCCAAGCCCTCTCCGGCATCCTAACACCCCACACGGCTGCATCCTAACACCCCACACGGCTGCACCGGGGCCTTCCCACTCCCCCAACGGCACCACTGGGCTGGACTGCCAGCAGTAACCACGGCCAAAAAGAAGAGGGGGCGTCAGAATTGGAGAATAGCTGCAACGGCTCAGCATCTACTTGAGCACAAACCACTGCCCAGAAGAGCATGTCTGCAACTCACCTGCATCACGGGGCTGCCCCCCGGAGTGAGGGGAAGGGGTCGGGTCCGCGGTTCCCAGGACCCGCAGCATCCCACTGCCCACTGGAAACGCGCTTCGTCGGTGCACCCACACCCTGCTCGGCCCTATAATGGACCTTGTCCATTCGAAGTAATCACGATTGTAATAATACCACCTTAACGCAAACTTTAATGCAGGTATAGTGGGGACCTAAGTTTCACACAACTCCATAATAACTCCATGACATTAAAGTTATATTCTTTAAAATAAAATGTGAACTCAAAAATTAAAGCTAATTAAGAAAACAAGTTGCTTATGTTTAAAAAATGACATTTTTTAATTAAAGCTGATGTTCTTGGCTGATGCAAAGAGCAGACTTACTGGATGCGGATGCTGGGAAAGACAGAGGGCAGGAGGAGAAGCGGGCAACGGAGAGCGAGATGCTTAAGCAGCATCACCGACTCAGCAGACAGGAGTCTGAGCAAACTCCGGGAGACAGTGAAGGCCAGGGAAGCCTGCGTGCTGCGGTCCACGGGGTCACGGAGAGCCAGGCGTGGCTCAGCGGCAGATTTTGGGTGATGTGGAAATTAATGCTCTCGTGCTCAAGAAAAAGTCACTGGTTGCATAAAAGGATAACTGGATTTTAGAATACACTTTGATTGCCTTTCCCTACTACAAAAATAATATGCTTGCTTCTTAAAAATATTGTCAGAGATGTAGTAACCAAATTTGCCACTGATGAAAATATACATTAACATTATTTCTTTAATAGAAATGAAACACACACACACACACAAAATAGAAATGAAATAACACCATAATAGTTATCATTAGGCCCATCTGTAACATTCTGAAAGAGGAAACCAGTACTGATGTGGTACCCTCAAAAATGCCCCATATGCTACAGGAGGAGTGTTGGGGGGCATTTATTTTTCTGACATGAAGACCTAGGCTACCATGCATCTCTATTCTGCTGAAAGTTATTTTTGATGTTATTTCATGTATTGAGGAAATACTCATTTGATTTTTATCCTTGACGCTGTATTGTTTCAGCCTGCGGCCCTGAGATATGAGCAGCAATGACATTCGATTTCTTCCAGGTCCTCTAGGTATGTGAGTGAGAGCCAGGAAAAGCTTGTGCAAATAGCTTTGTAAACTGAGTTACAAATGAAAATCCTTGAGTTTTGTTCTTCATTAAGGAACATGCTCATTTTTAAAGCAGAGAGCCATACAAATATTTTAACACTTTCAATTTAATTTCAATCCAAACACAGGAACACTGCCTGTACACAGTCCGCTGAGTTGGACAACATTTACGGAACCAGGCCACCTCTGTCCGAAAGGGTCTACCAATGGGTCTCCAAGTGCTGGGAAATTTGATGAAATGGGAACACTGCCCTCTCCCAGGGCACAGCCAGCCTCTCTTGCTACTAGCTGAGTAAGAAAGAGAGGCCCACAGCAGATTAAGACAAGAACGAGTAATAAACAACAGTAATTCCAAAACTCCAGACAGAAGCTTGAGTCCAGGAGCAGCAGAAAATGAGGAGGCTGGAGAAACACCCTTTACCAGCAAGAGAACCAACAGATACGCAGGGAATATGTTACCTTAACATCTGCTGTGGACGCTGGGCATCTGTCTGTCCCTTGATCACAAGTCAGGCGAGCTTTAAAACTCAGATGACAAAAAACGCTCTTAGAGTGTGCAGACTAAAAAACAAACCTAGCAAAGCAGGAATATTACTAAAGCACGGAATAAACTATTTACACAGAGTTCAGCCTTGTGTTTATTTCCAAGCCGTGTTTAGTCTGTGGTGGAATATCTACTCCAAATGCCCAGTTGAGAGGAAACACCTTCATTGGCGTTACTTTCCTCTTGCTGCCTAACTCGACCACAGGGGTCAGCAACACAGCACTGGAAGCCAGCCCTCAGCGCCTGCCAGCATCTCCGGGGTCCAGACTGAAAGGCAGCCGGGAACACTGGCCCCAAGACAAGTAACTCACAGCTCCCCTCAACCGTCAGGCACTCCCCAGGTGGTGCAAGCATTATTCAAAGAAGCTCTGTCCTCTAGCACCTCAGCCTCAGTATCATCAAGGGTGTGGTTCCATCACACACAGGACAACGCGATTCCAGCCACATGGCCGTGATAACAACTGACCTGTTCTGAGGGCTTAGTGGCTTCACACACACACACACACACACACAACCTCTCTGAGATTTTAAAGGTGTCTGCAGATACTTTCTGCGTTGCCTTCATTTAATGGGTCAGGGACCCCAGCCTCAAAGAGATTACACTGCTCCATGAGACACAGATAAATCCTTCGTGACAACTACCCACGCTGCAGGCTGGGGAGTCTGAAGAACAAAGCCAGATAGATTCATGAATCCACATTGCAAAGAGCATACAAAAGCAAGCCAAAACAAAGCAACAGCAAGATACTACTACACGTCCATCCAAGTGGCCAAAATCCAAACCAGTGACAACGCCAAACGCTGGCAAGGACGAAGAGCCACAGGAACGCTCATTCCCTGCTGGTGGGATTCAGACAGGCCCAGCCACGCTGGAAGACACTTTGCTGGTTTCTTACAAAACCAAACCTACTCTTACCAAGGGATCCAGCAATTCTGCACTTGGGTATCTGCCCGAAAGAGTTGAAAGCTGCGCACGGATGTTTACAGAATCTTTATTCAAAACGGCTGAAACGTGGAAGCAAACCTGTCTTTCAGTAGATGAGAGGATAAACTGTGGTCCATGCAGACAATGGAATATTAGGCAATGCAAGCTATCAAGTCATGAAGACATGGAGGAAATTTTAAGCGCTTAAGGAAAAGCTAAAGAAGCCAATCTGAAAAGTCTACATAATGTAATGAGGCCAGCAGAATGAAAAGACAAAAGTACGGAGGCAGTAAAACGACCAATAGCTGCCAGGGTTTGAGGAGAGAAGGGGGTGAACGATCAGAGCATGAAGACTTCTGCTGCTGTTGCTGTTTAGTCGCTCAGTCTTGTCCGACTCTTTGTGACCCCATGGACTGAAGCCCACCAGGCTCCTGTCTGTGGGATTCTCAGGCAAGAATACTGGAGTGGGTTGCCATTTCCTCCTCCAGGGGATCTTTCTGACCCAAGGATCGAACCCGCGTCTCCTGTCTCCTGCATTGGGAGGCAGGTTCTTTACCACTGAGCCACAAGGGAAGCCCAGGAGCAGTGGAAAGACTGCAGGATGCTACAGCGGGGGCAGACCCGCCGGAGATACAACAGTGAGTGAACCCGAAGGTCCGCTGCACACCTGGTGACGGTCCTGGGTCAGGGCAGGTGCATCAGCTGTGACCGAACGTGCCTCCTGGGGAGGGGCAGTGATCCTGGGGACGCTGTGTCCGTGGGTCAGAGAGGGTGCACGGGAAAGCGCTGCCCCTTCCTCTCCATTCTGCTTTGAACCTAAAACGGCTGGAAGCAATCAAGTCTTCACTAAAAAGCAGACAGACCAAAAGCCACCCAGCCGAAGAGGCGGGAGACCTTTGGTCAGACAGCAGGCAGCCGCTGTGGGATGCTGAGCAGAGGAATCACGTGGTCGTGAGGGATCTCTGAGGCCAGCCTCAGGACGCCAGGAGGAACGTGCTGGAGAGAAGACAGGCGGGAAGGAGGGCAGGAGCCGGGAGGGGTGTGCGGCAAGCCTGCCCGGGCGGGGGTCCTGGAAAGGCCAGCCCCGGGGACCCGGAGGAGCAGATGGCAGCGGGAGGGAGAGTGAGTGCCCGGGGACACAAGGTCAAAGAGGAGGGTCTCCAACGAGGCCACGGTCCCTGAGCCGAGTGTCAGAAAACATCGGGGCGTCGGAGACCAACACGGGCGACTGGGGAAGGGCACGGTCTGGGTAAAGGCAGCTCAGTTCTGGTCACGTTGGCCGAGTCTGTGATCAAAGCTTTGGGAAGATCCCCTGGAGAAGGAAATGACAACCCACTGCAGTCTCCTGGCCTGGAGAATCCCCTGGACAGAGGAGCCTGGCGGGCTGCAGTCCACGGGGTCACAGGGAGTCAGACACGACTGAGCGCGTGGCACAGGCAGCGTGTTAACGCAGCAGAGCGGAGGTGAGACGTTCAGGAGAGTCTGGACACCAGCCTGGGGTCCCAGAGAAAGGTCTGGAGTCGCCCTCACAGAATGCCGAGGGGTCGCGGGAGTGGGGAGGGTGGAGGGAACCAGAGCTGGCTGCAGCCCACCCCTGCGGTCCAGCAGCCCAAGGGGTCTGGAAGAGGAAGAAGAGAGAGGCAGAGAAACAGAAGGACCCCAGGCAGACGGACGTCAGGGAACCAAGACCAGGAGGACAATGGCGGGAAACACCGGATGGAAGCGGTCCCCGAGGCCCAGACCATAAAGCCTCCTCCAAAGCCACTCAGAGCACTGGGCGCCCCCAGAGAACCTGGCAAGGGAAGCATTTTCTGTTTTACATCCCCTTTCATTGTGTGCACAAGAGTGGGTGGGATATGTCTTCTGCATTGTTCTACAGCTCACATTTTTTTAGTGGTTGTTTAATAATAGCAGGAAGAACAATGCTCTGATGATATTATTTTAGGCATTCTATTGTTGCTTTTGCTTACTGGAGCCCCAGCACTCAGAATACCTGATCTGCCTGGGAGACGTTTCCATGAGGCCAATCCTCGTCCAGTTGAGGAAACCATCTTTACAGCAAACATCGGCGCCTCACCAAAACAAGGGCTGTAAATTACTCACTGATAGACACCCCGTCCAATTCTAAAAGGATTCGTTTCAGTGCATCACTTGTGGGTTCAATTTTTCTGCAAAAGCTCTACCAGTTCTTAACTAGATAACCAAACTCGTTCAGGGACGACCATCCTTACCAGTTCCAAGAAGTCTGCAGACAGTCCTGTTAATGAATAACGCAGGGTTTGAGAATCCCCTCACGGCCTGGCCCCACTGAGGGGAGGTTTTCCAGCTCAGCTCCTAAAGCACTCATGCCCGCGACCAGTCATCTGTGCTGCAACTCTGCAAACATCCCAGCCCACCTGCGACCTCCGGAGAGGGCCCCGGTTTGGTTTGAGCAGGGGTCTTATCACAGCTCTCCAAGACCCGGGCCATCGCTGTGTCTCCACCCCTCCCAGGAAAACGTTTGGACATCACGACTGCTAGTCACAGAAGCAGTGGTATCCTGGTGGCTCAGAGAAGGAGACCTCAAGGTCATCTTTCAATGCAAAGACAGCCTGATAGGTGCAAGGGCTGGGGAGGACTGTCCAACCTTCTGAGTGTGATGCACATGGCAATTCACAGGGAAATAAGAAGCCCATTGCTCTCTTAGATTCAGAGCTGGGATGTCCTCCCGGAATTTCCCCTGAATTTCCCAAAGCTGGTCAGGTGCTCCTATGGCCATGGGTTTGCCCTGGCTGCAGCATGTACCAGCCTGGGTTGTCCTGGCCTGTTTCTTTCTCTGTATTTCTCAGGAGATCGCAGTCCTCCTGGCGGGGGAGGGCGGGTTCTCCTCTCTGGAGCACAGCCAACGCCCAGCAGAGGGTGTGGCCTGAAGCGCTGGGGCACACGTGTGGGATGAAGGCAGGATCCTGGGCCGGAGGGCAGATCTGCCAGGGAAACTGAGGCAGGGGGTGACTGAGTCCTCGGAAACCATCTGCTTAATCAAAGCAGACACAACATTTAGGATCCTCTGGTCCTTAAGTCACGTGTGTGTGTGTGTGTGTGTGTGTGTGTATGCCTACACCATTAACATACATGTGTGTTCTACTCGATCAGTCGTGTCTGACTCTCAGAAACCCCATGGACTGTAGCCCGCCAGGCTCCTCTGTTCATGGGATTTCTCAGACAAGAATACTGGAGTGGGTTGCCATTCCCTTCTCCAGGGCATCTTCCCAAGCCAGGGATTGAACCCTAGTCTCCCGCAGGCGGATTCTCTGCGGTCTGAGCCACCAGGGGAAGCATTAACACACACTCATAATTCTGTGAGTGTGCACTCACACACAAAGGTTGCACACTTTTCTCCTGGTTGCTACGAGAGGCAGTCCAGATGCGAAGAGCGTGATGGTTTAGACTCTGTCCTCAGCAATCCCTCTCCAGGGACTGGGTTCATGGTGCTGTTTCAGGGACTAAGCCAGAAATCAGCCTTCTCATTTAACTGACATTCCCAGCAGAACGTGGTCCACACTCACATGGGAGTTCAACCTCCCTTCGCCCGAGTTCTAGGTCATTCAGTCCCAGAAGAGTGACTAATGGTCTAGAGATGCCAGCACCCTAGGCGGGCATCACCACGCTTTGGGGGAAGTTCACATGTCTGGTCCTGAGAACTAATCTGTCAAGAAGCATCACACAGACCAGTCAGAGAGGGGGCGTTTGGAGGCTGCAGAAGGAAGGATTTATTCAGCTCCTGACTGCGTGACTCAGAACAGAGGACCCTCAATCATAACTTTAGGGGCAGATTTTTCTCTTGGGTCTGCATCTTGTTCCTCCAATCTTGCCTAAGAAAGAAAAGTTAGGGAGGAGTGTGCTGATGAGAAAAAAATAAAATCCCTGACTTAGGAAACCTGCCCACTAGTAAACGAACAGTATGGCCATTGCACATAGGATACAACAGAAAATGAAACACCTTTCTTGTGCGTGCTAATAACAGCAAGGGCAGCCTGTGCCTGACACAGAAGGCGGTGTTTGTGTGTACCAGCGCAGGCAACACAGGTCCAGATACTCCAGAAAAGCAGACAGTCCAAGAAAAAATCATATTGGCTTCTGAATTAGGATCTGATCTATGGGCAGCATCTTATCATTCTAAATGCATTTTTAAATGATATTTTGCTTGGAGCAATACAGAAATTATTCAACTACTTGGTACCCCTAACAGCTGATTTTCGAAGGAGGTAAGTTTTTTAAAAAAAGTTACTGATGGCATGAAAAGTGAGACCAATTTTAAAATTAGCCAGATATTATTTTTAAATGGATTTTCTCACACAGAGATAAGCCATTTGCATATTAATACATTTTCTCTCTCCTGCTTAAGCCAGGGGAAAAAAATATGGCAAAATGACAAGACCCATGAAGTTAACCGGTGTTCAGAGGGTGTCCACCTGCCGATGTCTTAAAACATAACGTGAGATGTGAGGCATAAAGCAAAACCAGGACAGGGACGTGCACTTGGGCTTTAAGAAAAACTCACGGAAAGTAAAACAGTCCCAAACTCAACAGAAATGAGTCTGGTTTCCCACTCACCGACTGGCTCCTGCTTCAACTGGAGGCTAATTAAAAAGCAGGCTCTTACAACGGGCTTGGCTTTGCTAACATCATCAATAGGAAAACTCAAGTGCAAACATAGCTTCATATTCCAAACAGAGAATTTCTCTCATGTCCCTGCCACCTCTCCTTGGAAGTGTGAAATCTTTGCGTCAGAAGCTCTAGACCCAAATAAAGAGTTCAAGAGCTGCCTCTGTTGGAAGTATTTTGTCATCGCGACCGGAGAGCATTTCAACAACTGACTAGGGTGCTGGCTGGCCTCTGGGCTGCGAGAAAAAAATCTGAAGCTAACTGCTGGTGTCATTCCCTACCCAATGACAACAGCCAGCCAAAAGCCAGACTCGGTGCCAAGGTGTGTATGCATATTGTCAGTTCATTCGTGCAAGTAACAGTCCATCAGTTACATATAATCGAGTCAGTGAGCTTCATTCCTTTAGAGAAGGGGAAAAAAAAAAAAACCTGAGAGCAAAATTATGTGAAAGTTAAAGAGTAAGTGGGAAATGCCAAAAGCAGTAACATAATTTTTAAACAGTTG
>SNSB01003930.1:11668661-11696565 GCA_012922965.1 Capreolus pygargus
TAGGGGGCAGGCTGCCCTCTCCCCGGCGGGGTCGCGGGGCGGCTCTCGGCCCACTCCCCGCTTTCCCCCGTCTCGCGGTTCGAGGCGGGCGGCGAGGATGCCCCCTCCCCGGCCAGGCTAAGCCCTCTTTGTCTCGCCTTGCAGGCTAATAGGGACCGATCGGAGCCCAGAGGGGCCGGACTGAGAGCATGGACAGAGAGCTGCGCGCCGCGGCGCGCCCTGCCCTGCGGCGGTAAGCGACTTTCTGCCCGGCCCCGGGGTCCCGCGCGCGCGTCCTTTTAGGAACTGCCACGCCGGGGCTACGCACTCACGGCGCTCTTCCTCTCCCACCAGGTGGCTGTTGCTGGGGGCCGTGACCGTGGGGCTGCTGGCGCAGAGCGTCCTGGCGGTAAGTCCTGACTCTCGTTCTGGGCTGATTGGCGAGCCGGAGAGAACCTTGGCTCTTGGTTGGGTCACCGAGTAGCGTGGCCAGAAAGCAGCTGGTGTGTGCTCACCTGAGCGCGGGTCTGTGTGTGCTTGTGTGTCCCGGGCAGCCGGTACCCAGCCCAGGCTTTGAGAAAGTTCGCCTTCCCCCGTGAGGACTCTGGTTTGCCTTTCCTTGGGTTCCCCTTCAATCCTGTGCGTTACAGGCGTCGGCTCATCCTTGGGAACCAGTAATTAAAAACATGACCCGCGGCATCCTCTCCCCTGGTTTGAGCAAAGCCCTTGGTTACAAGCAAAGCTGGGCCTTAGAGTCTAGGCGGTCAGACACGTGTTTCCCGGGCGCCAGGCTTGGGAGGAGAACCGCCTGTGTGGCATCAGAAGCTGGTGTGGGGTCCTGCCCTTGGCAGAGTTTTCCTGTCCTTTTGAATGAGGGGTTCTTGGGGGTTGGGAGGGGTGGGGACCAGGAGAACCTGGGACTTTGTACTCCTGGAAACTGGGAGAGGGAACAATGGCAGAAAGTTCCGTTTTCTTGCAAGATGTGCTCTGGCCAAGGTGGGGCTGTTAAGGCTCCCACCAGGGACCCTGTTTCCCGAGGGCCTCCCCAAGCCTGTGAGCATCGTCCCTGCGCCAGGGTTGCATGGTGGGATGTTGTGCGCTGTCATAGGAGCCACTTACGAGAGCTCCATGTGGTGTGCCTGGGCTGTCCCAGGCCTGCTGGTTGCTCTCAGCTGAAGACCCGAACGTTTAAAGTGGGGCTGAAAATCAAGGAGGCGTACCGGGGTCCTGGACTGCCCTCTCCTCCTCTGTCTGCTGGAATGTCGGGGCGCCTGGTGTCCTGGGGGCCCCCTGAGCCGCCCCCTCCCCCCCCACCATCCCCGCTCCGGGTGGTGGAGAGCTGTGTTCGCAGCTTGGTTTGAGCTCTGTTATTCCCACATTTTTCCGTCCTCGTGAACACAAACAAGGGTTTTGCAGGCTGTGAGTGAGGAAGCGCTGTCCAGCCTGGGAAGGAATATGGAGCCTCAGCTTTCTGCCATCTTCTCCCCCGGGTCAGGGCCCAGATTGGGAGTCAGAAGAGAACTCTGGAGACTTCAGCCAGAGGGTTCCAGACCAGTTTTCTTCCAGCTCAGGATGTGTCTCGTTCCTTTCCGCATGTCCCAGGTTTAAGATCAGAGACTAGATATTTGAACCAGCCCATTGACCCTTATGAATCCTTATGCACACATGACGTGCAAGACTTGGCTCAGAGCTGGGAGCAGGGGCAGTACACACACACACACTCACACACTCACACTCAGAGGAGGAGCAGGCGGCCCCTGCAAAGGAAGACATGCCGTCCCATGCGGTGTGTGCACCGTCCTGCTCTCCCTCCCACACCCCCTTGTCCCCTTTAACCACTTTCATAAACATGACTGTTTCCTTCCAGAGGAGATGAGAATCTTACGTGGGACTGAGCCTAAAATTGGCGGAAAGGGCTCTGTGTCACAAGTGTGTGTGTGTGTGAGCGCGCGTGCACGCACTCAAGTCGTGTCTGACTCTCTGCAACCCCATGGACTGCAGCTCACCAGGTTCATCTGTCTGTGAGCTTCTCCAGGCAAGAATCCTGGAGTGGGTTGCCATTCCCTTCTCCAGGGGATCTTCCCAGAGATCAAACCTGCATGGCAGGCAGGTTCTTTAGCGCTAGCAGCACGTGGGAAGCGCCCATGTCAGAAGACCTGAGAGGGAAAGGCAGCTCTGCCCTGATCTCGTCAGTCCTGAGCCCGGGTTCCCTCATTCTGAGCAGGCAGAGGATCTTCCCCAGCTTGTGGGATGCAGCACACCTCTGTGCCTTCCCCTAAAGCCTCTGAAATGCTGCAGACCCATCTCAGTCCCTGCCGCCTGGCCCTTCGATGGGACCCAGAGCATTTATTGCCTAGCAGTGCTTCTCAAAGGACAGTCCTTGGACCCTTACATGCATCTGGAAAGCCTGGTTAAAAATTCAGAACTCTGGTCCACATCTCAGATCTCCTGATCAGGCTTTCTGGGGTGGAGCCTGGGTATCTGCATTCCCACTTGGGAAATGCCAAAGTTTAGGGGCCACTGAGTTAGACTATTGGATTAGAAGGCATTGGAGTCACTTGTGGGTTTATTTCATTTCCCTTTATTTCATTTCCCTTTGCTTTAGACTCTAAAACAGATACTTCCGGGTCATTTTACTAGAGACATATCGATACATATTATTCAACAGGCATGGAGTTTGTAATGTTCAACAATAGACCTTCCACTTAACTATCTTCTTATTGACCACTGGCTTTAATTACTGTTACTCATGCAACAGTGCCTTAATCCTTAACTGGTTTTCTTAAAAATCTTTTCTTCCTTGTGGCAAGCACAGTTCCTGCCCAGCTCCTGTCTGCCACACTCAAGAATCCTGCCCATTTGTGCCAGAGTCTTCCCAGGGGAAGGTCGATTTAGTAAAATGGGCTGCTGATCATAACGACGAGTTTCGTAGCAGAAGCAGCTGCAAATGGCTAGCAGAGGGGATGAATAATTATTTAAAGAATACTTGCTATGAGCAGATCTGTGTGCCTTAATCCATCTGAGCCTCATAGAAAAGCACGCCTACCTGTGTAGGTAACTCTTATTATCCCCATTTTGCAGATTAGAAAACAGAGGCACAAAGAGTTTAAGCACGCCTTGCCCATGGTGTCTCTCTGTAAGCAATGGATTTGAACCCAGGTGTCTCCCCGCAGCTTGATTTCCTGGGGTCAGACTGTAAGTCAACTGCTGAGCTTCAGCAGTTGGGTCTCCTGGCCATGGTTTCCTTGCTCTGGACAGAGACGAGCCGAGTAAACCCCCCGGCTGATTTCTGGGAAGGGGAATCTCTCCTGAAGAGCAGGAGCTCAGAGGAGGGGAGAGGCCACTCCACCCAGTGTCCAGCAGGAGGAAAGTCTCCGGTCCCCTGGCAGCCTGCGCTTGGGGCCCAGGGGGCATGCACGCCCTGGGTGGGCAGCACTCTGTCCCCGTGCCTTCCTGCAGCTGCCCGGCCTGCGGGTGGGGCCAGGGTGTGGGTGCCCGGCAGATGGCCGTCTTCAGTGACCACCAGCCCTGACTTTGAAGACGGGTTCCCTGGACATGTGAGCCCCCACAGATTGCCATTGCTTCTTACCTCCAGAGATGGGATAGCAGGCCTACAGATCTAAGAGGGCAGTCCTGTGCAGTTCTGGGGTTGGGGGAGAATTCCAGAGAACAAAGACTTTCCTAAAGATCAAACATGCTGTGGGCTGGGCTGACCTCCTGACCCCAGCCAGGATCTTAGATTCTCCAGGTATCTGGGGCCAGCTAGGACAGCCGGGCACACAGGCGCTGTCTGGCCCCGGGAAGTGCTGGGCTCCAGACCGCCTTCCCACCAGCTCGGATTTCCAGGCGCCTCCCAGGGCTCCAGGCTCTGGAAAATTCTCTGGGTGCTCTTGCACACTGCCACGCCTTTCCCTCCCTCCAAGGAAAGAAGAGAAAGAGAAGGAATCTGTTCTTCAGGTTTTCTCTTCTTCCAATCAGCTTATTGATAAGTTACGGCAAATGGACAGTTCGCATTCCCCATGCTCGCCTCCTGGAGATCAGGGCTTTCCTAGAATTCCCTGGAGCTCTAGTCCTATTGTTCAAAGCCTGAGTCCCTCCAAAGAAGGGAAATATCACAAGGTTCCTCCTCTGTTAATGGAAAAGCAAGCAAATCTCCAACTCTCTGGTATGCTCTTAAAGCACTCCTCTCTGTGTGGCTTGTCTGACTGTAGATAATGTCAGAGAGCTGTCACAGCATCCCAGAGCAAGACGCAGGTACAAGGGGGTCAGAGGGCCCCTGGCTTCCCCACTGCCCATGGGTATACCTAGAACCAGAAAGAGGGGAAAAAGAAAAAGTGGAATTCAAGTGGAAAGTTCTAGAATAGAACACAAGGATTTTACTAAAATAATAAAAATCAAAGCATGGTCTGTCTTCCTGAAGAGAGGGTAAAAGAACAATGGGTGACCAGCTTCAATTGGATGATAGAGAAAATGCGAGAGGAAGATAAAAGTGAGATAACCCTCTTCAATGACGATGATGTAATGAAGGTCTCAGCGCGTGGAAGGTGGTGGTTTTGGAATATCTGGTACTTTCTGTCTGAAAAAGAGCTAAGACCCCCTGATTAGAGGACTTTAGAGGAGGCTGTGAAGTCAACCTCCCGCCAGACCTGGTGGCGTCATCGCCGACGTGGAAGGCGGTGGGTGAGTGGGGGGCCCCCTGGCCCTGGCTGGTTCTGTGCAGGAGCTGGTGGCCTCCATGGCCAGGGGGCCACACAGCAGAGTTGGGGGGCGACCAAGCTCCACCCGGGCGTGGCTCCAACTGGCTGGTGACCCCAGAGCCCAGTCACTGAACATTGCGAGGCAGGGCTGGTGTCTGCTGGGATGCTCCCGGGGGTCAGTCACCCTGGGCAGTCAGAGAGTCAGCTGAGGACAGGGGTCCCCCGGCTGTCCATCCCAGGCCCGTCCCCAGGCTGGACCCTCACGCTTCCCAGCTTAACCCCAGGAAAGCGGAGCTGTTCCAGGCAGGCATCTGGGCTGCTGCAGAGTTGAGTGTGATGTGCTGCTTGGGGCTGCCTATCTGTGGCGGGGGCGGGGGGGGGGTGGGAAGCGTGTGTGAATGATACCTGATCAGCTGCAGTAAGAGGGCTGGCGGGGTATCTGTGCTCACCTCCTGGCCCCTCCCGGTGCCTGCTCCCACCCTAATGAAACTCTCTAAAGACAAGCCTGAATGACTCACTCACCCTGGTTTCATCACCTCCCTAGGGGTCTGTGACTTTTTTTTCTTTTCTGATTATCTATGAAAGAGGATTAGGCAAAGATTCCCTGGAAGGAGGGCATGGCAACCCAGTCCAGTGTTCTTGCCTAGAGAATCTCATGGACAGAGGAGCCGGGTGGGGCCACTGTTCACAGGGTGGAAAAGAACTGGACCCGAGGGAAGCAGGTTAGCTCACACCCGCACGAAAGACGACGAGAAGGTGTCTAATCTTAGGGAGACTTTGTGGGTTTCTTCAGCCCCATCCCTGCGGTCAGGGAGGGAATTTCAGGACATGCCTGCAGCCCTGCCCCACCTCCTTCCAGATCCTAAGCCCTTGGGCGCCTGGATCAGTCTCCCGGGTTGCAGTCCCCTATCCCCGCCCCACCCCGCACTGGGTATTCTGTTCGAATGTGATCAGGCTGCCGCTGAAGCCACGAGTTCTTCTGTCAAGACAGTACTCCTGTCAGTGCAGCGTGGGGCCCTAGATCAGACCCTGGGAGAGACGGAGGACACTGGTGGAAAAACTGGGGCAATGCTGATAGCCTGTGATTTGGCGAATGCACGCGTGTTAATCTCTGGTTTTGACACAAATGGGCTGAAGTTATGTAAGACGGTGACATGACATCCTCGTGTCTGGGTGAAGGGTTGAATGGGGACTTCAAACTCTCTTTGCAATGTTTTGGCCAGTAGCATTCATTTCACAGTAAAATCCTGCGGACATGAGTTTGCGCAGGCTCCGGGAAATGGTGATGGAGAGGGGGAGCCTGGCGTGGTGCAATCCAGGGGGTCCAAAGAGCTGAACACGACTGAGCGACTGCACGGGCTGCCTGGGACGTCACGGACCACTCGCTGCAAGCGTGCCTCTTCCAGACAGACGGGGACAGCGGGCGCAGAGGCAGCAAGTGTACCCCAGGGGCCAGCGAGAGGGCATAGTGTCCCCGCGCTGTGCTCTGATAGAAAAGCAAACACAAGGCCCTTCTGTGTCTGCGGAAAGCTAGCAGAAGTGGCCCCTGCCAGGGACAAGGGCTTTGGTCCCCCCACCGGGTGGGGTTCTTTAACAGGAAGGGGTGGAAAGGCGTCTTCATGGAGTTTCCATAGCTCAGCATCTCCAAGGGGCCCCAGGGCTGAGCTACACTGCCCTCCCTCTTCTCGCTGGTCTGGCGGGAGGAGGCGGGCGGCGGGGGGGAACGTGGCTGCAGGGCTCACCAGCTTGTCAGGCCAGCGTCCCCAGGGGCTGTACGGGAAAGGAGAGCCCCACGCCCACCCCCTTGCATGTCTGGAACACTCGGTGGACAGCAGCGATGCAGGTCCAGGGTCCCCGAGGCTCCCTCCTCCACACAGGCTCCCTGCATGGCTGTGGAATTTGGAGCAGTCGTTAAGCGACCACAACTCTGCTACTGCACTCACGGGCCAGGAGCACGGATGGCCGGCGGCCAGCAGCGGGCACCTCGCACTTCACCTCCGTCACCACCCCCAGGAGCAGAGCAGCCCTGGCCAGTCGGAGGCCCCTTGTAGCGTATGTCAGAATCCCTGTCCCTTGGAAATGACCCTTTTCAGAGTCTAATTAAAATGCCCCCCACCAGTTACCGTTAAGAGAGCCAGGACTTTAAATCATCGTCCACAATCTCTGTAGACATAAAGCATTTGTCTGTACTCGTGTAATTACCTCCACTGGAACGACAGACGCCACAACCCAAGGCGTTGGGCACTTAGCATCTTTCCTCCGGGTCTGATCCACCTGGCATCATGTGAGCCAGGGCCTGAAACGTGGTCGGCACCCAATAAAGCGTCCGTTCCATACATGAGTGAAGGGGCAGCGAGTTGAAAGTACTGAAACAGACCCATTGGATGAGAAATACACTCATGGAGCGGCGAGGGAAGGTTAGATTAAAATATAGTTGTTCTCCGTGTGGATTTTTCCCCCAATTAAATGCTGCCCCTCACCGGCTGAAGCTAGCTGTTCACGATGATAAAGGAACCGCTGATCTGTCTGTAAAAGATTTGCATTTTTTCCGAGGGATTGTTTCGGCCCCACCCCTAAAATTCCTATTCTGTTGCTTTTGCCCAGGTCAGTGATCTCCCATGTGGGAATTACGGAAGAATTTGTGTTGTTGGATTGCACAGGCCGATTTTCTGGTACCTGGTGGGAGTTACATAACGCTGTGTTTTTCTGCGTGTCGAGCACTTCTGGGTGCGTGCCTGTCTTTGTGCGGTGGTGTGGGCCCCGTGAGCAGAGGGAAGGGCTTGTGCTCGGGGACACGGTCAAAGGCACGTGCTCCCTGGGTGCCTCCCCGCTCTGGTTTGTCCATTAGAAAAAAAAGAAAGCTGATGAGCAACTGCTGGGCAGTAGCTGCAGACTGATGGAAGGAGGGACACGGGGACAGACCCACAGCCTCTCTGCCCTCGCCCCTGTCCCCGCCTCCAGGTTGGAGAAAAGGAGGGGTCCCCCACGAGGGTCTTTGTGGATTCCCCTGGGATTGACTTATGACAGAGGAGCCCCTAAATGAAGCTTCCAGCAGTCCAGAACCCCAGGGGCAGCTAAAATCTCCCACAGGAGAAACAGCAGTTTGGTGCCAGAGACGGATCCCGGCCCACAGCTCTGATCATCCCGCTTAACAGGTGTGCAGACGGAAGCACATAGGTTAGGGCACTCAGTAAGGGCAATAAGGAATAAGGCTGGGAGTGAAGCCCAGGAGTGGCTGGTTCCGTCACCCCTGCTCTTACCCTGGAGCTAGGCCAGCAGATCCGAGCCGCAGGGGGTGTGTGTGCCACACTTGAAATATGCAAAATGTTGGCTGTGTAAGAGACACATATGTATGTTACATGTGTACATTGTTATCTACATGGGATGTAGATAGATGATTATAGGAAGATAGATGATTGATAGAGATAGAAACACGCAAAATGTTAGATTTGTAAAATGCACACATGTATGTTATACGTATACATTGTTACATGGAACGTAAGTGAAGGGTTAGTCGCTCAGTGATGTCTGACTCTTTGAAGCCCCATGGACTGGGACTTGCTAGGCTCCTGTGTCCATGGGATTCTCCAGGCAAGAACAGCAGAGTGGGTTGCTGTTTCCTTCTCCAGATTTGGAATATAGATAGATGATAAATGATTATAGGTATATAGATGATTGACAGAGATAGAAAGATAGACAGATGGATGATAGATAAATTGATAGATGATTGATAGATAGATAGATAGTAGATGGATAGATGGGCTTCCCTGGCAGCTCAGGTGGTAAAGAATCTGCCTGCAATGCAGGACACCCAGGTTCAGTCCCTGGGTCAGGAAGATCCCCTTTATAAGGGAATGGCCACCGTCTTTGGTATTCTTGCCTGGAGAATTCCATGGACAGAGGAGCCTGGCGGGCTGCAGTCCTTGGGGTCTCAAAGGGTGGGACATGAGTAAGCGACTAACACCTGCAGGGATGGACAGATAGATATGGAAATGAGAGGGGGAAATAAAGAACACAGAACACTCACACTCTCAATCCCACACACACACAGCCCCTGGATGCCCCGGCTCCTTTCTCCATGAGCGCTCCCCAGGCAGGAGAATGACCGCCTATAGACAGCGTCAGGCAGACCTCTTAGGGAACATCTTTCTGGGGTCCCTCTGCAGAGGGACTGACGTCTGAGTGTGATGACTAGCAGCTTGTGAACGCTGAACAGAGACTAGAAAGGCTGCAAGGGGAAAGACGCCTGGAGGATGACCAAGGAGGACACGGGTTGGAGCAGGCAGGGGGAGCCGATCAGCAGGACAGAGTCCCCAAACCCTCCTTCTCCGGGTCCTTTTCAAAATCCCAAGCAGTGGAGATGAGTGCACTGCAGCCAGGCAAGGGCGTGGCCGTGCAAACACCGCATCCTATCAGAGCAGATGGAGAGCCTGTTGGAAAACTGGGAGTCCTGACATGGAGAAAGATTTACTGAAGCCCCCAGGGAGTAAGAGACCCTCCTAAACTATCGTAGCTGTGCAGGGGACCCCCGGACAGCAGCAGCCTGATGCCAGACTCCATTTTTCCTGGACCGGTGCCAGCTTCCCTGCATGGGGTCCGCTTGCACCAGTGTTTTCTGTTCTGATGTTTTTCAGCAGAGTTCCCACGTACCAACATGCAGACAGGCGTGGTCTGTTAAACTGCATTGGAGCATCTGGGTTGGAGTCCCATGACCAGAAAAAGTCACTTTTCTTTCTCTGTCTCCTTTTCTTTGTATTAATATAAAACAAGAATGTTAATACCTATGTCACAAGTCACAGTGAGATCATTTACGACCTGACTCTTCTAGGAATAATGTTCACTCACAAGTCGTGTACCCCAATCCTTCATGGGATCGGGTCTGGGTCCCCAAGGAGAACAGGCCAAGAGCAGTGGAAGGGGGGTGTTCTGAGTATGTGTACGTGTGTGTGTGTGTTTGCACACACATGCATTTGGGTAGGCGTTTCCAACTGTCTGACGGAATTTGTAAGTTGGACATGCCACCTGGAGTGGCCCTGGGGAGCGGGCAGCCCACAGAGGCCCCACTGTCGAGGGGAGGAGAGCCACTGTGGGCTCACTGGCACAGCACACGTGCCCTGCGTGTGGCCAGGGGGGCGGAGGAGAGGAGCGTCCCTGCCCAGACGGGGCCCCGGCACGCTGAGACCCTGCCTGGGGGGAGCAGCTGAACGGCCAGGAGCCTGAGCTGGGCACCTGCTGCCCACTTCGTGTGCATCCACTGGGCAAGACAGGTGCTGGGGCGTCTTCCCAAAGCCTCTGGACGGTTGTTTGTATTTTCCAAGTTTGAAAAGCGCCCAGTAAGTGAAGAATGTTAATTTTAATTAAAGTGAGGTCAAGGTGTGACTAAATTATTTCCAGAACAAATGGAAAGACTTACAAAGAACATGTTGTTCAAAGAATTCTGAGATCCAAGTATCAGCTAACAAAGCAAGAAAACTCCAGAGGCTTTGGTTTGGCACCATAGCACCGAAGACACGCCCAGAGCCTCAGGAGAGGGTGTCCTCCTCCTCTGAGGGGCAGAGACAGCCCCCAGCCTTCGCCTGCAGGCATCAGCAGGGCTGGCTCACGCCGTGGCCCCGCAGTCCACCCACCCGTTTCCTCCGGAGCCCCCAGGTGAGCGAGGCCCGTGGGGGCCAGAACAGGAAGAGCGCAGCTAGAAATTCCAGAGGGGCAGGCACCCTATCCTTTTCTCCCTTACTTGGTCACAGTCCTAACCGTCAGAGCCGTCCAGATGCGGGCCTGAGACTCTCTCCTTTCCTGTCTGAAACCCACCTTCCGTTCCCACCAGCCCCCACCAGGTTTGCCCACTTCCCTCCCCGCCCCACCTCTCCCCTCCAAGACAATCTTAGCTCAGACGGGATTTCCTTCATCTTAGTCATCAGCTTTTATGGCCCAGCCTCCCCTTCCCGATGCAAAACAAGGAATGTTCGCAGCAAACAGCCTGCACTGGTTTGTATACCTTATGCCAGTGTGTGTGGATATCAGTTTTGATGTCTGTTTATCAACATCAAAATGTCAGAGCCTTGAAAAGGAAATGCGCTGGTGAAGTCACACGGTGCAGGGATTTGGGGGCTGTCTGCCTTGGCTCTTGTGAAACTGCAAAAGAGCAAACATGCCCCGTTTCCTTGCATTTCTAAAAAGCTGCACAGTTAAAACCACAATGACGATGTTGGCAAAATCATCCGTGTCTGAAATGACGGTAGGGAACAGGTCTGGCTCCCACCGTCACAGAGGAACAGGCCCTGGGGGCGTGAGAGGCCGCATTCCTTCCAAGCCTTAAAGGATCTCCTGCGGCTTCCAGGGAGAACGT
Source organism: Capreolus pygargus (assembly GCA_012922965.1). NCBI lineage: Eukaryota > Metazoa > Chordata > Mammalia > Artiodactyla > Cervidae > Capreolus > Capreolus pygargus. The sequence continues at coordinate 11,679,684 of SNSB01003930.1, forward strand.
AGTCTTCATCGTCTATCAAGTGATTTTCTGAGGAGCCAGAAAACCTCAGTTACAGGAACAGAAGTACAGCTGTCAGATCTGTTCTTGATTAAAATGGAAGCCCAGCCACCGGCCAGTCGCAGACCCAGGCGCCGGGGCCTGAGGCTCAGCCCGCTGTATGCGGTCCAAGCCCCCTCTGGGCACTGGTGACCCTGGCCTTGGACCTGGCTCTGCGTTGAGGTTGGACTCGCGCCACATTTGAGCCCTTGAGCTGTGATTGGTCCGTGAGCCTGAGCTCCTGCCCTGTGATTCGCGGGTGAGCCTGAGCTCCTGAGCTGTGGTTGGTGGATGAGCCTGGGCCCCTGAACTGTGATTGGTGGGTCGGTCTGAGCTCCTGCACTGTGATTGGCGAGGGATTTCTTTGCTTTTCAATGGGAGCGGTTTGTTATCTAGAAATTGGAATGTCATGTTCTAGAAATAAATGAATTACCTTACTCCAGAGGCGGAAGGAAGTAAGATTAGTCATGCTCACTCTGGATTTTTTTTAAGCCCCCAAATTCCTTAATTAGGAAGTAAAAGCAGTTGAGACACGCCTTGACTCCTGTCTAGAAGTTCCAGAATAGGGAATGTCTGTCTGCACCGCAGTGATGCTTCAAATTTAGAAAGGCTTGTTCCACAAGCAGAGTCAAACCTGGGCCATCCCTTCTGTGTGCATTAAAGTGAGAGCAAAACCAGCAGAGTGTCCCAAAAGAAAGGGAATTTATTTAAAAGCGGTTATACGTCGATCGGTTCGGTGCTTACCCGGTGGCTCCGTGGTAAAGAATGCCCTGCAGTGAAGGAGACGCAGGTTCCATCCCTGGGCGGGGACGATCCCCCGGAGGAGGACATGGCAGCCCCCTCCTGTGTTCTTGGCTGGGAAGCCCCATGCACAGAGGAGGCTGGCAGGTACAGTCCATGGGGTCACAAAGGCTCAGACACGCCTGAGTCTCAGAGCATGCATACACACACACGTCTATACATACATTTCACCCAGTTTTAGAATTGCCTGTCTCCTTTTTACAGTTCCTTTGACAAAATCTCGATCCTCCTAATTCTTGAGTGAGGACAAAAGGCTAAGGCTGTTTATTCTGCCAACATTTTTGCCTTAGTGTTGGTTTTTCTTCCTCATTGGGTTTAATTAACTAAAGTCTCTAAGGATAAACATAGAAAAAAGGCAGGCTCCATGAGGGTTTTTTTTTTTAACTCCTCACATTGAAAAGTTGTCTTAGCTCTTCATTCTTGCTAAGCAGTTCATGTGTTAAAAATTAGATACATTTCCTGAAATTATAAACAAAACCTTGACACATGATTCATACATCACATACACTGCACATGTAGTGTTTGTAAACTAATCACTTGTAAATGGCCTCAGTAGTGAGACCTCAGGCCTCTTGTGTATCTGCTGCTGCTGCTAAGTCACTTCAGTCATGTCCAACTCTGTGCGACCCCACAGATGGCAGCCCACCAGGCTCCCCCGACCCTGGGATTCTCCAGGCAAGAACACTGGAGTGGGTTGCCATTTCCTTCTCCAATGCCTGAAAGTGAAAAGTGAAAGTGAAGTCGCTCAGTTGTGTCTGACTCTTAGCGACCCCATGGACTGCAGCCCACCAGGCTCCTCCATCCATGGGATTCTCCAGGCAAGAGTACTGGAGTGGGGTGCCATTGCCTTCTCTGCTTGTGTATCTATCTAGTACCAGCCTGTCTGCTTGTCTACTATTTTAGAACTGTGATAAAAACACACATGACATGAAATTTTCCCTCTTAACCATTTTCAAGTGTGCAATTCAGAAGCATTGAAAACATTTACCTTGTTGGGCAATCTGCCTGATTTCCAGAACTTTCTTCATCATCCCAAAGCAAAGCTCTGTCCCACTGAGCAGTCGCTCCTTCTTGCTTCCCCTCACCCAGTCCCTGGCCAGCTCTAGTCTCCGTTTCTGTGAGCTTGCTTGTTTTAGGCACCTTGTGTTGGTAGAGTCTTATTTTAGAGTATTCGTCTTTTTGTGTCTGGCTGATCTCCTGTAGCATAATGTCTGGATGTTTCAAACATGCTGTAGCCTTTGTCAGAATTTCCTTCCTTTTTGAGGCTGAATAATATTCCTGTACTTTTCTAAGGCATTGTTTTACGGTTCGGTTTTGCTTTGTTGGCTGATGGGTTTCGGTGGTTCGTGTCAAGTTTAGAAGCAGCACGTGGGCGCGGTGGCCACACAGCTTCTGTGCTTGGGGCTCGGTCTTCCCACTTCTGCGTGGCTCCGTGTAGCCCTCTGGATGCGGGTCTCGGCTTCCGGACCATGTCGATTACTCCCAGAGAGAGTGAGTCCCGCAGGCTCCCTGTTTCTGACACGCTGAGCCCAAGCTCTGTGCCCCCACCACTGATCTCTCAGTCTGAGAGATGCAAATGGACAAGGGTGTGGACCCAGTGAAAACCCGAGGCTGATCCCCAGGAATTCTGGGGTGGAGTTTGAGGGCCTGGGGCCACATCACTGATGTGGAGCCCACAGGTAAGCTCATCTGAGACTCGCTGGCTGCTCGCTTCCTCTTCTCTGCACTCTCTGGGTGGGACCTGTCAGGAGGCTCTGACCCAGCACCCAGAGGAGGGGGTGGTCCCAGAAGCAGCCTCCTGCTGGGGACCGTATCGCATGTTGGCACGAGGTGCCCCTGGATTGCCTGGCACCCATTTTGCTATGGCTTTTTTGCCTCTTGCAAGTTAGTGGTGTTGACCATGTCTCTCTCATACTCGCTCCTCTGAAATGACGAGTTGCAGGGTTTACATGAGTGAGGGTCAGGGAAGCGGAGGGGACAGTTAGAGGGTCTGAGTCCCAGACAAAAACGTGGCTTTACCTGCCTCCTGTGAGCCCGTAGGTGGGGGCGCAGGCAGAGGGCCTGAGAAAACTCCCAAGGAGGGGGCGCTTGCCCTTCTGCCAAACCTGAGCGTGGACCCCATGCGCTGCAGGGACATGGTCATGGGTGCCCAGTGCCCAGCGCAGGGCAAGTGTGGGGGCTGGGATCTGACTCACAGGAGCCCAGCAAGGCGGGGGGAGGCGGGAGTCCTGGTCAGAACGGACGCTCGGTGTTTTGGGGACGTTTTGCTCAGAACCCCAGCACAGTTCACCCAGCTCAGGGCCAAGGGCACGTCCGTCAGGAGCGTGCACCTGCGGCCGTGACGTGCGCTCCGCTCTTGGCGGCTCCACTCAGTTTGAACTGCTGCATGAAAACTACTGGGGTGGACAGACGTCGGCTTATCTGCAAAGGCAAACTAATGCAAAATATGCTTCCTCTGCAAGACAGAGTGCCAGCTGGGTCCTGGCACGCACTCGGCCAGTGAAGGCTGCGGGCTGAGCTGGGCTTTTTCTTCGGGGCAGAGGAGGTTGGCTACTGGCCTCCTTTATGCTTCTGGAAGCTCTGTCAAGGGTAAGAATGTGGAAGGGGAACCAGTGACCCCACCGCATGGTCCAGTGGAATGGGAGGGGGGCATCACTCAAACCCCGGCTTATCAATCAAAGCGATAGCTGAACTTGGCCCGGTGACCGCCTCCCCACTGGGCCCGGGATCGAGAGCCTGATGGGGGCAGGGGACGTGCCCGGGAAGTCCCCCTCCCCTGGAAGTGTGGGTCCCTGATGTGGAGTCCTCGGAAAGCTCATGGGATGCCGCTCTGAGTTCCCGGCTGGAGTCGGAAGATCTGGGCCAGAGCAGGGCTGGGCAGACTCTGCGTTTGCTTCCGCAGACTCATGCGCGGTGGTCTGGGCCAGGCCTGGGACCCTGCATTTCTAACCCACTCCCAGGTGATGAGCTGCCGCTGGTCCAGGGACCACATTTTGTGTAGCAAGCCTTAGACAGCCGTCTGCAGAGCCCTGTGACTCCTTAGTGGGCCTGTTTGCCGCTAGCGCGCCGTCGAGAGAGAGTACATCCAGGCCCCCTCGCTTCTAAGAGGTCCTGCCAGGCTTCTAACGCACTGCAATAGAAACAAGCACACTCCGCTCGCTCGCTTGCACAGGCAGTGTTTGGAAAGCTGTGGATAAAAGAAAGATCATTTTCATCCTCTGTTCTCTGGGAGAGTTAAGGACTTTCTCTCTTTGCAAAGCATTTTATCTTTTGACACGTAGGGCTGGCTGAGGCCTCTGGGGTCACGTCCTGCCAGGGAGCGAGTTTGACCCTGAGCACTGCAAAAACAGCCTGTGTGGGGAGGAAAGGGGCCGGGAGAGGGGGCATCGTGGCCTATTTCATGGAAACATGTCTATCCCTGATTTTTTTTTTTTTTTTAAAAAGGTCTTTTAACACCATCAACCTCAGCTCATCATAGTTTGAACAGTTTAAACCAGAGAGTGTACACAGTGATCAAAAATCAACACATTTCAGTGTGGCTGTTCAGAGTCAGGTATTGGAAACAGAACAGCGCTCCTGCGTCACAGAGGGTTTACCTGAAGCCTGTTTCCTATTGAAACGGAATTGGCAGCACACCCCCTCCAGCCTCTTGTCTCTCTGAGTTGTTCAAGGAGCTCTGTTCCTCGTGGAAGGACACTTGATCTCCCCCAGTGGTGATCAGTCATGCGTCTGACCGTCGCTAGTGAAAGCATCTGTCCGACAGAGTCCTTTGGAAAATTCCATGTAGAACAAGCATATATTAGAGATACAAGCAGAGATTAAGCAGGCAGACCTGTCAGGCAGATGTCTGTGGAGGAAACCGCTTCGGAAGATGAGTGGATGGAGGCAGAGAACCCTTGGTCTGTGCAGTCACTGAGGCCGTGCCGCCGTGGGCAGGTCCTTCCTGTGGGCTTGATCATGTGGTCCCCAAGCACATCTCTATCTGTCCTGGAGACTCCGTATTCCCGAAGGTTCTCCTGTCTCCTTCGAGGTGCAGACTTTATACTCTGCATGTGGTGGAGGAGGAGGGCCAGGTGTCCCCTCCCAGAACTTCATTCTAAGTGGTCCGCTTAGAGCCCAGGTGACCTCTGCCCACCCCCAGAGGTGAGGGGCCACAGCCTCGCTGGGGCCTTGGGTGAGATCTTTAGCTCTTCAAGGCGTTGTTCTCCTTCTCTGCAAAATGAACTTATGACCCTCTGTCAGCTAGCTGTTAAAAGGACTGAATCCCGTAAGGAACATAAAGTGTCTGGTATAGAATCAACATCTCCACAGGTGCCGTGATTCCCTGCAGAAGGACATGGCAAACCACTCCAGTATCCTTGCCTGGAAAATCCCATAGGCCGAGGAGCCTGGTGGGCTGCAGTCCAGAGGGTCGCAGAGTCGGGCACAGCTGAGCAACTGAGAGACAGACAGACAGAGGTGCCGTGATTACTGTTCTTTCCTCCAAACTCAACCAGTGACCCCTTGATCTTGACCGGGTCCCTGCTTGTTGCTGTCCCTGGGGCCCCTGCCCCACCCTGGGGCCCCTCTGCACCCCGAGTCATGGAGCCTCGGCAGGAGCTCCAAAGGCTTTTCAGTAGAGAGGCTCCTCCAGCGTCCCCCAGCATACTCGTCCCTGGACGTGCCCTGGGTCGGCTGTTCATGGACAGCAGTTACTTGAGTTCTCGCCGACCCCATTCGCACGGGCCCCTTCTCAGGCTCTTCCCCGTCCCGTGCCACGCCCAGCTGCTCGCTGAGTGACCGGCCCTGGGGCCATGTCCCGAGCCTCCATCTACATCCAGCATCTTGATTCCTGGTCTGTTCATTAACCTTTGTGGCAACGTGAAGACCACAGGGTCTTCGCTTCATTGCTGGGCTCTTGCTTACAAATCAGTGAAACCCGCAGCCTCAGACGGCAGCCCACAGGCCAGCAGAACAGCCTGAGCCTTCTGTGCCCAGAGCAGGCTGGCCGTGGACGGGTTCCCAGCCTGGGCTGACGGTGGAGCCCTGTTCACTCTCGACCCCCGCTGGCCCCCAGAAGCTGAAGACAGCGTTCCCTTAGTCACTTTCAGAGCCTCAGCTTCAGACACCTGTGCCTTCCCAACATGCACGCATTCACTCTCACCCCATCGGGGCCTCCCAGCCACTGGGGGGCTCTCTCCCTAGGCACCCCCATTTCAGCCTTGGTGGGTTCCATCAGGAGGTTACGTGGCAAACGCGTCTCAGCTTCAGCAGCCACTCTACATGGGCTAGCTCACCTCCCCACAACGGCTAGCTTCCATCTGTATGCTTAGGGACTCACACCCCACCCCTGCCCAGGGCTCAGCACACACCGCCTCCCCCTCTGCATAGTGAAGGCAACTTCTCCCCGCATCCCTGGCCACACGAGTCCATCCAGAAAGCACCTCTGCTGCCTCACCACTGCCATCCTGGCCAGTCCATCTCAGAGTCGGAATGGCCCTGCGTCTTGCATTTATTTGATTCTTGCCAGTAAGAGACAAAGCACCGAGAATGCCTTAGAATGTCCCTCTCAAGTAGCCCCAGGCGTTTTTAACATCACAGTTTGTTTTTTTCATGCATATGTGTTTGTTGCACAGTCATGTCCTTTGCAACCCCGTGGACTGTAGCCCACCAGGCTCCTCTGTCTATGGAATTCTCTGGATAAGAATATTGGAGTGGGTCGCTATTTCCTCCTCCAGGGGATCTTCCCAACTCAGGGATCAAACCCAAGTCTCCGGCATTGCAGGCAGATTCTTTACCATCTGAGCCACGAGGCGAGCTTTTACACATATACAGACATCTGTGCGTCTCAGATTCTCTTCCCGTGCAGGTTAGCACAGAATACTGAGCAGAGTTCCCTGCTCTGTACGGTTATCTGGTCCTTGTCGGTTATCTGTTTTTTAAGCACATCTTTTTATAGTGAAGAGCTGGAGATGGGGTATTGGAATGAAAAACAAAGAAATTCAGCTTGGAGTCGTTGTCTCTTGTTGTTTCAAGAGAGGAATTCATGCTGTGGGTGTCACTGGAGCGTTAACCACCCCACCCCCCCAGAGAAATAGTTCCCCTACTGTGACCCACACCCAGCTAATTTTGTTTCCATCATTAGTTAAGGCGCTGGCTCCCAGGGACATTTGCCCTCTTGGCCATGATCTTTAAAAATTTACCCTTTAAAACAAAATTTTGAGCATAAACTGCCTTTCCCAGCCACATACACCAAAATTATTATTTTCCTATAGACTTAGTAAAGTCTAAATAGATTTTTATAACATTTTCCTGCAATTTTACTTACGAAACAGTCAATATTTTCAGTGGTTGTTAAGTGGTGGTAGAATTGTAAACTATAAATTGTGTGCCATAAACCTCCTTCATCTAGACTAATAATTATGACTTTGTCGTCAGTGAATTGTAGACAGGAAGTTTTCAGTTAATATGGATGGTCTGAAAAAGTTAATTGGAAGACCCATTTAAGAAAATAAATCTCCAGGCACTTCTGAAGCACCCATTTACCTGCACAATCTGCCCGTGGGATTCTCCAGGCAAGAACACTGCAGTGAGTTGCCATTCCCTTCTCCAGGGATCTTCCTGACCCAGGGATGGAACCTGGGACTCCTGCTTTGCAGGAAGATTCTTTACTGGCTGCACCACCAGAGAAGCCCGTGTTCCCGATAAGTGCTATCACCTTGTTTAAACCACCCTGAAGGACCTCTATGTGATGGCCATGACCTCTTAGCTGGATTGCTGACTTGTTTCCTTTTTTCAAATCAGTACAATTTTGTTTCTCTTTCCAAAATTCCTCAGTTCAGATATTTTTCCCTGTTGGATCTAATACTGCTACATTAAATAAAATTAGTCCAAATTTTCACTCTAGTTTGAGGGAGAGCCAAACTGGGCTCAATGAAACAAAAACAGTATAAGTGGAGACTTGCCTAGTAAGCATTTTATTATCGTTCTCCATTTCATTCCTTTCTTTCACAAAATATGAAGATAAAGCACTGGGCTTTCAGAAGAAATTGAAGGTACAGATAGGTTTAATTCATTGTGCTAACAGCATGTTGAATTCAATGATTGTACTCTATGAAAGATGACACATGAGAGCATTTTCCTTGTGAAGGGAGTCAGCCTAGGTCAGAGGCAGGTGAGACTTTAGGAATCACCTAGTCCAAACTTCTCCTAAAGATAAGTTTGGGGCCCAGAGAGCTACAGATACCAGCCTGTAACCACACAGCTAAGTCCTGGTAGAACCATGAACCCAAGCCCTAGTGCAGTGCCAGCCTCACTAAACGAACGCTGTCATCTAATTTCGCTGATTAGGTCATTTTATATATTAGATCATTTTTTAGTAAATTACATGACTCACTGTTTCTGAAAGCTTGTTTTGGAAATGGTAAACAGAACATTCTACCCAGTCCAACCCATTGATCTTCAGAGGAGTACATCATGGGACAAAGCGCCTACTTCACTGAGGTCCCATAAACTATGGCAAGCGTAAATTCTTCTATTTCCGCACAATGTGTTGGAAGTCCATAACCAAGTCAAGAGATTAAAGCAACATGCTCATCTGGACAAAACGCAGAAGTAAGTTAAACGCAGGAAGTCTAGACCTTTGATCAAGTCAGTTGTAATGTTGCCTCAGCCCCTGGAGTATTCAGTTTTCTAAATGCCCGGGGTCTGAAGACGACACTAAATTTAAAGGGGTGTAAGGTCTACGTTGGCTCTTTCATTGCTCTGTACCCCTCCAAGAACAATCCCCATCATGGACACCACCTGGACTCAACTCAGGTTTTGATCTCTTGAGGGTAGAAAGCCTCAATTCCTGAGAATACCTGGCTTGGAGAATCCAGAAGGTGGGACAAGACTCTAACATCCCCAAGGCTTTCTTACAAGTCCTAGACGATAGGGAGGAGCAGGGGAATGGGAAAGGTGAGGGCTGGTGGTTCTGAAGCGAGAATACAAAGAGCGTGATCAGCAGGAGGCTGAAAACGTGGTCTCTGGAGGGTGCTCTCCCTCAGTGTCCCTGGATGCTGCAGACACGCCTGCCCTCTCGCCCCTGGTCCTGACCTTGCGTATTTCTCGTAGGTCTTTCATAGCCAGCACCTCCGTTAGTCCTCAGCGCAGCCTTGTGAGCGGACAGAACGGGCGCGGCCACCCTATTTACAGCTGAGGCGGAGGGGATGCGGTGACAGGCTCACATCACTAGGTTGTGACAGAGCTGACGTCGGACCCTCTCTTTCTCTCGAAGGGCTTGTCCCGAGCGGGTTATTCCAGATCTGTGCATCTGAGTGGACATTTCCACTTGGTATTCCCAGTAACCCCAGGGAAGAAGTAGAGGGATTGTTATGACCACCGTGACGTGGATAGGGAAAGCGAGCAGTCGCACTCAGCCATTTCCCGTCCTTACCCGAGCAAAGCGCGTAATTCCGTCGTGAGCAGAGGGGGCGTCTGCAGCTGGCACCAAAGTGTGTCTTACCAGGCCAGCTTTCCATCTCCTGATGGCAGACCCGAGGGTGGTGGGGGCACTACGTATATTGCTTCAACTTGCCAGACCCACGCCGTGTGTGTTTTGTTTTGTTATAAGTACACATTATGCTTTTGAGGGTTGGGGAGCCCTGTAAGAATTTTCTCATGCAGTAGATGGGTGCTGTGCGTTGCCACGAAAGATGTCGAGGCTCTCCGTGGCCCCTTTAACTGCGGATGGCACTTGATATTGTTTTGCAAGTCCCTCTTATGGCTGCTTGACTTCCTCTCAAGCAAGCTAAATAAAGGAATTTTCAGTATTATAACGGTCAGTAAGCAGACAACTGGCGTGTCAGCGTTTAGAAGGGGCTGCGGCGTCGGGCCGAGGGTGGAAAGATCCTGCTGTGACTCCGTGTTTGACTTGGGTGGCTGGCTGTGGACGTGGGTGGCGAGTTGGAATGAAGCTGGGAGGTGTTGCTGGCAGGGGCTGGGGGAGGAACAATACCCCGCAGAGCCCTTCCCAGCCTCCGTGCCAGCTTGATTGGGCCAAATCCCCTGAAATCTTTTGAGACTCCCCATCTGCTCGTTCACAGTTCATCTGGGCAACTCCGAGAATCGCCTGAAACCATCTCGGGCCAGTATTTCTGGGATTCTCTTATGGTTCAAAGCAAAGTGCATCTCTTTGTTTGCCCAGGTTTCCAGCCCTGGCCATCCACCTCCACCCTGAAGCCTGCTGTGAGCCTTGTGGTCCTGTGTGACCATCGTGGATGGATGGATGCTATACCCTCTGGGTACCATAGAGCTGGAAGACTTGGCCCTGTTCCTTTGAATTAAAGACCTCCTGTTCGATGCTTTTCTTGAGAGCAATTAGTTTCCAAAACAGCAATTAAGACAAGTTTTCTCCCAGGAACTGGCAGCAGGGCTGCCTGTCTTGACCTATTTTGGCTGACTGCTTTCTTCCCTACATAACTTGGTAATCAGGCCATGAGGCTGCCTTGGAGTCTTCCGAGCCTGCATTCCTCCACAGCGTGTTTTACATCTTCTTCACTTCTCCATTAAACAGCTACTCATCCAAATGCTATTTCAGTAGTCCCTGATATGCAGATGATCTTGGAATCAGTAAAGTTTTTTTTTTCTTTCCATATAGCCGTTTACAAAAGGAACTGTACTGATGCTGTTTTCTTCTAGAAAGATCCGAAAGCTCTTAAACCATCCTCCAAAGATCAGCTCGAGCATTGTATACTGGACCTAAAATATACTGAAAATCCCGTGTGATAATGCCAGGCCACGACAAGCTCAAAGTTGCTGACGTAGACAGTTGAACTGTACAGTTCCCGGTTCCTTTGAGGCTCACCTTGTCATCACTCAAAGTGGTGGCAGGGGCAAGCTGACTTGAGCGATAGCAGACCTACCCAGAGCCTCCACGGTCATGTTTCTCCCGCAGCAATTTTGTGTCTTACTCATCTCCAAGCTTTCCATGTTGCTGAAAAGAAAGGCAAGTCATAATTTTCCCTACTTGTCAGTGGTGGGCAAGGCCACCCCTGGGCAATCTGCGGGGCTGGCGTGCCTCGACCCACCCAAACTCACGCCCCATCCTCCTTCATCAGACCCTGATTGGCGTGGCGAGGAGAGGGTGGGCAGGGACGTGCCCAGCAGCTCTCAGGTTCAGACCACTTACCACCGCAGAGCTCTGAGACCAAGGGCAGTAGCGGGGGCGAGGCAAGATTCCAAGAACTAATTCAAAACAACCAACAGAAGAATTTGATATCTTATATTTACTCCGCCAGTGTTTATATTTCCCTGATTACTGATCAGGTCAGGCACATTTGTGTGTATTTACTGGCCATTTGGTTATTCTCTCCTGTGATCATGGATGTGAGAACTGTACCTAATTTTCTCCTGAAAATTAGGAGAAAATGTTTGTCCTGACTTGGAGCTCTTTATCCTAAAAGCAAGCCTCTGTTTGGTTACATGTGTTAGAAATACTTTGTTCTACTCTGTGGTTCTCTCCAAATGAGGTCCTTTGATGAGCTGGCACCTCAAATTTTAACCTAGTCCAGTTTCATCATCTTTTTATGGTTAGTGCTTGCCCAAACGCACCCATTAATTCTAACCGTTTACCAGAGATGCAGTCATCTGATCGGCAAATGATGGCTTCACATCTTCCTTTTTAGTCCTTGTACCTTTTCTTCTTTTTCTTTTCTTTCTTGCTTTATTGTACTGTCTGGAATATATTAGAAATACCAAGCCACGGAATGTTTTCTAAACCCCCACGTATTACATATACTTCACCAGTAGGCATTGACAGGGATGTTAGAACTTACACAAACTCTCTTCGGAACCCAGGTTCATCTTCAAAATTCTGTGATATCTTTTTCTTTTCTTATTGCTGTGGCTAGGACTTCCAAAACTGTGTTGAACAAAAATGGCAAGAGTGGGCATCTTTATCTTGTTCCTGATCTTAGAGGAAATGCTTTCAGCTTTTTACCATTGAATATGATGTTAGCTGTAAGTCTGTCATATTTGTCTTTTTTATGTTGGGGGTATCTTCCCTCTATGCCCACTTCCTGGGGAGTTTTTATCATAAATGCCTGTTGAATTTTATTGAAAGGCTTTTTTGCACCTATTGAGATAATCATACGGTTCTTGTTCTTTAGTTTGTTGACCAGTGTATCACGTTGATTGATTTGTAGATATGGGAAAGTCCTTGCATCACTGGGCTAAGTCCCACTTGATCATGGTGTATGATCCTTTTCATGTATTTTGCGGGTTGGTATTTTGTTGAGGATTTTTGCATCTATGTTCATTAGGGATATTATCCTATAGTTTTCTTTTTTATAATATCATTGTCTGGTTTTGGTATCAGGGTGGCGGTGACCTCAGAAGTTCAGAAATGAGTTCGGAAATGTTTCTTCCTCTGCAATTTTTCGGAATAGTTTCAGAGGATAGGTATTCACTCTTCTATAAAACTTCGGTGGAATTCACCTGTGAAGCCATCTGTTCCTAGACTTTTTGTTGGGAGTTTTTAAATAACTGATTCAATCTCTGCACTGATAATTGGTTTGTTCATATTTTTTATTTCTCCCTGGTTCAGTCTTAGTAGGTTGTACCTTTCTAAAAATGTGTCCCTTTCTTCGAGGTGGTCCATTTAATCAACCTATGTATAACTAAGTCACTTTGCTGTACACGTAAACCTAGCACAACATTGTAAATCAACTATATTTCGACTTAAAAATTTTTAATAAAATAAAAAATAAGATTGTACAATCCCCAAAATAGCTTACTGGACTACCATGCCGTAGAAAGTGTCATAGGAGAACATTTCCAGGCCTGACTCATCTTTAATCAGGTTTAGATCAAGACTCAAATCCAGAGAGACGTACGCCAGGAACTCTGCGGTGGTGCCAGCCTGACAGACCGATTCTGTCACTGCCGCCGGGAAGCACGCGTGGCAGGGCCTCCCGCACACAGCTTTCCCCGCAGCTCCCTCTCACCTCCGGTTCTCTGTCCTCCTGGCTTCGAGTGTTGATTGTGGAGTGTTAAATGTCGGTGGTGTTCTTTAGGAAAGCGCTGGCAGATAGAAAGCAAGAAAAGCTGGGCTCACAGACATATGGATCTACCCAATCTTCTGACACACTCACTTTTAATAAAAGAACCAGTTTTTCTGTTTGGACCATATTTTGCCGTCCTTAAGAGGCTGCTGTGAAGGTGAGCGGTGACTCCTCCAGCATCCCCTGGGGTCCTGCCTGGCTGGCCTAGAGTGTTTTCAATCAGCAGCGTTTTCAATTGTGTGCGTACTTCCCGCAACGGTGAAGTCTGTAGCCGGGCTCAGTTGAAGTTCATCGCTACCTGAACCCAGTGGTATTTCCAGAAGCCCACATTCCAACAGTAGCTGTGTAAGTCCTGTCTCTGAGCCAGCAAGGTAGTGGGTGTGAGAGGCGCTGGGGTTCTCGTAGGAGCCAACAAGACTCGTTTCTGGAAACCATGTGTCCCACCAACTGAAAGGTACAGGATGGAGGACATTGTAGGTGCGCCCGTGGTCCACCCATCCCCCTAAGAAGCTCTCTTGGGAGAGGAGCCCCACTCTGCACCAGCGGGCCCACACTCCACCTCTGATTTATGACCGCTCCAGGGGTGTGGCCGCCATTCGTCTCCACGGCAGCCCTCCACTTCCTTCTGCCTCACCCCCATCCTCAGGCTGAAACGCGCTTCACGCCATCACAGAGAGACACCTGCTTATCTTCTGTTCGTACGATCCCCTCCGCACTCGGACAACAGGGCGACTTTCCTCGTCCTGTTGTATCCCTGACCCCCACCCCAGGTCCAGCCCGCGTGACTGACCCCAGGCCCTCCTGATGGGCTTACAGTGCGGTTGGGAGCAGCTGAGTCTCTTCCCTTCTGAGAGGGGGTGCGTTCCTGCACCTGCGCATGTGTTGGGTCCCCTCTCTCCACACCCAGCTCTCCTCTAACTCTCTGCAGAGGGGACAGCGTTTGGAAGCACTTTTCTTCTCCACACACATCCTACCTGCTCTAGGATGGGTGTTGACTGGGCTGCTCCAGGTGGAGCCCACCTCTGGTGGCAGCAGGCTCCCCGGTGCGGAGGGCAAGGTGCTCTCCTCCTCCAGCAGCGCCTCCCCTTTCCCTGGAGATCCTGATCACCTGCTCCCGTGAGGTCATCAGCACAGTCCTTCACACTCCCCTAGTCGCGCTCCTTAAAGAGAAATCCGTCCTGCCGATTCTGAGGCCAGACACAGGAAATATTTTCTCGTCTTGAAGGTCTCAGCCCGCCCCAGCCCCGGGCAAGCCTGCTCCCTGTTAGCTGTTGATGCCCCAGCAACTGAGACCCAACTCAGGGACCCCTTCTGGGTCTGAAGGTTGCTCTCCCTGCCAGGAGAACTCTACCTACCCGTGGACGCCTTGGGCATGTGGCGCCCGTACAGGATGCTTTTTCATTGTGACATGATTGCTCCCACATCTGAATTCCTTGCCACTTGTCTGCACTTTTATTAAGGCCCTCAGACAGTCACATCTGCTTTGCCATAAGTTGTGGTTACACATAATTGTTAAGATAAAATGGCATCAAAGTCGTATCTGCGCTCCACCCGGGGCTAAGTGCCCGACGGCCCTTGCCTCACGTCGCCTCGCTCTGTGCGGGAAGAGCTAATGGATCCTCCGGTTACAGACAAGGAAGCTGAGGCGGGGCCGTTAAGGGGGCGGTGGCCCTCTCCCCCGTCCACTCCCCTGGCTCTGACCTGCCCGGGGACACTATCAGCTTTCAGGGCCTGGGGAAGGTGGCTCGTTAACTGTGTGTCCCCAAAGTGCCGGGCCCACAGCCTGCCTGGGGGGAGGCTCCTGAATGCTCCTGACACGAATGCAGACTTCAGTTCTATTTTTGGAGCTGAGTAGCGTATGCTGTTAGGTTGAGCTGTGAGGTAGGCCTTCCTGAGACCTTGTCGGGGCCAGCACTGTGGACTTTGACCTTCAAGGAGAGACCTAGCTTCCGAAGCTCCGGTTTGTCGGCGTGTTTGTCAGGCCCCCGGGCGCGGCCTGCATCCAGCCTTCATGAGCGGTATTGCCAGGGGTGCATCTGGAGGCACTGGCGTTGTGTCCCCGGTTCTGTTCGGAAGACTTCCTGCAGACCCCAGAGCTGTCACCTGTGTGATGGGGGGCCCGTGGCCGCGTTCTCTTCATGCACATTTCCGCTGTGAGTGGAATCCAGGTTTCATGCTTGGGAGCTGGCTTCCGCTCCCGAGGTGAGGAGCGTTCCATCTCTCTGTCCCCATCGTGGTCACAGCTCGGGAGATAAACAGATTGGTTCCTTCTAGCGTAGATGTGCGACCTGGAAAACCTGGGGAAAGTTCCATGCAGAACGTTGTGGCGATGGTTACGATGATTAGGGTGTATTGTCATCGTTCAGTCGCTAAGTCAGGTCCGACTCTTTGCGACCCCATGGACTGCAGCACGCCAGGCTTCCCTGTCCTTCCCTAACTCCCAGAGCTTACTCAGACTCAAGTGCGTTGAGTTAGTGACGCCATCCAACCATCTCATCCTCTGCCACCCCTTTCTCCTCCTGCCTTCAGTCTTTCCCAACACCAGGGTCGTTTCCAGTGAGCTGGCTCTTTGCATCAGGTGGCCAAAGTATTGAAGCTTCAGCTTCAGCACCAGTCCTTCCAATGAGTATTCAGGGTTGATCTCCTTTAGGATGGACTGGTTGGATCTCCTTGCTGACCAACGGACTCTCAAGAGTCTTCTCCAGCACCACAGTTCAAAAACATCAATTCTTTGGCGCTCAGCTTTCTTTATAGTCCAACTCTCACATCTGTACATGACTACTGGAAAAACATAGCTTTGACTATATGGACCTTTGTCAGCAAAGTGATGGCTTAGGAACAAATATGATGCAACCAACATGTTGTAGATGTTTTGCTCAGAAAGAGCTTCTAGTAGCATGAGGAAATTTAAAATGTTAAGAAAAGTGAGAATGCAAGCTTTCATATAAAGCTTCGCCTCAGTGATATAGAAAGAAGTATCATACAGGGGGAAAGGCCACAGGAAAGATGCTGAAACACCCTCTGCTGAGAACTGGGCCCCTCCAGCCTCTGAGGGCTGGTTCTGCGTGAGCCGGTCCACGAGCCCCGTCCTCAGCTGAGCAGGGAGGAAGGTGCTGAGCCTGGGACCGCGGGACCCGGACTGTCCATCTGTCTGCCCCTTGCCTTCTGTTCACTTCTACCGTGCTTTGCAAAAATAAGAACATTAACTCCTGTTAGCAATGCAGTCCAACTTTACCTGTACTCAGGTACTTCTGAACTACCTTTCCGCCTAGAACTGAGATAAGTGAAAATAAAAACTAGGAAAGTTCACATCTGTGTCAATTCTCAGAGTTTAAAAATAAAAGCAAAAGGAAATTTTTTTTTGGTCTCTCAGCTGTTTCAAATTATTTCCTCCACTACTCTGGAACACTGATACAGAGAATTAAAAGTTGACCATTTCCTCTTTTCCTGGAAAATATTCTAATGACTCTTTTGATATCATGTCTGATCGTGGGTATCAAGCAGAGCCAATCTTTCATGAAGTTGCAGGGAGTTGTAATGGGGCTACACTTGGGAAGTGGAATATAATGGTGTTATTCATGAAAAGAGATGAATTCGGGGAAAACGGGGGAGGGGTGAATATCAAAATGAAGCGAAACAGTAGGTTTTTATAGGCTTCTTGAAGCAGGGGACATTTTGGAGGACAGCAGAGGAAACTGGGCTGCCCAAAGCTGCTGTCGGTGGAGGCGGCGTCCTGCATTTTATTTCTGAGCCCTGCACCGGGCCAGCCCTGGGCTGGAGTGGAGTAAAGCATTGAACATGCAATTGCTCCCTTTATTCGGAAAGCGGGTCCCATTTTATCCACATCGAGCTTCCCTGGTGGCTCAGATGGTGAGGATTCTGCCTGCAGTGTGAGAGACCCAGGTTCGATCCCTGGGTCAGGAAGAGCCCCTGGAGAAGGAAAAGGCAACCCACTCCAGTATTCTTGTCTGGAGAATCCCATGGACAGAGGAGCCTGGCGGGCTACAGTCCACGGGGTCACA
>SNSB01003930.1:11701565-11750457 GCA_012922965.1 Capreolus pygargus
ACACCACGACTCTGAAACCAAGAGCAAAGGTGCAGGAAAGGCGCGTGGACTGGTGGAACTTCCCCTGAAGAGGACGAGAGCCGAGCCCACGAGTCCCGCCCGAGGAGGGCAGGTGCCGCCAGCCTCCCAGCCACGGAAACGGCCGGTCTTTTCTGAGAGGCTGAAAGTGAGACCCAAGGGGCCCCTCAGGTGAGGGCAAGTGCAGAGGAGCCCCGGAAATCCATGACTTTCCCAGCCTGGTAGGGCTCTTTGCTCTCCTGAGCGGCTGGCTTGGGTTCGCTGTCCCCTAAAGACAGGCGCTGAGCCAATGTCTGGGCACCCCCCACCTCCTCCCCAGGTTTGGCTCCGCCAGCCTCCAGCTCCTGGCTACACCTCCAGCTGGGAGATCACGTCGTGTTGAATAAGAAGCCGGGCTTTTTGTTTGGGGCTTTGTTTGGTTTGGTTAAATATCTGCTGGACAGTTTTTGGAAGAGCGTGTGCCCCATAAAAGGAAGCAAACGGTGCTCTTGGATCCCCGTCCGGCCTCCGCCCGCCCGCCGCGCCGCCAGCCAGCCTGCAAGCCTCCTCCCCCGAGGTCGTGGGGGGAGCCGAGATCATGGGGTGGAAGGGGCGATGGGGCCACTTATTTCAGATGTCTTTCCTGTTACTGTCTCGTAAGCGCATAGAGGGAACTCAGAGAGAGTTCAGTTACTTGTTTCTAAGTGAGTCTTAGAAACAAGATTCTTTTTCAACTATTAGGCAGAAAATCACTGTTTATGGGAAAACAGGACCACATTCAGTCGCTGGAGGAGGATGCAGTGTGTTATCACTATGATGAGAAGATGAGCGTTCCAGATGCAGGAACCCAGAGCACACCCCAGCGCTCTGGGATTTGCATTTGGTATTTTTTTAGCTTATTATAATTCGTAGATAATTGCTTTACAATGCCGTGTTGGTTTCTGCCATAGAGCAGTGTGAGTCAGCCCTAAGTGTTCATATGTCCCCTCTCTCTCGAGCCTCCCTCCCACCCCCTTCCCCATTCCACCCCTCTAGGTTGTCAAAGAGTGCCGGGCTGGGCTCCCTGTGTTACGTGGCAGCTTTACTATTAAGGGCTTCCCTGGTGGCTCAGTGGTAAAGAATCCGTCTGCAGTGCAGGAGACACAGGTTGGATCCCTGGGTCGGGAAGATCCCCTGGAGGAGGAAATGGCAACCCACTCCAGCATTCCTGCCTGGAGAATCCAATGGACGGAGGAGCCTGGTGGGCTACAGTCCATGGGGTCGCAGAGAGTAGGACACGAACTAAACAACCACCACCCGCTAGCTATCTATTTTACTTATGGTAATATACATGTTTCAGCCCTCCTCTCTTAGTTCTTCCCACCCTCTCCTTCCCTTGCTGTGGACTCTAGAAAACTGGTACTGATGAACCTCTTGCAGGGCAGGAATAGAGACGCAGACTCAGAGAACAGACTTGCATGTTGTACCAGCGCCGCACTGGGCCACTGTGGACTCAGAGGGAGGAAAAATCACTATAACTGATGGAACCAGGGTTGGGGGCCGTGCTGCTGCTTGGCTGGACGCGAAAGCAGCAACAGTCTGAGCATTTCAGAAGTGCTGTAGACCTCGAACGTGGACACAGGGTGATGCTGGAGAAGCCAGTAACACATCAGATTTCTTTGCTTCTGTGGGAGCTCTCCTAACCCGGTATAGAACACAATGCTGTTTACCCTGGTTGGACAGCAGTCCATCTTGGTTGTTTATGGTACCATCGGCTTGACTGGAGCCCCTGAGGATGGGTGAAAGGGGGAGTGGGTGATGAACGGGCTTCATGGTTTAAAACCTGAGAACCTTGGGTCCAGGGGTCGCCCAGAGCCAGAGGCAGCCGCATCTAAGGACATAATTCCATACGTAGGGCCACAAATCAGCCAGCAGTTCTGCTGTAAGCTGACTGCTTACAGTAGCAAGTCAACCTTTTCCAAAGACTTTATTCTAACAATATAGAAGAAAGAAGGACAGAGGAAAGGGACCAAAAGACCCAGGGATGTAGGTAATGTCAGAAGAAAATGCCTCGGCTCCTCTCATGAGGCTCAGGTTGACTCTGCCCACTGACCCTGACCTTGGCGTCTTGTCTGAGTTTCTGGGGCAGCGTTTTCTGAAGGGTGGTCCACCCAGCCAGGGCCCCAAAAGTCCAGTCCTCCAGGCCGATTCCAGGAGGAAGCAGAGCACTCCTGTAATTCATGGAGACATTCCTAGGAGCAGAGAACTGTCCATGGACAGGGAATGTTAAAAACTCCTCAAGGCCACTCTGTCCTTGGCTGTTCGTCCTGTGACCTCACACCAGGCTGCAGCTTCTGGTCTGGCGGGTGTGCACACTACCTCTGGCCGTCTCCAGGCCTTTCTCCTGCCGGTGTCTGCTAAGTGACCTCAGGGACACCGCTGGCCGGGACTTCAAAGAACTGCCTCCCTTCCTGAATCTCTTAGGGTGTTTATGGGTTGCTACCAAGGAGAGGAGAAGTATTGTCTATTAAGGGCAAAGACTGCAGAGAGCTGGTAGGAAGAGCCAGCCTTGGCACGGGTGCCCAGCTGGGGATGGTACATCAGAGAGCCGGCCTCTGCCTGGCAGGACTTTCCTCCCAAGGCTGGTGCTTTGGGTAAAAGGAAGCTCTGAGTCATGACGGTGTTGGCAAAGAAGCAGGGCTGTTCCACTTCACGAGTGTTTGTCCAAGGGGAGCAATGGCCAGCGTTGTCCTGGAGCTGGACTCCTGGGTACCAAGGTGTCTAAGCCACCAGTTCATGGAGTGACCGCAGTTGTCAGCACCCCTGAACCTTGCCCCCCGAAGCTCCATCCTGCCTCCCCCACTTTGCATCCGTAAACCTTTTCCTTCTGTAAACACACCAGGAAATCCATCAGCTGGGGAGCCAGTCCCTAGGGAGGTGAGCATGGGGCTGACTCCTAAGTTGGTGGTGCTGCTCAGTTGCTCAGTCATATCCCAGTCCCATGAATAGCAGACACCAGGCCTCCCCGTCCTTCACTGTCTCCCGGAGCATGCTCCAACTCCTGTCTACTGAGTCGGTGATGCCATCCAACCATCTCAGCCTCTGTCACCCCCTTTTCCTCCTGCCCTCAATCTTTCCTAGCATCAAGGTCTTTTCCAGTGAGTCAGCTCTTCTCATCAGGCAGCCAAAGTATTGAAACTTCAGCTTTAGTATCAATCCTTCCAGTGAATATTTGCGACTGATTTCCTTTAGGATTGACTGGTTTGATCCACTCGCTGTCCAAGGGACTCTCAAGAGTCTTCTCCAGCACCACAGTTTGAAAGCGTCAATTCTCTGGCACGCAGCCTTCTTTATGACTCCTAAGAGCAGGCGGTTACTAGGTGGACATGTCACCTGGCATCTGGAAAGGACTGGAAACATACTTTAATCAGGAAGGCAGGTCCACTGAAACAGTGCAGACGAGCAAGCAAATTTCAAGGTAAAAAGCACAGTAATCCCGGTGAGAACTGCTTGCCCTTCGGTGCCCGTATCTCCCCTGCGCACAGTCCAGTTAGAGCTGGCGTGGTGATGTTAGGTGTCTGCTGGTGAGCTCCTGGTCTCCCGAGGGCAGGGCTCTGCCAGGTCCCCTGCAGACCCTAGTCCTCAGCGAGCATGACAGGCTGTTAGGCTCTCAGAGATGTTTCTAGAAGACATGATGAAAACGACCCAGTGCTCCACTTTCTGGGGAGCAGGGTGACAGCGTCAGGTCCGTGTGCTGGGAGAGAGGGGCCAGGTGTCCAGACCCGGGTGCCGTGTCCGATGGGCGCCTTTCCTCTCCGTCGCGGGCGTGTGGACTTTCCCGTCTCTCCTCCTCCCCAGGTCCGTCCAGTTGCCAGAGGACCGACGTTTCCTGGCTTTTGTTGCACTGTGGCCCACACTCTGTTTTGAAAGGACAGGAGCATAATAAAAACGGATATGAAAGAAGGGCCCAATGACATCACTGAAAACATTTGAGGAAGTCCGCTCTCTGGGACGTTTACAGTCTCAGCATGTTCGTTGTTTGTAATATGATAAGAGCACTTTTGATGCATGGGGGAATTACAGGCCTTGTGGCTCAGACAATATTCATGAATTTTTATCTTGGGCTCATAGCGACAGAAGGAGAATAGGAGGTCTTGGCTTGCGTCCCAGATGACCTTGACTCGCTGGTTGACCTTGGGTACAACTTTCAGCAGAGCTGAGCTGCTTAAGTTGTGCCTCTGCCAGCTATTTGCTGAATAAAAAGAAGAAGAATTCCATTATTAAAGATGAGTTAGCTCAGGAAATGCTTCCTTCTCAAAAATCTTAACTTCGGGAAATTGACGGTACATGGAACTTAAAATGTCGCCTCCCCGAGGTTAACCCCATGAGCTCTGTGTAGACTCAGCTTTCTGTGCCTGTGTTAGAATGAAGACTTTCAAACATTCAGATGTCCGCATGAGCGGCCACCTCCCTAGGCAGTGAGCGCGTGACATTCACTGTGTCCTGGACTTCCCCGCGGCTCGCAAGCAGGCAGCTGCCGGCAGTGCAGGGGGCACAAGAGACGAAGGTTCGATTCCTGGGTCGGGAAGATCCCCTGGCAACCCCACTCCACTTTTCTTGCCTGGAAAATCCCATGGACAGAGGAGCCTGGCGGGCTACAGTCCACAGGGCCGCAAAGAGTCAGACACAAATGAGCGACTGAGCACGCACGCAGTCAGTCCTAGGATCTGAACCACAAGCGTGGAGATGAGCCAGGATCTCCCCTTCGTGGGTGAAACAGAACAAAGGTTAAGGACACGGCAGCACTGCCTCCTGCCACGTGCCGGGCACCGTGCTAAGCTCATGCCCCAGGCTCGTCTCCGTTCCTCCCCATAAGCACCCCGCGAGGTCAGAATGGCAGATGTACCCACTGTACAGATGAGGGGGCTGCAGGGCTCACGGGAGACGGTGGGCCTCACGGCATGGGCCCTCCCTGCGGACAGGGCATCACAAGAGTGCAGCCCCTTGTCCACGTCACCGTGGACCCCACACACCCACCTGATGCCCAGGCAACAGGGTCGTGGGGCTGTTGGGGCCCGGAAAGACCTCACCCTCTTGCCGGGTGAAGTTCAGGGTGAAAATGCTGGATTAACTGTATCGTGCATCGTGTGGCCAAACTGGCTCCCCGTCGTTAAAATGTGTGCATCTAATTCTGAATTAGCCTCGCCAATGGAGGGCAGCACCAAAACTCGGTCTGGAGCTTCCCTGGTGACTGAATCAGAATCCGCCTGCCAACACAAGCGACGTGGGTTCGGTCCCTGGTCCAGGAAGGTCCTACATGCCGCAGGGCGACTGAGCCTAGGCAACACAGCCACTGAGGCTGTTCTCCAGAGCCCAGGAGCCGCAACTGGAGAAGCCCCCGCTCCCTGCAACTAGAGAAAAGCCCAAGCAGCAGCAGACCCCGCACAGCCTAAAATAAAATGAAATAAATGGATCATGTCTTTCAAAATTAAAAAAAAAAATATAACCCAATCTTGGTATGAACCAAGTCCAGGGAGATTTGCTCTTCGTGGGTCCATTTTGCAGTTACTGTTGCACGTGCTCCCTGACTGTAGCATAGAGCTTGAGATCAAAACTACCAACAGCCTGCTGGGGGGCAAAGGGAAGCATGGGGTTGAAAACTCCCTCCTGGAATATCCAAGTGGACAAACACCCAAGTGGAGGATCCTCACACTGATAGCATTGCCTCTGCATGGAGCAGGACTCTTGACACAGTGCTGCCGGCCCAGGAAGGTGGTTCCGCGGTGACTTAGGGTAGGTTTTACTCACAGACCCGCCAATGTGAAGAGAAAGCTGCTAAGCTCATAGCAAAGGAATCCTACCTCACTGCTAGTATGCAAAGGAGTATCACACGGCCTCAGAAGCTGCCAGATGCAATCACCTTGGCCTGGTATGTGCAGAAGAAAGGGCAAGGCAGAAATTCAGAAATTCTAGCCCCAGAAGTCGGGCCAGCAGGTACGTGGAGCGGCTGCGGTTTTAGTGTGGACCCTCCACTGGCCCGGGGCCCCAAGACTTTGATCCAGGGAGCCATCAGGGTCGCCGAGATGAAGCTGCTTGGATGCAGACGCGAGCCTGCCCAGGCAGACTGCCGGAGCTCCTCACGGGCCAGAGCGAACCCACACCTGCCCTGCCCAGGCCGGTCCCGCCCAAGCAGAACAGAAATCTTATTGTATTCTGAAAAGGCATGGCAAAGTCTCTTTTCTCCCCGTTCTTCTCGGATTTTTCCCCCCGAATTTGTCACGGAGGGAGGGGTTGGGACAAAGCTTTTAGGCTGGGCATGGGTCTCTGGAACAAATAGCTTCAAGAGATGTATCCACTTCATTTCTTCAGAACAATGCGAAATATTCATTTCAGACTCATCGCCAACTCTCACAACATAGACATTTTTATTCACTGCCAGAGATCCAAGAACTGACATGCTGTATAAATAAATAAAGTTTTACTGTAGGTGATGTGTGAGCTGATGCCTACACTGAATGAGGTCTAGGTAGACTATCTCTCATAGCTGAGGAAGGCATAAACAGGATTGTTCATAAATATTTAGGGCATTTATGTCTAAATATAACATGTGAGACTCTTTGCCCTGTGTACAGAGTTCTTACCTCCAGCTATAATTATACAGGTGGCCTCTTAAAAGCTCCTGATGAGTTGTTTTCCTCAACTCTGAGACAGAAGATACAGAACTCTATCCCTCAGGCTATGAAAATGACTGAATGGCATTAGCCTTCATCAAAAAGTCTTTTTTTTTTTAAAGGTCGAACTACATTTATTAAGAGAAACATTTATTGGAATTTTTGTCACATAAAATTTAAATCAGGTTTTATACACCACATGCTCTAGAGCTTGAAGTATAATTTACTTACTGTAACATCAAAAGCCAGTTGTGTTGTAAATGGTAGTCTGAATACAGAAAATGCCACTTTTCTGATCTTGATGATAGAACCCTTTTTGTGCATAACATTGTAAAATGAAGACATTTCAAGCATACAAATTACCTCCAGGTTTCCATAATGTGTAGAAAGATTTTCAGTAGGTGTATTATATATTCATGTACTAAATGCTGAGCAGTGTTGCCCCTTTTAAAAATCTTAAAAAAGGTTTCTGCACTTACATGGTTTGCCAAATATGCCATTATAATGAAACTGCCCTTATTTTAAAATCCAGTTGATGACTTCACTGATTAAATTTGATAAATAAACATCAGGATTATATTTTTTAAAAAAAGGTCACACTACACGGCACGCAGCATGTTAGTTCCCCGGGCGGGGATCGAACCTGTGCCCCCTACAGTGGGAGCTCAGCGTCTTAACCACTCGACCGCCAGGGAAGTCCCCAAACTAGTCTCTCATGTGGCCGATTTTCCTGTTGTTGATCGGAAGAGAGCTCCGACACCCAGAGGAGATGTCTGTTCTTCCGTCGCTCAGTCGTGTCTGAGTCTTCGCGGCCCCACGGACCCCCGCCCGCCAGGCTCCCCGTCCTTCCTGAGCAGGGGAGCCTGCATGAACGAGGAGGAGAGCGTTGCAGTCCGGCCGGTTTTGTCGCCTGCGTCTTGCGTCGCCACATCTGCGTCTTGCGTCGCCACGTCTGCGTCTTGTGTAACCGCACGTGCAGGTGGACCCCTGCTCGTCAAGCGGAGGAAGATGTCAGGGGAGCGGGCTCAGTCAGGCAGGTTTTTGGGGGGCACCCTGGGTGACGGAGGGGCGGGAGGAGGTGGGGTGCGAGATGAGCCCCGGGTGCGCAGTGAGCTCTCCCAGAATTCCCATCCAGCCTTGAGGCCCCCGGGCCCCGCCGGCTCGCCTCCCAGGCCCGCCCCCCGCCTGCGTCTCCCCGTCTCCGCCCAGGAGGCTGCTGCTCTCTGCTGGGCACTCTTGCCGCCTCCCGACATCCGCTTGCATCAGACCTCTGCCCTCGCTGCTGTAAGACGCAGCGCTGCCCTCACTGCAGCCCTTCTTGACCGAATTGGAGGAGGGCGTGTGCTAGCCTGGAGAATCCCGTGGACAGCGGAGCCTGGCAGGTGACAGTCCGTAGGGTCGCCAAGAGTCAGACACAACTGAGCGACCGACACTTTCACTTTCTTGACTGAACGTGAGCTTGACGTGTCTATTCAACCAGGCTCTTACTTTTACTGGGATTAGACATAATGGCGTTAGTACCCTTGGACAGCAAGGAGATCCAATCAGTCCATCCTAAAGGAAATCAGTCTTGAATATTCATTGGAAGGACTGATGCTGAAGATGAAGCCCCCATACCTTGGCCACCTGATGTGAAGAGCTGACTCATTTGAAAAGACCCTGATGCTGGGAAAGATTGAAGCTGGGAGGAGAAGGGGACCACAGAGGATGAGATGGTTGGATGGCATCGCTGACTCAGTGGACATGAGTTTGAGTAAACTCTGGGAGTTGGTGATGGACAGGGAGGCCTGCTGTGCTGCAGTCCATGGGGTCTCGGAGTTGGACACGGCTGAGCGACGGAGCAACAACACTGGTGCCCTGGTTCCAAAGCTACCCAGGTCTGCCCTAGCACTGTTTTTCTGTACTCTCTGTGGGCCTGAGGTGTCATTTTGCAGAATGTGAGGGTCTTTCAGGAACAGTCCCATGTTACGTTGTACCAGAAACACCAGTACCTACAAAGAAAGGGCAGGTCTGAGGTGTGAAATCTGCAGGAGCTTGACTTCCTTGACCCTGAGGGCGAGTGGCTGGTGTGTTCAAGGGAGCCGGTCTCAGCTCTGCGGATGGGGAGCCCAAGGCAGGAGGGAGAATTCCAGGCCAAAGGCACGGTTTGTACACAGACACGTTCCCAGGGAGGATAGGCACCCCGAGGTGCTCGCGCTCAGGCACTGAAGATCCTTGACATTCCACCGCTGTGTGGAGATGTTTTATGAAGCACTCAGCCAGAGCTGAGAGTGGAGGGAACGGAGGAGGGAGAGGGGCAGGACGCACGCCAGTCGGTCTCAGGCGCAGCGTCCAGGTCTCGGGCCCAGGGCACAGCGGGGAGTTGGGAGCAGAGGACGTGGAAACAGTGCCGTGTCTTATCACCGGAGCATGGGGAGGGCTGGAAACCAAAGAGTTAACCGCAGAAGGACGCACGTGCCCACTCTGCCCCTTGCTCTGGTCAGAGTGTTTCTGCCTCCCCCACCACATCCTAACCCCAGGGTGGTATTAGGAGGTGGGGCCTTCGGGAGGGCTTCCCACGATGGAGATGAATGTCCTTAACAGAAGAGGCCCAGAGAGCTCTCAGGCCCCACTCTGCTGCGTGAGGACTCAGCAAGAAGCTGGCTGTGGGTGAAACAGGCAGGAGCCCCCACGGGCACCAGTAGCCCCTTGATCCTGGACCTCCAGCCTCGAGCACCGGGATAAACACAGTTCTGCCTATTATAAGCCGCCCAGGCTGGTGTTCTGTTAGAGCAGCCATGAATGAACACGGGGCATGAGTGATTAATGAAAACAGGAATGGTGACCACCTGTATTAAGGATGGAGGGAGGGGGACTTCCAGAAGTTGGTCTACTGAGGGACCCACCAAGGAAACACAACAGCAGGCAAACGATTTCAAACAGAAGCGTTGATCCGCCTGGGCTCATGTGTGCATGCGTGTGGGTGTGTGTGTGTGCACGCGCTCCTGCATGCCAACTCCTGCAAGGTGGCTGGTGTGCACACGGGCTCTCAAATTAGGCACACTCATGGCGGCATCACAGAGACATCAGCAGGACGGGCTTTAGTGATGGGTGACCAGACACTGAGACACAGCCAATTTGCCTGAGTCGTTGGTCAGACTGGCCTTGCCCCGGCCACCGTGACCACAGGGATGGTGGTGAAGGGGAAGATAAGGGGGACTAAATAGGGGTTTGCAATGAGGGGCTTTCGTGGAGGCCTGAACGACCTGTTTCAAACACTGGACGAGAAAAAGATCTGGTTCTCATGTGAGGCTTTTGAGACTGTTTCATCCAGTACATCAACATCTAGGGAAGCCCAGGCACACAGAGGTTTAAGAGCAACTTTTGACATCAAGGGAATGAGCTCTGGCTCAACATAGAATTCAGCTGTAGTTTCATAAAAGTGTCTACGATGCACGGAAAATAAATGTCATAGGAGCTGAGACCATGGCTGCATCAGACAGAGTGCTGGTGACAGATTCCAGAACGTGGACCCAGACGTGAAAGGGGACCGGAGCTCAGGTGAGCTGGACCTTAGGTGATGCGAAGAAGCACCTTCAAGTGGAGGCAATCTGTGTTCCAGGAGGGACCTCCTGCCTCAAGGTGGGATCAGCCGCATTTGCAGAGCCCCTCCTGGCCCCGCACCCACTCTTGAGGCTGCCAGTTGATCCCACTGCCCAGCCCACCTCAGCCCGTGTGGTCCCTGGTTCCTGACCACGGCGGCACACTCGACTTCCGTGTCTCTGGCGCTTTGCTGCGTGCATATCCAGTTGTTGGGCAAGATGAGTCATCTCCAGTCTCCACCTGGATGGAGGAGCCGCAGGGAGGCCTGGACTCGTGTCTGGTGAAACCAATGTGAGAGGGAAGCGGGAGGGATGCTTCTGGCTGGAGCAGCCCATGTGGACACCTGCAGCGCCTCCCACCCGGGCCCCCAGTACAGGGGACACGCGGGGCCCCTGCGTCCCATCTCGGGAGAGGAGGCGAGGCCGGGAGGCGGAGGGAGTGTGACAGGAGACGCCCTCGCTCGGGCCAGGCGCCCACTTGCCTTCACCTGCCGTGGGCCCACCCGCACTCTGAGATCATCGCGGCCCCGGGCGAGGTGCTTCTCAGGGAGCCTTGGCTGCTCCCCGCTCCCATGCCGCCGTCTGGGGCTCCGAGCCAGCAGCAGGGCCTGCGTCGAGTCTCTGTGACCCCTTGGTGTGAGGGCTCCTGGGGCCTCAGCCCTGACGTCACCCGCTCCCGCCACACGCCTAGGTGGGCCCTGCTGGCCCCATCCTGGGGGGTGGGGGAGGAGCAGAAGGGACGGGGCCGCCCCGCCTGGACTCCGCCCTGGGCCATCTTCTGACGCTGCTGGTCTGTGCTGTCCGCTTCCCAGCTTGCACGCACCCGCAGGGGCTTCCTCACCCCAAGGGCAGTGGCTGTCCTCAGCCCGGTCTCCGTATCACACGCATAAGCAGTATTCTTGGGGAGCGTGTTCTGGCCTTTGGTCTGCCAGCCGCGCCCCCGTCTTATCCAGCTCCTGAGATGCTGGGGTCTCTCTGCATTCGCCCTGCTAGTCAGCGCCAACCCCAGCATTAAAGATCAGCTGCCTCTGCTGTCCTGTCGATCGTTGCAGTTGATTAGTCACAACCCCGTGGACCGTAGCCCGCCAGGCTCCTCTGTCCTTGGGATTCTCCAGGCAAGAATTCTGGAGTGGGTTGCCATGCCTCCTCCAGGGGATCTTCCCGCCCCGAGCGTGGAACCCACATCTCCTGCATTGGGTGAAAGATTCTGGGAAGCCCACTCACTGTCTTATAGATGGCAAGTTCTATCAGGAAAACACACTTCACCTCTGAGCCGCCTGGGAAGAGAGAAGAGGTGGAGAAGCTGGCCAGTCACGCTGAGGAAAGCGTCTAAGTGTGCAGGTTTGGGTAGAAATGCAGGCAGCTCGCTGCTGGTGTGACTCAGGTGAGGGCCTGTGATGCTGCCCCTCCTGGGCCTGCCTGCCCTGCAGGGAGGAGCAGAGCCCTCCGCGGGAGCTCACACACCCAGACAAACCTAAGTGAGCGTGTGTAGGGCCTGCCGACTGCATCCTGAAAGGCCTGTGCCCAGCATCTCCCCGTGAACTGCCGTCATCCTGTCTGGCTCCCTGCTCCCCTCGCAGCATCCTCCCCTACTTCGTTCTTGCTCAGTCGCTCAGGCGTGTCCGACTCTTTGTGACCCCGTGGACACCAGCACGCTGGGCCTCCCTGTCCATCACCATCTCCCGCAGTTTACTCAAACCCATGTCCATCGAGTCGGTGATCCCATCCAACCGTCTCATCCTCTGTCACCCCTTCTCCTCCCGCCTCCAGTCTTTCCCAGCATCGGGGTCTTTTCAGATGAGTCCACTCTTCACATCAGGTGGCCAGAGGATTGGAGCTTCAGCTTCCGCATCAGTCCTCCCCTGCTGCCTCCCCCAAACTCCCAGCCCAGGAGGAGGGCTCTCCCCGCACTCCTTGGTGCTCAGTCAGAGCCCACTGGGGTTGTTCATCTAAACGGGTGACCCCTTTGTCCATCAGGTACTCTGCTGCTTTCGGCTGGTGACAATCTTAGGACCATTCTAGAGGCAACGCATTTAGTTTGGGCGCCCCTGCAGGTTTGGACAAAGGCAGCTGGACTCCCTGGGCTTCCCCCCGGGTTTGCAGCAGAGGAGGGTTTTGCTGTGTGCAGTGGCTGTGCTCCACACCCTCCGCCATATACCCTGTCTTGCTAATACTATGTTGGAATGATTTCCTTAATTTCTAAAGCTGCATGTGCGGAAATGGCTTATATTTCCTGTTTTGATAAAGTAATAGAACTTTACTGGGAACTGTGTTCCCAAGTTGGCTTTCTCTTTGTCGGCCTCTTTTTGGATTAGAAGGATAATTTTAGAAAGTCCAGCTTGCCTGGACTTGTGACAAAGACTTGTATAAATTTTTTTTTTTACCTAGAATGTGAAAGATGATCACTTTTTTAACAAAAAGGAACGTTTGTCTTTTCTGTCAGTTAGAATGGGTTGTTCAATAGCGCTCCATACAGGAAGCTCCGGTTGAGTGCTGGGGGCAATCAAATGGTAAAATATCTGTAAATTCCCTCCAGATTTGCTCTTTTGGGCTGGAGGTAGTTTGGCTTAAAAAGGCTTTCTTGGACAAAACATTTCTTGGAACATGTGGAGGACAAAATATTCTTTGGGGACAAATGAGTTTTGTTCTCGCATCTTCATATAAATTTGATTAATACTCATTTCTTCTGTGCAAGTTGAGAACAGTGGTGAGCATTTTTTTCTTTCATCTGTATGTATGGCATCGACTTTAAAGAGCATCCCGTCTGCAGACAGCAGGGTACACGTCCGTGGGTTCTGTTCTCTTGATATACATGGGTGGTTCACACGGGTGGTTGAGAAGTAGCTGGTCTGAAAGAGCCTAAGTCATTTGTGTGTTTTATTTTCTGACATTCAAGTGGTTGTTTAAGCCTGTTTTTAAGTGTCCTGAATATCTGGCATCGGGCGGCGTGGCGCTGAGCTGTTCTATGCTGGAAGTGGGGCTGTTCCCCAGACACCTGCACCGGGGCGCCTCCTCTTCCCCAGGCTGCCAAGGAGGCGCTTTTCCTCTGCTCAGTCCTTTGTGATCCCTGACGGAGGCAACGTGATACTGGCTTCTCCTGATGCCAGCAGATTGCTCCAACAGGAGACAGGGCCAGCCGCAAGTGGGACCGGGTGTTCCCTTAATCCTGCAGCTGCCTCTCTGGATCTCCACTCAGACTCTTCCCTGCATTCCAGTTATAAATGGCAGAGCCATCTCTCCTGGAAGCCAGGGAGCCGGCGGCTCAAGGCAAGAAACTCCCTCCTTGAATCTGATAGACGCCTGGTTCAGGAAGCTAGAACCTGGCTTTCCTTAGAACATTCCATGACTTCTGTTCTCTCAGACACAAAAGCTTCCCAGGGAATCTCAACCATGCATCTGGGGGTGATCTGGCTATCTCTCGGATGAACTAAGGCCCATGCAAATAGATGTATTTTTAAATCATTCTACAGTGTAATGATGCCAAGATTCAGACAAGGCTCCAAAGAAAAGAATTCCCATGTAAAAAGCTCACTAAGAAATCTCTTGTTCAGAGCTCTCCATGTTGCCCTGGAAACCATCTGTTACATTCCGTTTGGGTAGAATATGATCCAAGGTCTCTAGAGAATGTATCTTATGCCTTTACATTGCCAGTTGGCTCTTAAGCGATCCAGGTCGTTTCCAATTCCTTGAATTTCTAATCAGCACAACAATGCTGGCTACCAATTCAGGACAGCACAAAATTCAGCAAAAAAAAAAAAAAAGAAGAGTTTCAAAAGGATGTTTTGAC
The DNA here is from genome assembly GCA_012922965.1 of Capreolus pygargus. Classification (NCBI taxonomy): domain Eukaryota; kingdom Metazoa; phylum Chordata; class Mammalia; order Artiodactyla; family Cervidae; genus Capreolus; species Capreolus pygargus. The sequence continues at coordinate 11,715,581 of SNSB01003930.1, forward strand.
TAAGGAAAAGAGAACTGAAATTTTTGGCCCTGTGGTTCATTATAAGCTCGAATTGAGTCCTGACTGCTCAGAGCACCCCCCGGGTGGCAGGGGTCAAAAGATGCCGAAGGTTGGCACGTGTCTAGGATGGTCATGCCTGGGTCCGCCTCAGGCAGGGCCCTGGTGACCCTGCAGGAAACGGCAGTTTCTGCTCCACTAAAGAGATGGCTCCATGGTTTGCAGTTGTCTCATTGTCTCCAAGCAAACGCCCTTTCTCAGAGGCAGCCCATCATCCCTGCTTACCTGGAAACCATGCTGGAACCCTGGGGCGGGGTCTGCAGCCCTGAGCGGCACCAGGGCCAGGCCGATGCTGCATCCACACAACAGGGGGGAGTAGCGAGGGTCTGGACGGAGCAGCGGTGTGTCCAGCATGGAGGGACTGCCTCTTTGACGCTATGTCTGAGCTTCCCCTCAATCAACCAATCCGTCCTCCCTGCCCGCCTCCTTCTTTGCCAGCATGGGTTTTGTTCCCATTAATTGTCGAAAGGAGATTACCTGCCTTTCATCTCCAGATGCAGCTCAGAGATGTTCCTGGTTTACCGGGCTCTTTATGTTCAGGCTGCTTCTGTCTGACTTCCCCAAACTTGTAATTCACTTTCATCTTTCAAAACCACATCCATTAGCCCCAAAGCACTTTTTGAGATGTCAGAATTGGACTCAAACACTCTCCAAGGTTGGGAGTCCTTGCGGCATCACTGGTTCCATTGGTCTGTGAGCTCCTGTCTGCCCTGGGATGAAGGAGGTTCACACCAGGGTGAGCGTTTGGCCAGCTCTGCTGCGTAGATGCAGCTGGTCCAGGACAGGGGCTTCCAGGCCCTGGAGCTGCGTCTCCCGATACTGAGTGGCCCGCAGGGGCTCCGGGAGAGCTGCTGCCGCAGTCTCTGCGCCTTGTGACCGGCAGGGACCAAGGTGGGAAGCTAACGAGCAGTGGATTGATGTTTCGGAGAGAGCTTGGCCCTGCAGGTGGAAGCGCGCCGTCCTGGAGGCTGCAGAGGTGAAGGTCTGGACCAGGGCTAGCTTATCATGAGCGAGGGCGGTGGGCAGACTCCTGGGTGGGTGTGGGTGGGGAGGAAGCGCGCCGTCTGTATGAAGGCACTGACAGGAGGGCCCTGGTGTGTCTTCGAGTTGTGTTGCATCATGGAATCGGGTGGCTTGGGCAGTGGTTGGTCTGAGCTTTTGTTCTCTTGTGGGGGGGCAGGCAACTGGGGCTGGAACACAGACACACACAGCCCTTCACACACGCCTCATCCTAGGGCCTCCAGAGGACATTTGTGTCTTGAGAATGTTCCAGAGCCCAGGTCGTCTCCAGAGAATGCCAAGGCTCAGCCTGAGACTTGTTCAGCCTCTAAGAAACATCTAGAGCACATGCCCTGCCCTAGAGAAGTAAATACTCCTGATCACCCTGGAGACCTGACGTTCCAGACGGTGGTGCTCAGGGCTCTTGTTGCTGCGGGAATGCTAAGAGCCCCTCTGCGGGATGCATGCGATGCTGGTGGAAACTCACACAGACACACACACAGACATATACACACACACACAGACACACAGAGACATACACACACAACATACACAGAGACACACACACACACAACACACACAAACAAGAGCTGGAACTTCCAGGGTGGAAATTGGCTTATCAGGTGGAGGGTTACCTCTCAACAATGTCTCCCCCACCTCCTGAGTCAGGGTATCTGAGCCCTGGGCTCATGGCTGAAAAGTATGGAGACTGGGAGTCTTCATGCCTGCAAACCTTGTTCCCAAAGCAGAAAGTGCTGTTGAATTTTGAGCAGGTTACAAGCACATTTCTATAACTAAATCCAGTGCATATCGTAGAGCTAGAACAGAAAGTCTGTTAGGTCTATTTGAAGCCGTTAAAGTCGTTTCGACCATGATTTATATACAGGGATTTGGCAAGTGGCTTTAAAATCAAAATTAAAAATAACATGTGAAACCCCAGATGGGGAATAGGAGTGTATGGTTCTCACTTCAGCCCTAGGAGTACCCCTACCCTTTCCGAGCAGCTGGTAAATGAATCACGATTGTGTGAGCAGAGGTCAGCTCGCCTGCACACCTATTCGCGTCCTGGTCGTGCAGAGGACAAAGTCCAACGCGGTGCGTCCAGGCTCCTCACTTCAGTGCTCAGGATGATCCGCACACCATCGGCTTGGCCTGCAGCTGGACGTGTAAACACCAAATATCCAGGGTCAGGCGGTTTAAAAATGAGCCCCACTGTGGTTAAACACTGAAGCCACACAAAAATGGGCAAGTACCTGGAACCACGTTTGGAGGGTGTGAAAGGACTTCATCCCCGTTTGTGTGTGCGAGCTGAACTGCTTCAGCTGTCTCCAACTCGTTGCAACCCGCGGACTGCAGCCCGCCAGGCTCCTCCGTCCGTGGGATTTCCCAGGCAAGAGTACGGGAGTAGGTTGCCATGCCCTCATCCAGGAGGTATGCCTGACCCAGGGATGGAGCCACGTCTCCTGCACTGGAAGGCACGTTCTTTACCACTAACACCGCCTGGGAAGCCCCTTATCCGTTCCTGTTTACTCTCGCGCTCTCTCATTGCCTGAGTCAGCTCAGGAGGATACCAAGAGTCTCAGAAGACTTTAGAGGTGCTGGTTTCTTCAGAGTTTGAGATCTTCAGTTTTTTTTTTTCAATTCTTCAAAGTAGTGACAGATGCAGCCGACATTAGATTAGGGAAAGAATAAAAACAAGCAAAAAATGTGAAACTGCAATACCACCCTTCCATAGAAAGTACTTAGCAAAGGGCTGTATCCTGTCTACAGAAAGGACACTGCGTCTCTGAGGTCTAGGGCCAGCTCTCGCCAGGCGGTGTGGAGTTGGAGCCCACATGTGCCCCAGCACTGACTGGCCAGGAGGCTCATGCTGGCGGGAGGTGTCGAGGCGGCCAGGCAGCCCTGTCCGCATCTCCCCACGGACCCTGGGGAACCGGGAGAATGCTGACCAGTGTGCTAGCCCAAACACCAGACAGAAGAACTTCAGACGGCGTCCCCAAGGGGCCCCCGTCTCGTCTCGGGACTTAACTCGGAAGGGGAGAGCTGCCCTGGGGAAACGCGATGCTGCTGAGCTGGAGCAGTTTCTGTGGTCGGGCGTTGCTTGCACCGCTAGGCCTGGCCGAGTGCGCACCAGGGCTCGCTACACCCAGGGTCCCCGCCGGCTCGGCTCCCTGCGGGCTCCATACCACCTGGGCAAGAGTGAGGAGCCAGATGGAGGCCCCCCGGGACCGGCCACACTAACTCACCTGCGGGGGTGGGATGGGCCTGCAGGGGGGCAGAGCTGACGGGCTGGTCAGAGACGGGAGAAAGGGGGCCACGCTGGTGGTTGTTTCCGACTCAAAACGCTTAGTCCTGTGGACACGGAGCGTGTCCAGACATGGTCCAGGCTGCAAGTCCCTCTCGTGCCTGAAACACTGAGGCGGAGGACAAGAAATGCCTTTTTCCTCGTTGGAATCGTCTAGCCAGAGAATTCACCAGTTATCGCTAAAGTCATCAGAGGGACATCTCAGGGACTGGTGAAAAGTTCGATGATGTCACCCCAACCCAGCTGAATAAACACTTAGGGAAAACCTCACCACCAGCCTGCCCTCTCTGCACCCCAAGTTAGCATGTCTCTGGGAAGGGAAGGGCGGGGCTTCTCCGTGGACGGTTCCCTGTGCTGGAGGGGAGGGCGTGTCATCCCACCAGGTGTATTTGCAAGTTCCGCCTCTGGATCGAACCCCCCTCCCTGCAATTCATTACGTCTGGGCTTTGTCACGAGGCCCTGCAGACTGCCTCGGGCAGTCACCCAAACCATCCTACCCCAACCTCGGACGTCTCTGCCAAAACCCACCCCCACCTTTCCAGGCAGAATGGAGCCTGGAGTTCCTCCTTGAAAATAAAGCGATTAACACCTTATCCGAGGCTCACTTCACACAGGATCCCTGGAGAATATTCTCCTTGACTTCTGAGCCCCGGGACCCAGCTTGGCATCTAGCACTCAGTAGGCACTGAGAAAAGGCTAATTCACCCTGGAATGTGCAGCACCAAGGATGACCTTGACGTCAGCCGTGGACTTGGGGGTGGGTGGTGCATCAGTGGAGGCTCATCGATTATAACACTCAGCCCATCTGGTGAGGGGCATGTTGATAGCTGGGAAGTGTGGGCAGAAGGAGCTGTGCGTGAAACCGCCATACCTTTTCTCAGGAACCTCAAACCGCTCTAAAAGCTGAATTCTGTTTCTTTAAAGACTGGGTGAATGTTTTGATTGAACAGCTGTTAGATGTGGAAGGACTGTCAGCAGGTGGCATTATGGCCCGCCCTGCGGTCGGAGGGCAGCAGGTAACGTTCTCTATGTTTTGTGCTTCGTTTCTGCAGGGCGTGAAGAAACTGGACGTGCCCTGTGGAGGCAGAGACTGCAGCGGGGGCTGCCAGTGCTACCCCGAGAAAGGAGGGCGGGTAAGTCACGATGTTGCAATAAATATTATCTTCATTTTACTTCCATTTTGTACCAAGTACTGTATATCATCTGCTTAAGTCATTTGCATACAATTGTAAGAAATTTAATACAGGTGAGTTCATTTCCGTGAAGCAAGCAATAATAGAATGCAGAATTGAGTCTATTTATACCACTTTCTTAACAAATTGAGAAGTGTTGACCTTCTCAAGCATTTTCTCTCTTGCTTATTGTCATAAATACACATGTGTGCATATGTGTACATAACGCAATTATGTTTAATATATATAGTGTGTATAAACATATATTTTATAAAAGTATTGCATAAAGAAAGCAGTTGCATTTATACTCTGATATCTATTTAAACTAGAGGACATTGGCATTGAACCGCCGAGAATACATAGTTGTATTTATACCCTGGTATCTATTTAAACTAGAGGGTGCTGGCATTGAACCACTGAGAATCACTTTGGCTTTTAAAATTATCCCACACCTTCCCTGAATGCCCCTTATGTAAAGGCACTTCACAGGTAAGTCAGAGAGAAAAGGTCGCCCTGAATTATCCAAACATCTGGCAAAGTTTGAAATGTGGACCTGGTACTTTAACATGTTTCATCCAAGTGTTGCTTTTAAAGCTGACATTTGAGTCTCGGCATCACTGAAGTTAAAAGGTTTGTTTATATTCATGTGTTTAAGCCCTCTTTGGTGTGTAGCAGTGTAGGGAGTGGTTTTTGGTCTTGCGACACAAAGTCTTTCGAGTCCTTATGCTTTGGGGTAATTCCTTTCCCTCTAGGGCTCACCCGTGCCCCATGTCAGGTAGTGAGAGGCCTTTAGGACTTCTCACCTGCGTCTCCCTGTCCTTGCTGGAATCGGGAATCATAGCCATCCTCGGGGGTTCCCAATGAGCTTCAGCAAGTTGAACCCTTGCGTCAGTGTTTTAAGTCGCCACGCCCCCTCACCCACCAGGAGAAAGAGATGACTGGTTGGGGACCCAGCTCTGTGGCTGGGTGTCGGGTCCTGCCTCCTTCCAGACCCGAGTCCCCGCCCAGAAGTCAAATGGTCAAAGGTGTGACGGGCCCCCCTCTATAGATGTGGGGAGCTTATGTGGCCTACTGTTACTTCGGTGGCAATGATCACAGCGGAGGAGTGGTCTTCTGCCCGGAGATCGAAGCTCCCGCGAGTCTCACGGGCTGTGTGCATCGCGTCAGTTCTTGCTGTGGTTGCTTCCTCTACTCTCGGTGGGGACTTGGTGCTTAAGGAATTGCTAGTTGAGGATGCTTTATCAGCATTTCACAAGGAGAAGTATTTTTAAATATATGGAGGCCGTTCCCTGAGACTTAAATTCCCCTGGGGTCCCCGGCTATAGATTTTCCCAGCGATGCTTCCGGAGCAGTGGCGGAAGGCCTGACTGCAGGCTCTGGCCTCCCCAGCTCGGCTTGCTCAGCCTTATACGGGCACAGAGAAGAGAAACCAGTGTTCTGAGATCGCACGTGTCTCTGAGACCTGCCTGTGTCGGAGGGAGCCTGGCTCTGGACCGTTCTTCTCCCTGGGACCCACCAGAGAGAGCCCAGACAGGCCAAGTAGAAGGGGACCGGGTCTCCTCTTTCTCACTGTTTGCGGTTAGCTAACGTAGAACCAGCATGCAAACACTGATGCTTTTACAAGCACATTTTTCTCCCGTAAAGATAGTTCCCTCTGATCATTTCCATGTGCAGTGCCGTCCGCACAGCAGTGGATTATTAAAGGACACCAAGGGTCTTCTCAAAGAAGTCATTAGAAGAGAAGTTCTGCAGGCCCCCAGGTCTTCCTCATTTAGTAAGTTTATGGCACAGGCGTTATCCCTGTCATCCCTGATTAAGAAAATACCTTGAGTCTTTCGCCGCCTTGCCAGAAACGCAGAAAGTGACACCTTCTGGTTAATTTCATTAACACGAGTAACCTAGCATGGGCTTGACTTTAATCTGCAGACACATTATCAAATGAAATCAAATTAAAGTGAGATTCAGCAGTTGTCTGGGTAGTTTGTTCAAAAGCCAGGGCCAGTGATCCGCCCCCCACCCCACACCGAGAAGGCAGGGATGTTTGGAGTCATGAAGAGAGACTAAAGTCATTTTCGGGGCCACACAGATCCAAGCTGGGCGGTTCTAACTGAGGCTGCCTGACTGATTCACAAGTGCTATTGAATATTGATCGGCAAGGTGATAGGAGTGACTGAGAGTAAGAAGCCAGGAGAAAACCCAGTGAGAAGAGAATCACTAACCCCGTTTATCGCTGTGCACTGGGTAAGCCCGGTGCGTTCCTGAAGTTATTCGTTGTCGGACAGTGGCATAGACTTTATTAAATCTTCTATGAACATAGAATCGCTGTGTCCATTCCACAAACCTGGTGGACGTGTATTAAATCTTTGCCAATTAACAGCTCTACCCAGATGGGGTTCTGGTGAAGGCAGAGCTATTTCTGCGCTCCTTTTGGGCTGGTAGTATTTTTCAGAAGTAACGGAATCCACTAAAATAGCCGTGGGCGGACTTTGGGCTCAGAGAGCCGTTGCAGAGTCTGTTCTTTCCCACGTTCTCCCCTGGGGTCCCTCGCCGCCTGTCTTCCCCTCGGTGCCCCCGGAGCAGCCGCGACCGCGCCTGGCCACAGAGCCTGGCTCCCGGAGCCTCGGGCTCACCCTGCCTTATACGGGCATGGGGTCCAGTTCCTGCGCTCCTCACCATGGCGACAGCCAGCACCAGAAACACTCTGTTACTGAGTAACTTCGGGACTCCGAGCAGAGAGCGCTGATGTGCTCTGGATTCTGGCTGCGGCGTTGTTCTCGTGTTACCGGATGAGGCAGCCCTCATTTACCGCAGCGAGCCAGGCTGGAGGGTGGGTGGCGGGTCCTCGCCGGGGAGGGTTGTTTCTCACAGACCGAGCCACCGCCCCGGGATCATTCCAGCAAGCCAGTAGCTGGGGCGGGAGGTGGGGGCGGGGCTGAGGCTAGCTGTCTGCGTGACCCGGCTCCCCAGTCAGAGCCGGGGGGCCCACGGGGGGACCCAGCCTCGTCCTCCTAGCTCACAGAGGGTGCAGTGACATCTGGCACGGAGACCCACTCCAAGCTGGGGCCGGAACAGAGCACGGGCGCTCAGACTCTCGGACGAGTGCCTGTCCCAGTGCAGTGACCTTCTACGTCTGCAGGCCTCCTGACCGATGTTACCCTTTGGCCGGGGCGGGGGGTGCCTGCAGGCAGAGAGGAAAAAGGATTTCACTCTCCTGCCTCAAGAGTGCTGGTTCTCAGGCCTCTCTTCAGCTGCTTCGTGAATCGAAATAGTAAAGCACTTTAAAAAATGAGTTTAAGACTTTGTTGTTATTGGAGAGCTTGTATGTCCAACATCCCTACTAAGTTGTTCAGTTGCCAAGTTCTATCTGACTCTTCGTGACCCCGTGGCCTGTGGCATGCCAGGCTTCTCTGTCCCTCACCATCGCCTGGAGTCTGCCCAAGTTCCTGTCCAATGAATCGGTGATGCCATCCAACCATCTCATCCTCTGTCGACCTCTTCTCCTTCTGCCTTCAATCTTTCCCAGCATCAGGGTCTTTTCCAGTGAGTCAGCTGTTCACATCAGGTGGCCCAAGTATTGAATCTTCAGCTCCAGCATCAGTCCTTCCGAAGATTATTTAGGCTTGGTTTTCTTTAAGATTGACTGGTTTGGTCTCCTTGCTTCCCAAAGGACTCTCAAGAGTCTTCTCCAACACCACAATTCAAAACCATCAACTCTGGCACTCAGTTTTCTTTATAGTCCAACTCTCATATCTGTACGTGACTACCAGAAAGACTATTGGAGTAGTTAGAGAGCGTTAAGTCCTAATCCAGCAACACTCCACAGGGCACTATATACAAAGTGTTAGTCACTCAGTCGTGTCTGACTCTTTGCAACCCCATGGACTATAGCCCTCCAGGCTCAATTGTCCATGCAATTCTCCAGGCACCCACTACTGGATCAGATTGTCATTTCCTTCTCCAGGGGATCTTCCCGACCCAGGGATTAAACCCAGGTCTCCCACATTGCAGGCAGATTCTTTACCATCTAAGCCACAGGCAAGCCCACTATATACAAAGAAAGGCAATAACTGAATTCTCAAACTTGCTTCATCACTAACGGTCACACACTCGCCACAGCACAGGTACCCGGCCCCTGTATCTTTTTCTGTCCTTTTCTTTAATCGAAGTATAGTTGGTTTACAATGATTCAGGTGTACGGTTATGTGTGTATATGTGTGTGTGCATTCTTTTTCAGATTCTTTTCCATTATCAGTTATTACAAGATATTGAGCATAGCCCCCTGTGCTATAGAGTCAGCCTGTGTTTATCTGCTTTATATATAGTGCTGTGTGTATAAGCTCCTTCCAAACTCCAGGTCTATCTTTCCCCACTTTCCCCTTTGGTAACCATAAGCTTGTTTCCTGTGTCTGCGTATCTGCTTCTGTTTTTCTAAGTAAGCTCGTTTGTGTCGTATTTCAGATTCCACATGTCAGTGACGTCATGACACTTGCCTGTGATCCTTACTAGGTCCATCCATGGTGCTGCAAATGGAATTGTTTTGTTCTGTGTAATATTCCATTGTGTGTGTACACCCCATCTTCCTCATCCTTTCCTCTGTCAGTGGATGTTTAGGTTGCTTCCATGACTTGGCTGTTGTAGATATTGCTGCAGTGAACCCTGGGGCCCAAGTATCCTTTCAGACCATGCTTTTCTCTGGGTGTACACCCAGGAGTGGGATTGCTGGATTAGACGGTAACTCTCATTTTGGTATTTTTAAGGAACCTCCAGACTGCTTTCCATGGTGGCTCTACCAATTACGTTCTCACCAGCAGTGTAGCAGGTTCTGTCTTCTCCTGTTTTCTTTTCCTTCTTTCTGGACACACGGTGGAGGCTGAAGGTGGTCGAGCTGCAAGCATCAGAGGGAATTTCTGTTACAGAATTCCTGTTGAAGCAGAGTGAGTGTCTCCATGGGATTCGAGGCTCCATAGCACAGGGAACAGGAGAGACAGCAGGTGGGCCCGTGATTCAGCTAACAGAGACGCTTTGACCTGTGCGCATTACCTCACCGAAAAGGCTGTGAAGTGCTCAAATTTTTCCACCTGAGGGCAATATAAATCATTATTCAGTTACTTAGATTCCTAGCCCCGCAGCCCTTTGATTTTTTACCATAAACTCAGGTAAGATAGGTTATTTCAACTTGTGAACGGCATCCACCTTTGCGAGGCACCTGTTTTCCTAGGTAATCGGGTGTTTCACAAACTGGTAATCCAAAGACCGATGAAGCCCCCAGTGTTGGGAATCGTCGAGGTGGTTGGACGGCCACGGAAGCCGCAGTGGGGCTGGGAGAAGCCACTGTGACTGGTCCCAGGGCTGTACCAGCAGCATGAGCCAGGGGCCCGGCATCTCCCCACCCCAGGCAGTCATCACCCCACGTTCGCCCTCCCTGGGCCTGCAAGCTGGAGCGTCGAGGCTGAAGCCCCAGCTCCTGGAAGGGTTCGGCTGACAGCCCACTCCCTTCAGCAGAGACAGAGCCAGCATGAGTTGGCCGTTGCATTTTTTTCAAGGAGCTAAGAGTTTCCCACAGTCTGTGGGTCCCTGGACTTGGGTCAAAGTATGAGCAAATAATTCTTAACCTCACAAGATTTCTTAAGTTCAACAATATAAATCAACGTGAAAGAAAGCAGAGAGGAAGGGAGTGAGAGTGGAAGCACTGTGAACAGAACGCTCTCGGAGGTGGGTGGCGGCGGATGGATGGGGTGCGGAAACGCGGGCCCTCTCGGAGGCCCAGGTGGGTGGTGACTGAGACCCCTGGCCTCGGGGAGGGGGGAGGGGGCCCTGAGCGGCTCTGAACCACGGTGATCACGGCCATGTCTTCTCCCAGGTGAGCTGTGGCCTCGCTAACAGGCGGTCTCTCCTGTTGCGTGTTGCTGCTCAGCACCCTTAAACGTGTATAACTGGGAGATGGAAAAAACCGGAATTGTGTTCTGTGAAACAGCTCAATGTATATTTGAAAACTGGTCGGTCCCTGTGGAGGTGCTCAGCGCGTAGATCTTCAAGCTGTATACACACACGGTGTGTGGTCCGCCACCGGGGCGGCTTTCCCCGCTCACTGCTGCCCGTCTCAGCTGCGCAGGACCCTTGCTCGTGGGGAACACGCACAGCGTGCCGTGGCGGCCGGCTGCCTTCCACACCCGCCGCAGCCGCTCCGGGCAGGCGCTGCTCGATGGTCTGCCCCACGGGTCTGACAGAAGGCAGCCCCGGCCCGCTGCACGCACAGCCCAGAAAGGGCAAAGAATGACTCAGAAATAGCAGAAGCCCGCCCGGCTTCTGGGCTTGGGTACCCTTCGTCTGCACACAGCTCTCACCTACTTTCAACATCACGGGCTTATTTTTAGCGCCCGTCTGGAAAGGCGGTGGTTCCGGCTCGCTGGACGCCGCTGTGGCTGCAGCCAGCGCAGTTCCTTGGCTCCTCTCTGCAGGAAGGCGGCCCCACAGCGGATCTGGACGATGCCCGCCTGAGGTGTGCCTCGCACACCAGTGGTGCGCGTCTAACGGGACACTTTCTTTCATATCTGCCACAGTTAAGAGCCTTGCCTCCTTTTAATAATGGAATTTTGCATTCTTGCAACCCTCAAAATCTGCATTTTGTGTCATCTGCGCGCAAGGCGCGTGTCTGGAAGAGGCGGTGCTTCCGTGAGCGGGGCCGGGGCCCCGGAACAGCAGGGTGACCCCAAGGTCGGGGCTGCCCGGTGTGCTTAACGGGCACCGTGGGAGCCAGCGTGAGCCTCGCAGAGCGGGGGTGAGGTCCGTGGCGGGGAAGTCCGAGGGAGCGGGGCGGCATCGTGGGCCGAATGAGGCCAGACCCGTCCTGGAGACCTGCTTAGAGGAGCTGCTTGACTTACAACTTGCTCAAGTCACCGCACTCTTAGGGGAAGCAGGTGCGGCGCATACTCTGGTGAGCCGGTCAACGGGGGGCAGGTTCTAGTCGACAGCGGTGCCCGGAGGGGCCTCCCTGGTGGCCCAGTGTTAAAGAATCCGCCTGCTGATGCAGGAGACACGGGTTCGATCCCTGCTCTGGGAGGGTCCCCTCGCCCTGGGACAGTTGAGCCCATGCACCCCAAGTACTGAGCCTCTGCTCTAGGGCCTGGGGGCCACAGCTCCTGAAGCCCAAGTAGCCTAGAGCCCGTGCTCTGCAACCAGAGAAGCCACAGCAATGAGATGCCCACGCACCCCAACCAGAGAAAGCCTGCGGGCGGCAGTGGAGACCCAGCGCAGCCAAAAACAATCAGCTTCTAAAAAAGAGACACCGGGGAATGTGGCCACGCACATAGACAGTCGGTGACGCACAGCCAAAGTCGGCTGCCACATGAAGTTATTCATTCAGTGAATATCGTTTGCACATCTGTCACCCCATCTAGGCACCAAGGATGCAAATAGAGCAGTTCTCACCCCTAAGCTTTGCCTGATACTCCAGCCTTGTGCTCTCGGAAATAATTTCCTGCCAAGAGGGACGTGTCCTCTACCTGCCCCGTCCACCATGGCAGTTTGAGCCCTTGAAATGTGGTTAGTGAGATGGACAGACTGAATGTTAGATTTTATCCCATGTTGGTTAATCAACATTCAAACCGAATAGCCCTCTGTGGCCGCTGGGGGCTATCAGGACGACAGCTCTGAGCGTCAAGGTGGAGAGTGGGGGAAAGACACGCTGAGCTGGCGGCGAGGAGGCAAAGTGCTCTGGGTATTAAGTCTGAAATGCAGTCAGGGTTTCATGAAAGTCAGACCAAGACTTGTAAACTGCTAAGCTGACATCTTCACAGAAAGAAGCGTTTTGTCGAAAGAGAGACCCCAGTGTCGGCGCGTTGGCGAAGGCGCGCAGAACGCGGCGTCGGTCAGTGAAGAGTAGTTTCCTGGTCGGTTCCTCCCTCATCTTCCCCCTCACCCCGGGCCTCTTGGGGGGTTTGCTTGGCCAGCTCGAGCTCCAGTCAAGACCCTCCCCTTGGGAAAGCAGCTTGTCCGCTCGTCTGGTTCAGGACACCTCGGTGGTCAAGCCCCCACAGCTTCCGACCGTAGCATCGCTCTTGCCATCTTTCCATTGAGGTTGTTGTTCAGTCGCTCGGTCGTGTCTGACCCTTTGCGACCCCAGGGACTGCGGCCCGCCAGGCCTCCCCGTCCATCACCAGCCCCCAGAGCCTGTTCAAACTCATGTCCATCGAGTCGGAGATGCCACCCAACCATCCCATCCTCTGTCGCCCCCTTCTCCACCTTCAATCATTCCTAGTGTCAGCGTCTTTCCCAGCAGAGTTAAGTAAGCATTTTCTTAAATTAGGACTTTCAACCCTGTGCTGTAGAAGCGATTTAATTGTGCAGCTGGAGAACAGACAAGCAATTGCAGGACCCCTGGCTTCCTCCCCCGCACCCCGCCCCAATGTGGTAAATATTTAATTTCAAAGGACCATTCTAACGTGAGTCACAGTTTGTTAGATAAACGTCCAGTTTGGAGCCTATCTGAAAGGAAGAATACATTATTATAATCTTAAAAAAGACAAAATTGTAATACTTCCTTACTACATGGACTCAGAGAACATCATTTTAGACAGACACTGATGACTGAAAGTCAGCACTTACAGAAAAAATTTATTTCCATGATCATTGAAACCGTCATGTCCCTGATGAAGCATGACGAAGTTTACCCTGGATTCCTATGCTGCGTACCAGTAGAATGCATCGTTAAATAATGGGAATCAAGAAAACCCTTGGTGAAAATTAATCATGATGGTTGTCTAGCATTTATCAACTGCAACAACAATTGTCCACGACACAGCTGCTTACGGTAACAGCAGAGCAGATATTAATATCTGATTTAAAAAGTGAGTCCACAGAGGACATCTTTACGGTAGCACCGTTATCTGTGATTAACAGTGACGTGCTGGCACATGGACCGCTGTCTGAGTGCAGAGAGAGAATCTAAATGTTTTCATATTTTATTTACCCAGTTCTCCCTCTTCTGGAGAAACCACACACACACACACACACACACACACACACACACACACACACACCCCACTCTGGCAGCGTCCACCAAATTCCTTCATAATGAAAAAGTCATACTACACCCTGGTCTCTAGGTGTTGCTAAAGAAAGATGCTTACCTAGCGCCTCAAACATTCATATCTTGCGTGAAGTGTCTAGCTCTCTAGAAATACCAGGGGAAGATCACTCTTTCTGAATTTCCATCCAAATGAAATAAGCATATGCATTCATTCTCAGAGTTCAGGCAGAAGAGAGAATGAACTTGAGAGAGAAAATGACATTTTTTAACCTTGGCGGGTCCCTGCCCTCTGAACCCTTTGACCATAAACTGAGGTTCGATGTTTTTATGGAAAGCTGGGACGTTGGGGGAAGTGTGGTTTATGCAGAAGGACAGAAGTGAAGCCTGCAGGCCAGCCGGCTGGTCATGCGCGTGGGGAAGGGGCATGTGGATTCGGGACGGTGGCCTCAGCGAGCAAAACCTCGGGGAGGCCGGCAGCCCACACCCCCCACCGCCACCGGGGATGGTGAGAAAGGGATTAACCGGGTTCCAGTCTCAAGTTGACGCTTCTGGGGACCTGGGCTTCCTTTCATGGCTCCCAGGGAAACGTGTCTGTGGGTTCAGGGGCCAGTTAACGCTAGTGATGCCGTTTTGAGTTTTGGTTGAAAGCCCCACACAGACCCCAAGAGACCTGGCAAGCTGGGGGAAGAGAAGGAACGCTTCTGAGCCAGCCTCAAGCTCCGCCTTCGGACGCCCTGGTCTCCTACCCTCATGGAATGTTTTGACAAGTAAAGCACTGAAGCGTCTCGCTTTTCTCTTAGATCAGGAATGCCAGTCTTCAGAGACCTTTGTTTTCTTTCATTCACCTCCAGTCCGTCCTTGGTAAACATTTGCAGGCTTTCTGAAACGACCCCGAGCGAAATTCTTACCAGCCGTGACATGCTTTCTAAACGCCGCCTGGAAATGGAAACATGTCCTCCGACTTTGTCCTCCGTCACGCGGCAGGAAGAGACGGTCTGAAGCCCTCGAGTCTGCACGTGGAAAAAGCGCCCACGTCCAGCTCCTCGGGGCGGCTGGGACAAGAGGCTGAGCGCGCCGCGTCCAGGCCCCCTTACACCTGTGACAGAAAGCTACGGCTTGTCTGCAAATGTTTGAAATCACTCTTCTTCTTTTCCCCCAGCGGTTGTAAATAATAACCAGAGGAAGATGGTAGAAATGACCAATCCAGCTGGCACACGCATAAATTTTCTCACCCTGGGGCAGGGCGACGCTCATCTTTTCTCTGCCTGGTTTTCTCCTTGAATCAGAGAGACTACCTGTGCCCCTAAGAGCCGGTGGCAAAGACGCTGCATACATCACTGGTGTGATTGTAAAGTTAATATTTAAACAGGTCAATACACATTTGTTTTTAAACACCTTAGGCATGGCAGGATTTTCTTAAGAAACTGTCCAACCTGGGAGCCTGAGGGGCCTGCGATTCCGAGCCCTCCGATGTCCCACCCGAACGAGCCCATTGTGGTGTAGACAGCCAAGTTGTTCAAGTTGTCAGATGTCTGACTCACACGGGAAGTACAGGGCAGGCCTTCAAAGGGGCGCATTCCCCCCCCCATCAGAAAGATCAAAACATGCCTGTCTCCTTCCTCTCTGTGTCCAGCCTCAAAGTTTAAATTCTAGAAGAATTGAAAGAGAAATAGACCTTCCAGGAACCCAGTATGAGCCCTGTATGGATGGCATTGAAATCCCGTCATAGGAACAGATGTTTTTATATTCAAAGCACGGTTAGATAATTCCTAAAGATTTGGGACCAAAAACAAACAAAAAAGCAAACCAAAATGAAATGGAATAATTAATTCTGGGTAAATAACATCTTCGGCCTAGTAAGTTCTCAGCTGCATTGTCACCATGTTTTTTATTAAAATGTTTTCTTTGTAAGGCCTGTAACTGTTCTTTAGACTTAAAGTCTGTCCTAAATCAAAAAAAAAAAAAGAGGACAATGAATTTTATGGTGAAGTTGGTGTCTCCATAATAAAAATTAAAGTGCTAGCATATAGTCATTAGCGCGCATGTTTTTTTGAGATAATCCACTCCAGTTAGTGACAGTGGCCTTTTTTAAGCCTTGTGAAGATACATCTCTAAAGAACCCTGATGTCAAGGTCAGCTGCATGCCTTGCGCCCGTATTCAGCATCCACCAACAAGACTCGTGTCTCTGAGATTCAGTGAAAGACCCTGGCTTTGAGGACTGATGAGTTTGCAGTGATTTGGAACAGAGCGAACAGAATCCCGTGACTAACTGCAAAGCAGTTTTCTTTTGTTTGTGTGGCTTTTAACTTTCTACTCTTTTCGGCCAGCTTAGAGAAGGGGCCGGTGTTACACCTCGGCAGGTGCGGAGGGCGCGATTCACAAATCCTGAACAGGCTTTACCGTGAGAGCCCCCAGCGCCAAGCCACACCGCTACAACCTGGAGGGAAGAGTGGAGGCGGGGTGGGTAGAGGCTGGGTGATTGAAGCAGAAAGCTGAAACTGGGAAGGCGGTTTCCTCACTCGGAAGCCTGGGGGAAATTCCTCATCACTTAACACCTGATACTTTACAAATATTTGCATTTCTAATCATAGAATGATAGAAGTGTTGGGGTAGTACATTGACAAATCTTCCCCCTACCCCGACTTCTTACCCAGGAAGGACAGGGAAATACGTCTGAGACTTTGGAATATTCATTCTATTCTATTCCGTCACTGCAGAGAAAACAATCCAACTCCTGAAAGTTGAGCTGAAAAAATTCAACTTGTCTTCAAAACCACAGTTTCCCTTTGAGATTCTTGCTTAACATCAAATCCCACTTAAAATTTCCAGACAATGAGATTGATTCCACAGCTTCACTTAAAAGAAACTCAGTGTAAGACGAGGCACAATGAGAAGTGGAGGGAGCACAGCTGAGCCCCGAGGAGATGTCCTCCCGTCCACGTGTCAGCTCCACGTCTTTCTTAGAATTTCTCCGCCGGCCGGTGTTTCTCTTGCCTTTGAAGAATATATCTTGAAATCAAGAGACGCCTGGGCATGACATCAGCCTGTTCTCGTCAAGTGTTGTATAGAAAAGAACTAGAGAACATCCCGAAGACACAGAATTCACCTCTACAAGTTGTAGAATAAAGTCATATGCGTGCAGTAGTACTATATTTGAATAGTCACTTTTTAAAAAGTCCCAGTCAACTAGAGACAACCAGGACTAAATAACAGCGTTAGGAGGTTTCATTTGAAATCAGGAAAGCTGGATGCGTTTGGTTACAAGACAGCTACAGCAAGAGCTTTAGGTGAGCTTCGATCATTGTTACTTTACCAAATGCAGTTCGTGTTCCCAATGAATGGTGAGGCTAAACAAACCAAAAAATTACAGTTTGGAGCAGAGAAGCAAGGAGAATGGGTAACTTGTGCCCAGAAAACCCCCAAGTCCCCGAAGGGCTTCCGCAGAGCGTTTTTAAGGCCAGGTGACGGAGCAGGATCACAGGGTGTGTGATCAGCGCGTGTCCCAGTCTCTGGTGGAGGGTGAGGTGGCAGGGTGGTGTCACAGGGGTTAGCGTTACCAGTCCTTAGGCAGCAGCGGGTCTGGGGGCTCCTGGTCGTCGAGTAGTTAATTTCTTCCATCTGGTGGGGGTTTTAGCATCTGTAACACAACTCAGGCAATGTGCATCAGATACTATTATCTGGGTACTATTATCAACATGCTATCTTCAGAGAGGAGCTGCAGGGGAGGCTGGGGGTGGCGAGGTGTCGCAGGAGGCCCACAGGACCCTGCTGGCCTGGCTAGTTAGACCCCTGGATGTAATGCCACGGATAAGAGCACATCCCAGCGCCCCTGACAGACGGGGCAGGGGACCGGCGTGGCCATCACGGCACCCGGAAGGTGGCCCCGCTGCAGCGTGCGCCGTGACGCTGTCGCCGTCTGAGAGGCTTGGCTGTGTCACATGCCCGCCTCCTGAACAGGAACCCCGCATTCCCACCCCACCCCACAAGCACACGCAACCTCAGATGCCCCGCACTGCCTCTAGCATCCAGCCTCGAAGCTCCTGGCGCCCCGGTGCGCTGTCTCCTCCCTCGCCCTTCGGCTGGCCCCCAGCTCCCTGTCCTCTGAAGCCGTGGATCTCAGCGGAACTCAGGAAAGAGCATGCTCTCCTTTTTCATATTGAAGCGTCTTCTGCTGTGTTACCTGCACCCGACCTCCTGACCCCAGATTCGAATCCCCTTCTTCCGAGTTTCTTGCTTCCCTCCTGGGGTCCTGGCCTCCGGGGTTGAACCTCGCTTTCTAGCAGCTGCATGACCACCCTCCCTGGGCTGGATGCTGTGGGTCTGGGAGCTCTGTCGTGCAGCCGCATCACATTATTGCGTTGGCTCACGAGCAGTGTATTTCTACCCAAAACTCCGTTTTTTTCTTTCAGGAAGTTTTTTGTTGTGTTGCTGCTTGTTTTTTGTCTTGTGATTATTGGTCTTCCATTTGTGCAGTTGATTTTTTAACCTCAACTCAGAATTTAATTCTCGTGACATCTTGAAAGGTGCAGCTAGTTTCTGATCTAAAGTGAGGATCCTCTTTTCTCATCTCTCTTTACTTGTTTAATACTGATCTAATTCAAACACAGACATTCCGTGAAACGGCTATTAGCCAAAAACGAGATGTCTAAATGTTAATTGCCGCTGGTATTTTTAGGACTTTATTTTGAGGATAGCATTGATGAAGAAGGATTTGTAGCCATCTGCAGACCCTCAAGTAGAATAATCAGACCGAGGAAGTAAACAAGAAGAACTTTGTGGATGAAAGTGAACTCCTTAATTCCAGACAGTTTAGAAAGACTTCTTTAGTAGAAGAAAATAAAATTTAACAAAGAGAGTGCCCTTCAAAAATGCCAGTTGTCTTGGAAGGAAAGATGAGTCATGGAAACGGCCTGTTCATGGGAAAGATGAATAGACAAGTCCTTTGAAACCGGCGTTTCTGGAGGACGAGGGACCCTGGACTGTCACTCTGCATCCTTTCCTAACAGGCGCCGAAGTGGTGAGAGGGCCTAGAGTGAAATGATTCTTCTTAGAACTGACACACGTGCTGCAGGAAATAACCTCGGATTTCTGAAACGTGTCCATCGTTATGTGTGCATGCCCATGCGCATGTGTATTTGTGTATTTCAATGGTATATATTCTCTATTCACACAGTAAAAAATCTTCCTGCAGTGCAGGAGACCTGGGTTTGATCCCTGGATCAAGAAGGTCGCCTGGAGAAGGCAATGGCAATGCACTCCAGATTCTTGCCTGGAGAATCCCATCCGTGGGGTCTCAAAGAGTTGGAGATGACTGAGCGACTAGCACTTTTACTTTCAGTCTATGTTTATTAAATATTACATCTTTTCTGCCTGTGTTTCCAGGAGACTAGCATTTACTACCACTGAAAGCCCGTCTTCACATGTTCAACATGGGATTTCAGTTATTTATAGCATCTAATCTTATCTTAGAACTTAAAATAAAGCCCTGGGTGTATTTTTAATGTGCTGAAACTTCATTAGGATGCGTTAATAACTTTCTACATTTGTCATATTTTTATATCAAAAACCTAGTCCAGCTATTCCTGAGCACTTTGAACAAGAATAAATAAATATTTGCAAAAGCATCAAGCGTCCTAGACACACTTCTCCTTTGAGCGTCGATATTTCCTGTCCTTGGGGAAGTTTCCTCGGGCGGTGTCACTGCCCTTCGAGATAAGGCTAGGATTGAACTCTTCTGCCTGGGTTCTCTGACGCGGGCAGTTCCAGGAATTCACTGTCATCCCGTTTCCACCTCACACTGCCCCACTGATCTCTATATTCTGTTGGCTTTGCGTCAACAGGGCTTCCTGGAATGAACCAGCAGGGAGCTGGCTCACCCGTGGGAGAGGAGCCTGCGGGCCCAGCCGCGACGACATTGCTGCTGGGAGGAGCTGGGGAAGCCCCTCACCTCCTGCTTTCTGCTGCTGCTCGTCAGTCCCTCAGTCGCCCCCCGCTCTTTGCGACCCCTTGGGCGCAGCTCGCCAGGCCTCCCCGCCCTTCGCCACCTCCCGGAGCTCGCTCAAACTCCTGGCCATTGAGCCGGCGACGCCATCCAACCACCTCAGCCCCTGTCGCCCCCTTCTCCTGCTTTTGCTTTTTTGAAAATAGGAATGCTAAACTCCCCCGCTCCTGACTTTTCAAGTGTCCTATATATGGCCCAGAAACTTAAAGCATAAAAGGAACATGTTCCATTAGATACTTCAAGACGGTATTGACAATAATACCATTGATTTCAGACCCTCGGGGTCTGATGGACCACCCTGGAAGTGGATCTCTGTAAGGCCCTTTCATGGGGATGGGGTCAGACACCAAGAGAGAAACCTTCCCCAAACCTTTCAATAAACTTTTTTGTTAAAAAAAAAAGAAAGAAAGAAAGAAAGCTTCTGTCCCTGAAAACCACATTGACTCTTTTTTTTTCTTTGGGTGATTTATAAGCTATTTCAGCATCTCCTAAGTCTTTGACAAATCAGGAATGTAGTAGAAGTATCATTCACACAGTTTCACTTTTCTGGAGTTTGTCTCATGTTATTCTTTAATCAAAATCATCAATGTTTTGCTACTGTTTCAAATTTAGAGACATTTTACTGTTATTAAATAGTATCTATGTGTATATTCCAATTATTTTTATGTGTTATTTCTGAAAGACAAGTAACCTTTTTTGCCTATAAACATGTTTTCTCCTACTGCCAAGAGAGAACCTGGAAAGACAGAAAATTCCCCATTAACTATAGGTAGCACTGCTCCTATATTTTTCTACAGAGCTTTAAATCTCATTTTGTGGTCACTATGGTGAAGCCTGAATTATTTTAAAAGCTTCATGTGAAATAATCATTAGTATCTTGTTCCATTTTAAAAATAGCAGGTGTTTCCTTTTGGAAGCTTCTGTTGTTTATCTTCTGTTTATGTGTCTAAATTTCCCATTGTCTGGAGCATGCACAATGCCTGTTATGGAAAGTCATTGTTCTGGTTCAGCAGATTTTATTTTCAGAGTTTGGTATGGAACCTGCTATGTGCTCGCCACGGGGAAACGAGCTGCTCCGTTCTTCAGTAGCCGTGTAGGTCAGTGACTCAGCTGTGCGTTTCTGGACGCACGGTAGTCCTCGGAGCGGGGATGTCCGTTGCCTGTTTTTGCAGTTAGTAAAGAACCCTCGCGATCTCTTGTCAGTTCTTCCGACCAGCGCTCTTACTCAGCGGGGTGCCTCTTCCGCTCTGGGGCCGCAGAAGAGCCACGCTGATCTAGATTCCCAGACTCCAGGATCTCCGTCACCCACGCCGCCCGAGCAGTGCCCACCGGGCGGCTAAGGCACCTCGAGGGTGGGACGACGTTCTCCCAATGACTGCCCTCCTCACTTGCACAACACTGATACTTAATTGTCCTTCCAGTAGCTAGGACATGTCGAGAGCTTGTTTTATCTTGCCTTCAGGGAGTGTCCATTGCAAAAGGGTTTGGTGGTGAGATATCTGACTTCTTTGAAAAATAGAAATCAGATATCTCACTGAACCGTCTTCCCAGTGGAACTGGCTGATAAAAAGACTCCAGCTGTCAGCGGAGCTGGAATCTTCTCCCTAAGACAGTGGTGGCTTATGCTGTTCAGTCTTAGCGCTTGACATGACTTGGGGGGGAGGAACAGAAGACAGCATCCAGTTGGGTCTCTCTCAGTGGAAAGGACACCTGTCCCCACCAGTGGGTGAGATGTTTGTGCCTTTGGCTGCCTGAACCCTAGTCCTTCGAAGGTCCAGGGAGCACCTTCAGTCTGTGTTAGAACGAGAGAAAGTGGGAGTAAATGCACGGTTCCTGCCCACACTGATGCTGGCAGAGCTGAGCGCCATCTCCATGGCTAAGGCTGCTGAGGGCTGAGACTGTTGAGCTGCTACTTGATGCCTCCTTGCATGCATGTCAGTCACTGCCTTGATTCACATGTTTGGCACGTGGGTTGCAATTCATCATACAACACAAGTTAAGGACATAACTGATTGGGGGGAAGTCCTTCCCCACCCCCTCAAAAAACATATAGATAGATAGATCAATATAGATATAGAACAAATTCAAAGAATTTTTTTAACCTTTTCTTTTGTATTGGAGTATACCCTACTAGGGCTTCCCAGGTGTCTGTAATGATAAAGAATCCTGCCTGCCAGTGCAGGAGACTTAAGACACACGGGTTCAATCCCTGGGTCAGGAAGATGCCCTGGAGTACGGCATGGCATGTATTCCCTGATGCTGGGAAAGATTGAAGGGAGTAGGAAAAGGGGACAACAGAGGATGAGATGGTTGGATGGCATCACCAACTTGATGGGCATGAGTTTGGGTAAACTCTGGGAGTTGGTGATGGACAGGGAGGCCTGGCGTGCTGCGGTTCATGGCGTCACAAAGAGTCGGACACGACTGAGCGACTGAACTGAACTGAACTGAACTGAGGGCGTAGCATCCCAGTCCAGGACTCTTGCATGGAGATGCTCCATGGACAGAGGAGCCTGGCAGGCTAAAGTCCATAGGGTCGCATGGAGTCAGCACGACTGAAGCGACTTAGCAATGCACGCATGCGTAGCCGATTAACAATGCTATGATAGTTTCAGGTGGACAGCAAAGGGACACACTCTTACATACACACGTATCCCCTCTCCCCCAAACTCCCCTCCCACCCGGCCGCCACAGGATGCTGAGCAGAGTCCCCCGTGCTAGCACGGTAGGTCCGTGTTGGCTATCCACTTTAAATGCAGCAGTGTCCGTGTCCACCCTGCGCTCCCTGCCTCTCCCTGCCACCCACGCTTTCCCTTGGCAGCCGTAAGTTTGTTCTGCAAGTCTGTGAGTCTCTGTTTTGTGAGTAAATTTAACTGTAGTATTCCTTTTTAGATTCCACCTATAAGGGATTTCCTATGATATTTCCCCTTCTCAGAGAATTTCTGATCCAGGAAGGACATATTCTCATTTGTAAGTCAAATTTCAAACAAGAAAACCGAGACCCATCCTGGTCTGGGGAATGCATCCACAGCCTCATGTACAGAAGAGGCTCCCTGTTTCCAGTTCCCCACACCCCCAGGAGATGCCCCAGAAGCAAATGAGTCTATAGAATTGCAACAAGCCTTTTAAAGTGGACTTAAAGAGCTAAAAGAAAGTAAGAAGAACTGAAGCGACTTGATTCCAAGAAACAAAAGTAATCAGTGAATTATTTACCGAGGAAATAACCAAAGGGCATGCCACTGTCAGAATTCAGATTAAAACTGGCCCCGGTGGGGTCTTCCTGTGTGGGGCCTTCTCTACAGACAGCGCGTGAATGATGTGGAGGAGGTGGAAGCTCTGTGAAAGGCCAGGAAGAACATTTCCAACCTGATCTAGACCCTCCTTAGGCAAGAAACCCAGTCCCTCCGTGCGTTCCCCCGGTCACAGCATGATGGTAAGACAGCCTGTCTCCCAGGATCGCGGGGTCAGCCCTGTGTGGACGTCAGCCGACAGAATCACGAATGAAAGTGCTCCGGGGGAGACAGCGCGTCCAATCTCGCGAGGACGGAGTCTGATGGGAGACGCAGTCTCAGCAGCGTTCAAGCCCCTTTATAGTGGTTCTTGGCCTGCCTCGCCCACGGGCGCCTGTTCAGAGGGTGCCGTGCAGACTTCAGGTCCTGTGGCTCCAATAAGGCCTCTCCCCGGGGCCGGGTCTGCCCCCCGGCACATGGGCTAATGTCCGGAGACATTTGGGGTTGTCACAGCTAATTCTTACTATTTAGGTCTCCCCCCCCCCCACAATAACAACATTTATTAGTCCTGTTTCTGATCTTTTGGAGGAGATCTTTGTAAAGGGAATTCTTCCCATGCCTTTGCTAATCCACAGAGGTTAGAGGCCTTTTCCTATACAGTTTTAATAGGTTAATTAAATGTTAAACTTTTAATTTTAATATTTTAAGTACATTCTTATTTATACACACGCTAACTCATTGGATTCTCACATTACCTTAGAAGTAAGATAGTGACCCACACACACCCCCTGCATGCATGCATGTGGTTAATTTTTAAATGTAGGAATTTTTGCCGTTTTATTCAGAGAAGAAAAGAGAGTCCATGAGACTTGCTGAAGTGCCTGGAGCCTCAGAGCCACACGTTTTATCTCAAATCCAGTGCTTTGAAACATCCCCTTTTCCTTGACAACCTCACCCCAGAAGAAGGAAGCCAACCCCAGCCTTGCTCATGTAAACATCTGAATAACCAGGGATTCTTTAGAAAAGCTGAGTCCTCAATAAATTAAAATACTGTCATTTCTGTGGGGAAAGAGCAACTGGTAAGGCGATCCATCAAGTGCCGCGAGCATCATCCTTCCGCCAAGCGAGTCCCACCCTCCAGCCCCGCCAGGACTCTGCCTCAAGGACAGCTCAGCAAGGGAGTCGGGTCAGCAGCTGCTTCTCGCTCCACGTGAGGTGTGCAGCCCGGGGTCCCCGTCTGTCCGAAGTCCGGCGCCTGGACCCCGCCTGGGGCGGACTCTGCCTC
The DNA here is from genome assembly GCA_012922965.1 of Capreolus pygargus. Classification (NCBI taxonomy): domain Eukaryota; kingdom Metazoa; phylum Chordata; class Mammalia; order Artiodactyla; family Cervidae; genus Capreolus; species Capreolus pygargus. Next base: position 11,739,659 of record SNSB01003930.1, read on the forward strand.
TCGCGTCGTCCGCTGTGGTGTGGGCGAGCGTGTACGTCTCAGAGCCGCTTGTGAAGCAGAGGGGGGAAGCTCCTTGAGGACGTGCGAGGGCTGAGGGAGATGCGGTGTGTGGGACGAGCGGCCCAGGCCGGGCAGGCCGCCAGCCAGCCGTCCTTTGTGTCTGCGCACGGGCGCCGGCACGAACACATGGCTGCCGTGTGGTCGCTCCAGGAGCCCGATCCTCCTCCTTGATTGTTAGCTTTTTCAGAGGGACAGTCTGGGCTAGAACGACGTATTTGCTACTGCTGATTTTCCACGGTCTCCTGATACAATGGCTGCCTCATCTGTGTCTTGCTGTTGGATAACTATGCTGCTAAGCTCAGGGATGTAGAAGCCTCTTGGCTGGTCTAAAAGGACCTGCATACATCAGATCATGTGTGGAGGGAGAGGACCCCCCTCCACCCATTCCCAAGCCTTCCGTGTCGTCCAAGTGACTTCAAACAAAGCAGCTATGCAGCCGTGGTGTGTCTGAGGACCGCTGTTCTGCAAAACAGCTGCGTGGTGCCAGAGCATCCTTGTTGATGAGCCGAATGGAATCAATTCTTTCCACAGCACGTTTTAAATGACTTGAGAGGGGAAAAAACGAGACTTGGAGTTTTCATAGAACAATGTGCACCCGTTTTCCGCCCACGTCCCCAGAGAGAAATGCATGAATCACCCCGCCATAGCCAGCCGAGTATGAAAACAGGCGCTGCTGCAGAGCAAAGCGTGAATCCTCTTTTTCCTTAGACACCGCACAAATAAAGCAGTGTTTGTGTGCGGTGACGCTGTGTATATGCCCCATCTACAGCGGCCTCCACACTGAATATGATGTTCTGCAAAGCACATAGGACTGAAGAATCTGCCAGACATCACTCTAACAAGTTAATACTGTAACACGATACGTTAACAATGTAACAATCCAAGTAGCACTTAAAAAAAATAAATGGTTTCCTCAAATTGATACAATAATAACAAAACGAATATTAATAGAAGAAATCACAACAATAAATCATGCCCCGCAGTCCATCTTAATGGGTGAACAATTTATTATATTTCCCAAGCAATTTTTTCCCAAGGAGGTCAGACATAATTGCGCATTTCCCTATTTAAAATGTACACTTTGAACAACAGAAAAATGACTGGTAGATAATTTTCTTAGAGATTCATGGCTAGTTCAGTGATAATAGATTTCTGTTTATATTAACCTCAAAGAACAGGGTTCAGACTGGAGTTGGAGTGGCTGTTTCATTGTGAGTTATGGATATCATTGTTAAAATATGTGCTCCAAATAAACTGAAGATTTTACCAAATTTTGGCCATGCGATTCTGGCAGAGGATCAGCTCAAGTAGGTCTCGCAAACATCGCTCTCAGTGCATCACATTTTTTTTAAAAAGACCCTTGTTTATCTTCTTTAACGTTTTCTTCAAACTTGGGGGAATAATGGTTTGCTCTCAGCGTCCATCCTAGGATGCTGGCCTTTCCCACCATGGAAGATGGTGTCAGAACAGGATCCAGAAAAAAACAAAAAGGAAGCTTGCTGTTTTCTTGTTGCTTGATGTTATGGGACATAGATAGTATTTGCAGTACTCACGGGTTAGACAGGGAGGAAGTGGGGAAGGACTGAGCCCCGGAAGCTAATACTGTCCCACGCTTACCCTAGGAGAGGGCATGGATTCAGAGTCACCTCACCCTTCAGTCACCGGGGCCCAGTAGTTAGGAGGTGGGCTGGCCAGTCACCGGCATCAGACAGAGGTCGAGCTGTGCTTGTTCCAAGCCGAGTGCAGAGAGCATTTGCGTGTTACCACCCAGTGGTTGCAGTCTTGTGTTAACTCTGCAGAACTAAACCGATTCCTCGTAGTTATGCACACACACACAGTCAGGGAGCACTTGGGAAAAGTCAGTTATATTTTCTTTTGACAAACGCTCACATGCTCTAGCGTAATTGTGGGTTTTGAGGACTGAATCTGTAGGTTTACATCAAGTCAAAAATAGACTTTTTCTCCTTTTGGCTTTTTAGATTGTACGATGTTGTAATAGATATCATCAACCAGAAGTCCTTGGGGGAAAACAATTGGGGATTATTTTTTTCAATCTACATCACATTCAAACCAGCACATGTGGAATATTAGTCAGCTATTAAAAAAGAAGTGCAGTGATGCTACTTGCTGCAACATAGATGGACCTACAGATTATCGTACTAAGTGGAGTAAATCACAAATATCATGTGAGATCACTTACATACAGAACCTTAAAAAAAGACACAAATGAACTTATTCCCGAAACAGAGGCTCAGAGACACAGAAAGCATACTTACAGTTACCAAAGAGGAAAGGGGGGGGATCAGGAAGTTAGGATTAACATATGCACACTCCGTATAACACGGGTAACCAACGAGGTCCTCCCGCATAGCACAGGGAACAGACAGCGACCTAAAAGGGAAAGAATCTGAAGCAGGACACATTCGAAGCCCAGCTTCACCCGTTCATCTGTCACTGGGCAGCCACGTTGCATCCATGCCTCAGCTGCTGTCGATGGTGCGTCAGTGAACACTGGGGTGCGTGTGTCTGTTCATTTTTGGTTTTTCCCAGATATATGCCCAGGAGCGGGACTGCAGGATCACGTACCTGAAACAGTCATTAGCCTCAGAAATTAGCCTCCTTAATGGTCAAGAACTGAAGTACTCTGAGTCTTGAGATCCGTAGATCAAGCTCATTCACCAGGAGAAACTGCGATGCCTTGGCAGTTCCTTGATACCTGGATGGCTCCTGAAACGTGTGGGAAGACAGTGCCCTTCGAGGGAAGCCGGTGATGGCCCAGACCTGCCAGCTGTCCACCGGCAGTCCCGAACTGGGCTCGGGGTGGCCCTGAGCCTGCCTGTCGGCGCCTCTGATCTGGAGAGGAGCTTGGGGCCAACTGCAGCCCAGATGGGAGTCCTGCACCTGTTTCTGTGTGGAGACGACTTCCGGGGTTCCAGTTCAGTGCTTCCGAAACTCCTCAGTCCAGAGACCGTAAAGAGAGACCAAAGTCTCAGAGGCCACTGATGGGGCCAAATAAGTTCCCTTGCAGTGGTGACGTCACGAAGCCCCTTTTAGGGCATGGTTCTTCGCGCCCTCCTCCCTGCCCCGCCTTTGCTAGCGGAGCGCACCCCGGTCTCGGCAGCCCCTGAACCTGCTCCTGCTGCCCAGACTCGGGTCAGGACTGGCTGCCGTTCATTAAAGCAGCGATGCTTTAGAGCTCTGATGGTGTGTTTTCCCTCCTGCTGGCTCCTACCTGCAATTAAAACTTGTGTGCCTTGGATGTTTTGAAAGCTTCCGCGTGGAAGGCATGACCAAAAACAGACTTTCGGGGTGATCCCTAAATGCTTCTTCGGTTAGGAAAGCCTGCCAGTAGGAGCTTCACAGGAGATCACCAAACACGGTCACAGGGAGAAGGCAGGGCCTCCCGTCTAAGCCTGATTTGAATAGAAATCCTCGGATGTGCCCCAGTAGCCAAACTCGAAGGCGAGGGAAGCCTGATGTGCAACGTGAAAGCTCAGAGCAGGGCTCAGCCGCAGGTGGGAGCCCAGACCCTCCTGTTACCGCCCACAGCCGGCTGGGCCTGGGTGTGGAGACGGGGCGGAGCTCTTGCACTTTCTTGGCGTCCTGAGAGCCGGGCGGGGCGCTGCTCCAGACACTACTTGAAAAGGGAAGGTTCTGGGGCTCCTGGCAGCCAGGCCTCTCCTCCGCCCGAAATCCAGGGTTTATTTTTACTCATTGAATGAGAAGGAGAAGGAGCCCTGTACTGCGTCCTGCTCTGCACCAAGGCCACTTTTTAGACCACAGAGCAAGATGAGTGTTGTCGGAAGGAATGTGTTTATGGAGGAGGCAGTCGTTACCCATTGGGGAGCTGCGTTTTGACTTTACACATGGCATGAAGCTCCTGCGGGGTGAATGAGCGAAATGCCTCTCCGGTAAAGGAGGGTTTGATTGGTTCGTTTATTGCAGTTTTCCCTGCGAGCCCCACGGAGCCTGCTCTGACGTCAGAGCGTGTTTGTGATAAACCGAGTCCCCGATCGCCCTGCTCCCACCAAAGACCTGGGCTCCACGGGCTCCCGGGTGGGCGGGTCCGCGAGTCCTCCTGGAGCCCCGGGCTTGGCCGGCTCTCAGCCTCCCCTTCATGGGGACTCCCTCCGGCTCCTGGTGAGAGAGGTTAAGGCCCCGTAACCCCGCCCCGCCCAGATCTCTCACCTCGCCCCATCTTTGAGACGCTGACTCCCAGGTCCACTCCCCGCCAGGTCCACTCCCCCGGGTCTGCCTTCCCCAGCCCGGTCACAGCATCCCGGGAGACCAGCGTCTTCCCGAAACCTGGTCCAGGCCGTGCCTGATAGGCGAGGGCACCGGCTGGCCGGGGAGCCCGAGGGAAACTGACTTCAGACAAAGAGCAGAGCTGACTGCCCTCTGCTCTCAAGGTTTGGGTGAGAGAGTATGGCTTCTGCGTTCCGAGCACCAGTGCGTGCTCTGGGGGACATGTCACAGCCTTAAAGCACCAGCGTCTCCAGCGTGTGTCCCAGCACACCTTGTACACGTGCTCACACTCATCGCGATTTGCACGTACACCGCCAGGAGTGACTCCACCCTTCCTGGCTTGGGATCTCAGAGCGGTAGATGGTGACCGTCACACCCACGTCCCGGCCACCGACCTGGGCATCATCCCCCCAAAAATGGGCCCGCGCCGCACGTCTGTCCAAGGTCGACGATAGAAACAGCCTGGGCTCCAGACCCTTCTCTGCCACACACACAACTCCCAGGGCGAGGCGGGGGACTCTCTGAGATTTCAGCTCCCAGAGTGAAGCCGCCCCAAGCGAGTGTCTCTGCCCGGGGTCCTCCTCCGTGTCTCCAACCTTCCTGCCCGCTGAGGGGGGGCAGAGGGGTCACAAGGGGCTGCTGTCCCCCAGACATTTCTAAGGCAGAACCTTTTCAATATCTCACTTCTTATTTGACTCAGGCCCTTCTCAAAAAAAAAAAAAAAAAATTTCCGAGTTCAGTAAGCACATATTGTCAACCGTACCATGTACCTGGTCAAACCAACTCAGTGTTATGAAATGCCTACTTAACCGTGGCCTGGGGTGATTTTGGAAAAAAAAAAAAATGGGAACCCTGTTACAATCCCATTCATTCACTCACAAAGTACGTATTGAGTGTGCGCTAGGAGCCAGGTGGGTGTTCCATGCGAGTTGCCGACGCTCCTAAGACCCCCCCTCCCCATGGAGACCCACCCCGTCCCCACCAGAGACCCCCCCCTCCCCACGGAGACCCGGGGTCCGCTCGAGCTTGGTGCGAACCCCAGGAAGTTGCCTGTGGAGTCTCCACAGGTTCCTCAAGGTCACTGATGACCTGCACCAGAAGTCTTTGCCTGTAGAGTCAGAAGGGACCCCGGCACCTTCTAACCGGATTTCCTAGGAGAGAGCACAGAGAAGACGTGTTACAGGCAACCTCACGTCATGCATGGGTGTCAAGACGGACTCACACCCACAAGCTGACACCCTGGTAAATCACACTGCAGAACCTTTGCATCTGTAGAACCGTGTTTTAAGTTCATGTTTAAACTCAGCAGCATCCACTCCATAGGGTGGTTGGGAGCCATTCTTTAGGGATCGGAGAGCCCACTCTCATGCCCTTTGACTCTGCTGATGTTAATTCCAAACGACACATTCTCAGGATGCTTTTGCAGAGGAATCCTATATGGCCTTGCCATGCCGGGCGAGGCCTGAGAACCCGCAGGGCGGCCCGCAGTGAACGTTGACTCCGTAAATCCCCCGCGTTCAAGGACTGGTTGAAGATCCCCATTCCCTTGTGATCCTGAACAGTTGAAATTGTTACCGAGTTGGAATTAAACTCTCGTTCTGTTATGCTGAAATCTGTCTTCCAAATAGATGTGGCTTCCCATATATCTAGTGGGAGCCACTTCTTTGGTATCTGACTGTATCTTATCAAACTGTTTATGCAGTTATTTGGGTCACAAATGAATTATGAGTTCACTAGTTTCTAAGAAACTGTGGGGTCAGGACTTCTCTTTAGGTTACTTCCTCATTCATACCAAGAAGAAAAGTGTCCTGTCTTTATTCTTGTGTTGGGGGATTTGCTGTTTTTGCTTGGGGGAACATTGCTCCCAGAATGAGGGCCTCCATAGTGGCTCTGTTGGTAAAAAAAAAATCCGCCTGCCGTGCGGGAGACCCCGGCTCGCTCTCTGGGTCGGGAGGATCCCCTGGAGAAGGGCGTGGCTGTGGGCTCTTGCCTGGAGAATCCCAGGGACAGAGGAGCCTGGTGGGCTCCCGGGACGCTGGCGCGGATGCACTGAGCTGCATGACGTGCCACGCTCGTGCGCTGGGACAGAGCTGTGATACCTACGGGCCCCCCAGAGCCCCTCCTCACACTGAGCAGGGCTGTGACTTTGGGTTGCCAAAGAGCCAGAAGCATCTGTTTCCATCGCAGCGAGACGGGGGCAGTGGGAAAGCCTGATGCCACCTTGCCATGCCGAGGTCTGCTCTAGCCGCTGCCTCGCCGACACAGGGCAGAGTGGTGATGCTGAGATGAGGGGGCGGGGGGGGCGTAAAAAGACTTTCCAGAGAACCGAGGTGCTCGTGGAGAAGGAATTGACTTTATGCATCAGCAGCTTGGTGGCCTCGAGGAAGCCCCTCAGCTCTGCGGGTCTCGGGCTTGTGTTCTGCGGGTGGGGTGGTGGGGAGGGCACAGGTGTGCCCGGGAGACAGGTGACTTCGGCTGGGCAGGGGGCGGCCTCCCGCGTCTCGTCCGCCGCAGGCGTGGCTGCGTGGCCCCTCTGGCCCGCTGTAGGAGTCTCCTTTGCTCTCCTCCGTATTTACCTCGCATTTCTTAGTCCGCCTTAGATACCCTGTAAGGTATCTCTTACATTGTGAGCATCCCTGCACGCATTTTTTTTCTGGAACCTTCTCTCCTTTAGTCCCCACACGTTCCATACCCTCCCAGGATGATTTTGGAAGAGAAGGCAAGCATCTGCGTTTTCAGCAGTCCACAGCAGGAGGCAAAGAAGGAGCCAGCAGCTCCTCAGAGAGTGAGGTCAGAAGGCGCGCTGGAAGAGCCAGCCAGTTCCTTTCTTCTAGTCGTTCCGGAGGGATTTGAATAAACTCAGAGGAGGACACTGCGGTGGGAAGACGGATGTGTCTGGGCTGGTTATCTACCTCCCAGGTGTGGGGGAGCAGGTCTGGAGAGGCATGAACCGGGACACGGACAAGAAAGAGATGGGATTAAATCAACCGAGGGGAGAGAGGGTGAGGGCGCAGGCAGCCCCGGGGCTCTGTGAGGCCTCCTCCATGTGCGTTTGCTCAGGACGCAAAACAGTGCCTGTGCATTTCCAGCCAGACATGGACTGAGCCTCAGATGGCCCTGCCCCGTGCAGAAAAAGCCCATATTAGCACATGGCCGTCTCATTCCGGTTTCCTCGTGGGAAGCCTGAGAATCTCCCGTCCCCTCTTATCTCATTGCGGTCAAGAATAATAACTGGAGACTTCCTGGCCTGGAAACCATCTGGCCCTTGTGTGGCACCTCCATGCTTCCTCCTCTTTAGCTATAAATTAAGTCTGGAATAGAGCAGGGAAGGGAGCCAGTTTGGTACCAAGAAGGTGACGCAGGGGAAGAGCTGTGTAGTCTGGGAGCCCAGGAGGGATAAACAAGGACAAACAGCATGGACTGCCACCCTCATGTACAGTGAGAGACAGAGGGTTTCCTTTAGCCAGGAAGAGGAATTCCAGAGTCCTGGATAACTGGGAGATGTTGGCACACCCACCCTGGTCTGGGAAGATGAACCCCTGGTGAATAAAGTTAATCCTGTGCGATTCTCTTTTGTGACGTAAAAATCAAGCTCTTTACTTCTCTAACAAGCTCATTTTAAAGACTCTTCAAGAGAAAAGTAGAATTAAAATAGCAAACTGAACTTTCACCAGCTTAGAGTATTAACGCTACATGATTCTCCCATCCAAGAATAATTTCAAAAGCACAGCGTTTTTAAATGGCAATGCTTAGATGTGGAAATGATGTCAGGGTTACTGTTTTATGACTGTAATCCAGTATGATGTAAGCCTTATGTGAAGTTGAAATGGTCTTCCTGTTGAAACGTATTTCAGATTTCTGGGAAGTAAGGTTTTGAGTACTGGCTTTTAATTCCTCAGTTTTCAGTTATACTTTGTGCTGTAATTCCAGACAAGTTCAAGAGAACCTCTCCATAAAGAAAACATTTAACAGTAAATGACCCAGATACAATGAAAGTCAGCATATGTTTTCCAAAAACACGATGGATGCACGCTACATGGTGGGCAACCCCTAAGCTCCCTCCAGGGCCACAACTTATCAACACTGATAAGGTCGTGGTGGTTCCCACACAAGCCTGTGCTCCCAGAGTCCAGATGGACCTGCCCTCAACCTCACAGGGGAGCCCTGCACTTGGACAAGACCTCCCGGCAAGAGGGTCTGGGAAATCAAATCATTTCGTTTTCTGGAGAACATGCCTTCAGGACTCCTTGGTTCCCTGTGAGCAAGATGTCAGAACACTCATTACCCTTTTCTTTTTAAATTACTGACGATCCCCAGAAGGCAAGGACCGGACATCTCCGCAGTCATCTAAAGTGAAGCCATTCAGAATCAACCAAGAGAGGGCACGGCTGGCCCCGTTATCTCGTGAAGATAAAAACTAAAAGTGGTTTCCACTCCCCAAGAATAGAATGGAACCAACGTCAGTATTTAAAGAGCTGCCAGCATTTGTCTTCCATCATACTTTTAAATTGCTGAGTGTGTCCACTTGAATCGCAGAAAGCGTTGAGAGGGAGGTCTAGGAAGTGTGCACGTGTCCTAGGGTTTTTATTCTGTCTTTCAAACCAGAGCATCAACTCCCACAAGCCCCCAAGCCTGCACTCCTCTCTGTGAGCTGGGTTCCAAGGACGTGAGTAATACAGGGTTATTCACAGCCTTACCATCCTTGGTCATAACGCTGCTCAGGGCCCCAGCGGACTGCCAAGACTACAGTGTAGCCCTGTTAATATCATATGACAGTCAGAGGCATTTTGGAAAACGTACGCCCCCATTGATATTTGTCTGAAGATAATTTTACAGTCAGTTTGCTTGCGAATGCGTCACCAGCATCTTGGTCTCCCACTTACAGAGCTTCTGCCAAAGACAGCTCAAACAAGGACCACCCTGAGCCGCCCCCAAACGAAGGCGCCCTTATGGTTCTGCCCCCACCACTGAGCGAGGTGGCGGCATTCATGGGCTTGACAAGGGGCAGAATAGTGAAAGGAAATCTTACCAGTTTCGTATCCCCACTTAGTGATGGATACATATTTTTAGATTAATAAGTTGTGGAACTTTTTCCTTAAGAACCTTGTGGGTGGCATACTTCACAACCTTGGAAAAGCAGACATTTAAGGAATCAAAACCAGAGACCAGAGCATTGGCTCTGAATGGGGCTGCCACTGACAGAGTAACACGGCCGCAGGTGATGGATCACATGTACTGAGGCAGAGAGCGATAGGAACAATTATGCCAGCTCCAGGAGGCTGAGTGGGCCTTGTGGCCCTAGAGGAGCGTGAGTGGGTGGGCGCGGGGTGAGGCGGAGCCAGGCTGGGGCTGGGACCTGCAGGGGGTCACCGGACACGGCTTCTGTCCTGTGTTTACATCTGCAGGCTCATTTGTGTTGTTTGGAATCCTGTGAGAAGGTTCCCTAAAGTTGCATTTTAACAGCCACCTAATTTGAAAAGGTAGTCTAGTATTTGCAGCCATGTCAGACCCAGGAAAGAAGCTGTCCACCTAGGACTGTTCACAGATCCCTGCAGCCTCGCTCAGCGATAGCCTCGCCCTGCCATTGAGCATTGTGAGGGCTTTGATGTTATTTTTAGAGAAGCACAAAAATCCGAATTTAAAAAATCAGATTCCTTTTTTTTTTTTTTGCCTCTACTTCCTCTTCTTTTGCTCACCCCCATCTCCTTCTTGGCTGTTTCCATTGCTGGTTTTTGGCGTGTTTTTTTTTTTTTTTTTTTTTTTGCTATTTTTACATGCAGATGGGAGGGGGCATGCCCACAGTGTGAAATATGTTTATTTACATGCAGCTAAAAATAACGAAACACATATCGGTCATGAGGGACACTCGTCCAGTCCCTTGACATAACAGCAGGAAATACAATCAGCGAAAGATCAGAGATACAAGTTTAGAGGCATCCTTGCCTTTGAAATTAAAAAGAAAAGCGCCGTGGAGTTGAGAGGGCACCTGTGATGTCTGGCCCAAATGCAGGTCAGAGTTGAACGTCCTCTAGTGAGCGGTTGCAGAACCACCAACCAAATGAATTTAGATTGATTTTTTAAAAAACATCCCTTTGGGGCCAAATCCATTTTTTTAAAAAAAACTTTTTTTTTTCCTTCTTCACTGTCTAACTGTATCCATTTTGGCTCAGTGAGACCATCTTATCAGGAGGGCCCAAGCGCAGCTGACAGTTGCAAGAGTGTTCCTCTCTGGCAGTAGAACCCAGGGGATGCGCGTCGTGGGCAGCCTGTGGGTGATCTGGGGGTGTTCAGGGCGCTGGAGAAGGAAGGGGCGCGCGCTGTGGGTTATCTGAGGGGTGTTTAGGGCTCTGGAGAAGGAAGGGGCGTGCGCTGTGGGTGATCTGGGGTGTTCAGGGCGCTGGAGAAGGAAGGGACGTGCGCTGTGGGTGATTTGGGGGTGTTTAGGGAGCTGGAGAAGGAAGGGGCGCGCGCTGTGGGTTATCTGAGGGGGGTTT
>SNSB01003930.1:11750557-11780771 GCA_012922965.1 Capreolus pygargus
CTGTGGGTTATCTGAGGGGTGTTTAGGGCTCTGGAGAAGGAAGGGGCACACGCTGTGGGTGATCTGGGGGTGTTCAGGGCGCTGGAGAAGGAAGGGGCGCGCGCTGTGGGTGATCTGGGGGTGTTCAGGGCGCTGGAGAAGGAAGGGGCGCGTGCTGTGGGTAATCTGGGGGGTGTTTAGGGCAATGGGAGAGGAGGCAGGGAACACTGCTCACCCCGGGTGCCACTTGGCTCTGCGTCGTCCCTGAAGCCCTCGGGTCAGAGATGGTGACCTCAGGGCACCACCTGCCCGGAGTCACACAGAGAGGGAGCAGCAGAGTAAGAGAAAGGTCTCCCCCAACCCCTCTGCAAGGCTGGAAGCGCAGCTGAGACCCTCACTGAACACCCAGGAACCCGCCGGATCTTCTGTGTCAGCAGTGCTGGTGTTCAGGGCACAATGGAGCCATCTCATCCTCGCTGGGTCTGGGAACGAAGGAAGGGTCTAGCGTTCACCCGGGAGGGGTTTTAAGCTGTTCTCGGAGTTCTCTGACCCCAGACCTTGAGTCTTGCCTATCTTGACCCATTTTACCAGTTTCCCTTCCCACAAATGGGCAGATAACAAGCGCAGGCAGCGGCCTGGGTCTTGTGAAACCTCTCATTCTCCAGATGCATCTCATTCCCCGGGTGACGCAATCCACTTTTGTGAAAGAGACGAAAATGTTGGAACTTTTCACGAACGGGCTAAAACTTAGGAAGACTCTGCTGTGAAAATGTTTTAACATGAAGATTCCCACACCGTTCTTCTAATTTACTTTAATCTGGTCTTATTTGCAATCGATGGCCTTCCTGGCAGGAATCTGCGAGGCCACCTGCTCCTCTCAGAGGAAAAAAATATTCTGTTGCAAGGCTGAGAGAAGGCGGGATGTAGTGAGGTTTTCTGTGGTCATGGCATCTGTAGCTTGATAATTGCACAAGCTCCTTCTGTAAGATGCTTGATTAAAATTCTTGACAGCTTTGGTAATGGCCAAAGGCTGAGAGCATCGAATGTTCTTGACTTGGTTCCATACTCGTAAGGTATCCAGTAACCAAGTGTAGTAATCAGACAAACTCTCCAAAACACGCAGCCAGCTGTATTTCTAGACTGTTGAGGGTTGCGTGCTGGCTCGTCCTGCAGCCTAATCACCAGCCAGTGGGGTAGTAATTGCCGTTTTCATTCATTCATGTGGGGCACGTTATGTGACATACACCTAATCTTTCCTAATCCTTTGGAGACCCATTTGTACAAGTAATTAAAGTGGGAGAGTTCCTCAACAGATGAGAAGCGAGGAAGATGTTAGATGTTTTCTGAACACTAATTCACTTCTTGGCTCTTGAAATTTCAGGGAAAATGGAAACTTTGATCCCTCCCCCGCCCCGACAAATATCATATAAGCTAGAACTCAGAGAGAAGTCCAAGGTCAACTCTCATTAACTCAAAAACTGGTGAAGACAACAACTGCAGAAAGAAAAGCACCATTGCCTAGGTATTCAAACGTGTCTTCAGAATTTTAATCAGCAGAAAATCCCAATGTTGTACCTACGCTTCACCAACTTGATGTCTGGGTCTTTGCTTGTGATCCTCATATGTCATTGTTTATATAAAAACACACATTAAAAAAAAAAACAGAATGATTATCAGTGTGACTATTATATAATTTTTCAAAGAGGGGAAAAGATCATGACTATTAAAACTTTCTTTATAATTGGTTAGATTAAAGAACACGTCTCAATTCCATTTCCATAAACAGCAGAAAAGAGTTATTCAGGAAATAAAGTGCTTGCAATGATTGACCTGGATTTCTGCTTCCTATAGGAATTTCCCTGCTCACATGCACAGGCTCTGAGTTATTCATTGACGCTTTGTGAGTTCAGTGCTTTGGCCAGCATTCTGTTTTGTAAGTTTTAGCAGAGAACCATTTGAGGGAAAAAAACATTCTCACAAATAAACTTATATTAGGAAAAAAAAGCAGATGTAGCTCTTGGGGCTTCCAACGCCCCTTAATAGAAAACATCTGCTGGACTTCCTGAATTTTTCTAAGACCTTCAGAAACGCGCCCACGCATTTCCAACATTTTCCTGACCATCAAGTTGGCTTAGCAGGGCTCAGCTCTGCAACAGACCACTCCATTTTTTATACATTTCTTATCTATCTGTTTATTCTATAGATAAGTACTGATTAACTGCTGTTGATCTAAGGGGGTGGGAAAGAAGCAGAGAAGAGGTTTATGGGTGGAAGCGTCGTCAAAACTAAAACCTTGTCTGCAGATGAGGGTTGGTTTAGGGGTTTTGCTCAAGGGAATCAAACCAGCTGGCTCCAGTGTAACCCAGGTCTTCTTAAACGAATAACATCGTAGTTTCAATCCCATGAAGCACATGTGTCATGCAATCCTCGCAAAGGTGTCTGCCGTTTAAAACCCAAAGGTGCCTGATTTCGTGTGTTTAGAACAGACAAGGCAGTTGGGTTTGTGTGTCTGCCTGCCCGTGGGAACTAAAACAAACAAGACTTACTTGAAAAATTCTTCCTCAGGGTTCACGTTTTGTTTCGGGAAAACCTTTGGCTCTGCTGCTTTCTAAAACCAGACTTCGTCATGCTCATCTCAGACAACCCGAGATGGTTCGCTACCTTCATACCCGTGGATATTTTGAAGGATTCTCTTGCTCTGAAAGGTCTGCACTTGCGTCTCTGAATCACAGAGACTGTTGAAGGCAAAAGTACCATTCAGGACAAAACAAAACAAAAAGTATAAGGTAGCAAAACAGCCAGGGCGAGTTTCCGTCTCTCTTATTTAAGCAAATTACCCTTTGAAGGTAAACTTTAGGGGTCAATGCAGATCTGCAGAAGCAAACACGTATTTGAAGGTTCTGCCCTTGCTATGGGCTTCAGACGGTAGAGAGAACCCAAGCAGGAGACCCGGGGTTCAATCCCTGGGTTGGGAAGCACCGGACTTACAAAAATCAATATATTTTGATGATTCCTTTATTCTACAAACAGGCTGCCACCCACTGTGTGAGATAGCAGGGGACAGGCTGGACATGCAGGTCTGAAGGAGTTCTGGCAGCCACCCCAGGGGCAGGCCTGGCCGGGCAGAGAGTGGAATTCTCCTCCCAGGAATGAGGGGTGTGGCCTGGGAGGCTGAGGACACCCTGGCCCGGCCACTCCGAGGGGGGCAGCTGTTTCACTAGTTCGGGTCTCCTGGGGACAGACTCACTTTGGCAGGTGTGTGCGGTGGGACGACCGGGGCGCAGAGGTGGGCGTCTGAGCGGAGACAGAACCCCCCCACCCCATCCCCACTGGCTGGAAAATGGAGAGCAAGCAGCAGAGAACGGGGAACCGAGATATTAGCTGTCCCCAAGGGGGGCTGTCTGTAGCGTCCGCCGCCCCAGGGAGGCGAGGCTGGAGTCCACACGTTCAAGCCACAGGTTTAAAGAGAAAGGGGGACTGGGTGCCAGCTAGAGGAGATGTGGGCCGGAGGAATTATAAAATCCCTGTAAAATCCAAACATAGCAGATTAGTCCAGAGATCAAAGAGGTGAGCTGTGCTTGGAAAATGCTCTTTGTTCAGCGGGCCGGCGGGACAAGGGGCGCTGGCCGGGGCCCCGGGGCCAGGGAGGGGGGGCCTGCTGGGTGGACTCGCTCGAGGACCCGACACTGGGTGCCTGGGGCTTCGGGCCTGTGTCGCAGAAATGCCCGCTGGACGGTGCCAGGTGGGGAGCCCCAGACTGGGCTGGGGCAGCCGCCTGGTTGGTGGGGGGTGGCCACAGAACTCTCCCAGGGGGTGAGGAGTCAGGCTGGAGGCCCTGGGGTGGGGCCAGAGCTCATGGCGGGGGACAGGGGGGCGTCCAGGCCAGGCTCGCACACCTGCTTCCCTGCCCTCGTGGGTGACCACGGGCACCCCTTGCACTCAGACACAACACCTGCGTCTGGGGCTGGTGACACGTCCCTCTGGAGTGATTCACCTCACTTTTCCCCTGCGTGTTTTACTTCTGGAGCGAGTTGGTGACCTTTGGTGTTCATGCCCATCAGGGCATGTCCAGAGAATATCCCAGAAGCCAGCCGGGGTCGCTGGCCACTCTGTGGTCACAGCCAGGAGCTTGGGAGGGTAAGCTGAAGGAGCTGGCAGAGGGGCAGTCTGTCTGTCATTGGGAATCAGCTTCTGGTGGATCGCTCTGCGAGCGGAAACCGTGCCAGCCTCTCGGTGGCCAGGTCTCTCTGCTCCTGAGTCTCTCCTGGCACGTCCCAGCCCAGCTTCCAAGGAAGTACCACTGTTCTCTTGGCAAAGAGGAATATTTGCCTGAAAGGAGCAGCTCATGAATCTCTGGCAGCATTAACCACAAAGCCAGGTGTAAACCGGGCAGTAAATTGTCGCCCGTAACCAGCGATGTGTCTGGAATTAGGGAGATGCCTACGGGGCCTGCAGAAGCCGATGTAGCATCTCTGTAAACATCCGTGGCTTCCTTGATCTCGGAAGCAGGGGGAAGTCGCATCCTCACTGGGCCTTCACTGGCTGCAGGACACCGCATGGTGCTGGAAACGCACTTCAAAGACGCTGCGCGGTGTCTGCTCCAGAACTTACAGCAGATCCAGGAACGCATCAGGAAACCAGCGGAAATATACGCACAGGATCCGTTTGCATGTGGACTTGAGCTGATCTCTTGCAAAATCAGGTCCTTCCTGGGGCACATTCCAGGGAGAGGTAAATTCCTGAGGATGAGCCTGTAAGGTCACTGTAATCTAGTTAGAAGCGAACGTTTGGTGGTTCAGGTCTTTTTTTAATTTACAAATAAGCCGAGATGCTTTTCCTGCTACATTGCTACAAGCTGACTTCCAGTCGAGTCCGTATTTTGTTTTTCTCATGTATTTTTCTCCCTTCTGTATGCTTCATACCTTCCAAACGTATGAAATGAGAATAGAGCCATGTACATACGTGTGTATGTATGCACATATACACAGGCGTGCACTCCTCAGCAGTGGTTCTAACGTCACTTAGGATCAGGACTCCCTTGAAGGCATGTGCACAGATGGATTCGATCATGGTGGTGGAAATTGATTAGGTGAACCTGCTCTCGCTAAGCCTTCAGGAGCTCGGTAGAGGCCGATCCCGTAAAGAGGTACCCGCTTCCCACCCGGGCGCCCCTCGTCCTCTGATGGGGGTGTTGAGAAGAGGCGGAGCTCCCCAGGCGGTGCTGGTCCGGGGTGCAGGGCGTCTCTGACAGTCATCAGAGGCAAGGGCTATGCTGGAGAGGCGGGGCGCCCACCAGCTCTGGGGACGTGGGGGTGCTCAGGGCAGAGCTAGGACGGAGGGCCTCTGGCCCAGACTAGGGCCAGGAGGAGATGAGGCCAGAGCCCCAGGCGCTGCGCTGATCGTGCGGAAGGCACGGTGTGAGCAGGGAGTGCGGGGGTGTCCCCGCCACATGGGTCTGGGGTCCAGGCGGGTGAACTGCAGGGAACTGGGTGAGCGGCAGAGGCCAGGAGGGCGCAGGCCTGGAGGGAGTGCGCTAACAACCTCCACGCGGGGGTCCACAGTGGCCATGGGGCCGCGCAGACAGACGGATGGAGAGGGGTCCCAGGCCGGAAGCATGCCGGACACAGCTTCCAGGGAACAAGAGGCCTCAGCTCAAAGCTCCTGGGAAAGATGCAGGCCCCCCGGGAATCCGGATCTCACAGCGCTGGAACCAAGTAGGACGCCGGGGTATGCATGGAAGCCCCGCAGAGCCCAGCTCCCGGGGAGGAGCCCTGCAAAAGACGGGGGCTGGGGGCGGCCTGGACCCAGGCTCCCGCGTGTCCCGCCCACCTAGGGGAGAGACAGTCCAGGTAGAAGCAGCTGGCACGGGGTCGGGAGTGAGTGGGAGACAAGAGGTGGCTTTGGAAAATATTCAGGTTCCACTGGAAAACAGAGAAAACGCTTCCAGGCTCCACGCTTCCCCAGGAGCCGCACTCTGAGAGCACCGGGCCTTTCCTCCCCATCCATCGCCCCACGCTGACTGAGGCCACGGGCATCACTGCCGTCACGCAGGGCACCAGTCCGCGAAGGGCCCGTCTGGGCCGTGGGCAGGTCACGGCCCGAGGGAGGGCTGGAGGACTGTCTGGGCGTCCGAGGCCTTCTGTGCAGCCACGTGGGCACAGAGAAGCCGCCCGGCTCCCTCCTGGCGTGGCCGCTGCCCCAGGCACCTTCACATGGGCCATCCCAGGAGGCCATGGCTGTGATGGAACGCGAGATGGCTGCCCAGACAGCACACACTCCAAGGGGAGCATCTTCCAGAGCCATCCAGGCTACATTAAGGCTTTCTGGGACTTGATCCCTCCCAGGAGCCGAACCCCTCATCTGTGATGGATAAACCACATTGCAGTGTATTCTGACCCCCAAAGGCGGCGAGAATCCACCACCTGAATCACAACTTCAGGTCTGCATTTTCACTCCCCCTGCACTTGCAGAAATCAGATGAAATAAGTGTGGGAAATAAGATGGTGCCCTGAGCTCTCGGGCGGCGCTCAGATGCACCAGAGGCAGGTCAGGGATGAGCACGGGGCCTGGAGCCGCAGCTGTCTTCCATCACTGCCGCGCATCTTGTGGACACAGCGGCTGTTTATTTTTCCTTCAACAAACGCGCTGGAGAAGAACGCGTGTCCCGGAGGTTGCTTTCGCCGCGTGTCATGAGAACAGAGCAGCCGCTGAGTCACTGCTCTGGAATGGACGTTAATGTCACTCCACTTCCTCTCGCCCAGGACCCTGGGCCTCATGTCTGGACAAATGAGCCATCCATTATCTTTCCACCAGACTGAAAAAAGATCAGTTTCTCCTGGTTTGTTGTTCTTTTTTTAATTGCGGATGTGTGTTCAGTGTCCCTCCAAATAATCGCTCTGAACCGGGTGGGGAGTCTTAGGAGGGAAGTTCAGGATGTCCGGGCGGCCGTCTGCTGGGGCACCCTTGCGGGGAGCACCAGCGCCCTGTTGTCGGGGCCTGAGCACGGCGGGGTGCCGGAACCCCCAGCCCCACCTCCTAGCGGCCCAGGGCTGCGGCCAGCAGGGTCTCCCTCCCTCCGCATTTCCGAAATCAGGGCACTGGGTACCAGGGCTGATCACGTCTGTGCAAACATTCTTTGTGGAACAGTTTCCAAAATATCGATACTTTTAGCGGCACGAGTGAGGAGGGGTGGGTGTCTGTCTGGCTTTTCTGTCTGCCTTTTAACCTTTCCAAACATCGGACTTCCTGTTGCCCTGTCTGCCTACATCGTGCTCAAAGCTGGGCTGGGTCTTTCTCCAGGAGCTGTTCCCAAGGTGATCTTCCTTGTGTCCATAATCCAGTGCCTGTCTAGGAAGCTTCAAGAGGTCTGACATCCTGGGAGCCTTCCAGCTCTGCACACATTGAACCCCTGTCACTTGCAGACGCGCAGAATCCGACAGCCCCATACGGTGAAGAAAGAGAGACGTACCCATCGCCACCCGGTTTAAGGCTTATCTCCGCGCTAACTTCTCCGCCACTTTTCTAAAACCCTCCCATCCATGAGTTCCCACCACCATCTCACCATCCCTCTCCTTCGGCCCCTCTTTCAAAGACTCCTTTTTTCTCACCCTTACTCAGCTACCAGTTGGTCTCCTCACACCTCTCAACATCAGATCAGAAGTCCAGACCTTTTTATTGTGTTTGCAACCCGGTAGCCACCGACTCGGACGCTTGCCCGCTGTGCAGGGGAGGCCTGCGCCCGCCGGGGCTGGCCAGGGCTGTGCGCGCCTCTGCGCCTCAGCTCGGCCGCTTCTGAGGCTGGTCCTTTGCAGCCGTGTCAGCCTCCGTGGCCCCCCTCACCGTGAACTTGCTCTCCCGGGAGGCGTGCGAGCGGCTTTCCAGCAACTTCCCTGTGTCCGAAAGCTTATTCTCTCAAGGTCTGTGTAAGTTACTTAGTCGTGTCCGACTCTCTGCAACCCCATGGACCTGTAGCCCGCCAGGTTCCTCTGTCCGTGGAATTCTCCAGGCAAGAATATCTGGGAGCGAGTAGCCATTTACTTCTCCAGGGGACCTTCCCGACCCAGGCGTCAAACCTGAATCTCCTGCATCGCAGGTGGATTTTTTTTTTTTACTGTGTATGCCGCCAGGGAAGCCCTTACTCTCTCAAAGATCCGGTGAAGCCCATTGTTTGGAAAATGCTTACACCGATGCCATCTTTTTTACCGTAAAACACTGTCGCCACCTTAGAAACGGTCAGATCTTTCTAACACAGTCTGTCTGCATGACTCATCTGTTCCTAGGAGCTGGGGCAACATCGGAGAGAGACCTGTCTGGTGGTCCGCGGGGTGTTTTGGTAGCTCAGAGTTTCAGCCTGAGTCCCCGGGCCTTCCTTACATACCTTTAGACCAGCGTCACTAAAAACCAACAGGCTTGCCCTGTCTGAGCTTCACCTCCTTCTGGCCCGGTCACTTTCGAGCAGGAG
The DNA here is from genome assembly GCA_012922965.1 of Capreolus pygargus. NCBI lineage: Eukaryota > Metazoa > Chordata > Mammalia > Artiodactyla > Cervidae > Capreolus > Capreolus pygargus. The sequence continues at coordinate 11,758,998 of SNSB01003930.1, forward strand.
GGGGATTAATGAGCCGTGAAATGGCCCCAGTTCAGCAGCGCCAGGTTAAAGCCCAGACGCGGGGTTTTCAGAAAATCGCTGAAGGGTTGCTGTTGGCCTGGGCCTGTCTGGATTTTCATGAATCCCAGGTGTCCATCTGTCTTGTTTTGCCGTCATTTCGTCCATCTGCTTTGGGCTTGATTATAGCTTCACAAAGATCAGTAAAAAAGATATGTTCGGGGTCCATGGTCAGAGCCATGACTCAGGGGAGGCTCAGCCGTGCGGTGACAGCAGCCTCCGGAATGTTCTGGAAAGCCGTGTAGGAATCTCCTCCTCCACAGGCCGGCCAAGGGCCCAAACGCCCCGCCTCTGTCCCCCGTCTGTTGCTTTTAGTTTTCGTTGGAGTATAGCTGGCTCACAAAGTTGTTAGTCCGCCGTACGGCAAAGTGAGCCGGCTGTATGCTGACATGCGCGCACGCCTAGTCGCTCAGTCACGTCCAACTCTCTGCGACCCTGTGGACTGCAGCCGCCAGGCTCCTCTGTCCCTGGGACTCTCCAGGCAAGAATACTGGAGGGGGCTGCCATTTCCTTCTCCAGGGGATCTTCCCCACCCAGGGATCGAATCCGCGCCTCCTGCACCCCCTGCATTGCAGGCGGATTCCTTAGCATGCGCCACCTGGGAAGGTCTGTATGTTCATGTGTGACCCCCCTGGTTTGGACTTCCTTACCATTTAGGGCATCACGGAGCGCGGAGCCAAGCTCCTGAGCAATACAGCAGGTGCTCATTAGTCATCTATTTTATACGTAATATCGGTAGTGTCCCGGGCTTCCCTGGCGGCTCAGCTGGTAAAGAATCCGCCTGCAATGCCGGAGACCTGGGTTGGGAAGATCCCCTGGAGAGGGGAACGGCCGCCCGCTCCAGCGCTCTGGCCAGAGCGTCCCATGGACTGCGTCGCCCACAGGGTCACAAACAGCCCACCCGAGTCTCCCAGGTCCCCGCCCTCGCTCCCCGCCTGGTGTCCGCACATTTGTTCCCTCCTACTGTGTCTCTGTTTTTGCTTTGCAAATAAGATCACCTGTACCAACTTTTTCAGGCTCCACATGCATGCATTACCACACGATGTTTTTCTTCCCCTTCTGACTTACTTCACTCTCCCCCACTTACGATACAGACATAAGAAGGGCACCCCCGTCACAGAGGAGGGCTGCGGATTAAATCGCTTTGCTCCTGCTCTGAACCGTAAATGCTCTGGTCTGGAAATGTTTCCCGGTGCCACAGAGGACCCAAATCCAGTCACTAGGTCGCGATCCCTTGGACCTCTGCACGGGTTCTAGGTTGAAAAACCCCTCAATTATCTATCTATGTGTATATCTGTGTCTACATTTAGAACACATTCCTTTGAGCAAGTCAGAAGGGAAGGGAATTATCAAATAATTAATTACTGAGTGTGATCAACTGCCCGGTTGTTGAAAAGGGGGATTTGATAAGCTCTGTAGACAGCATTGTTGGAATTCTGCAGTCAGAATTTTCGCCTGAATTTTCACCATGGGAGAATAGCTCCCCATGACGAATGCAGAGCCTGCCCTCTGACCCACCGAGGCTGTCCTTGCAACCCCCGACATATCTGAGCGGAGAGTGGGGTGGGTCCTTGTCCCAAAGGGCGCGACTGACCGCCACCTAGCGTTGGTCATCAGAACTGCGGGGCATTCCTCCGACCCTGGAGACCCAGAAGTGATGAGGAGGCGTCTTTTGCTGGCATGAAGTTAAAATTTGATTTTAAAGCAGTGACCGTCAGCTAGCATGGAAAGCCTTCCTTTTTTAGCTCAGCTCAGATCACGCTGGCAAGCTCGCCCCTTTTCTCCATAACCCTTAACCCTGCTGAGTCACGGTGGCTCTCTGCACAGCTTATCTATCACGGACAAGGGTGCTCAGATCGGCCTGGTTCAGGCGTTCCTGGCACTGAGCCTCCGCACAGGGGATCCCGCCGTCCCAAGCCTGGCCTCGTCTGCTATCGTGGTCTCGGGAGAAGAAGTCTTCCTCGTGTGCCCGGTGATGGCTGTGACAGGGCTGGGTGTCCCCTGCTCCCCCGCAGGGTCCTGGGCAGCCTTCCTCTGACAACACAGATAAAACCCTGCCGTCCGCTGGAGCTGAGTCCCGCAGGCCTCGCGTGGGAGCGAGCGGGCAGGGACGGGTCTTGACGTGTTAGGGTGACTTAAGGAATCGGGGCAAAAGAACACGAGGACAGCGTTCCCCCACATGTACCCACTGACGCTCCACCTTGGACGTGCTTCGGAAGTCAGAAACCCGTCATAGCAGTCTTAAAAATGGCCTAAAACAGAAGACTGTGGCCTCGGCGTCTGCGGGGGAGCACGTCGGGCAGAGCGGGGTGATTACAGAGCCGTGATTCAGTCACAGGACCGCCGTGAGCAGGTTGGGTCTCAGAGGCTGTGGTGGAGGCTGGAGACCAAGGCTTAGAGGAGGCCTGGTCCCTGCGGCCTGCACAGAGGGTGCTCTGCTCGGAGCAAGGTTGTCGAGCCCCTGACCAGGTGCAGGGTCAGAAAAACGTCCCCAGAGAGGCTCACGGTAGAGCCTCCAGACCCCCCGAGAGCCCAGGCCGTGGGGCAGGCTGGGCAAAGGTCCTGAGGTGCCAGGGGCCTGGGCGGAGACAGACAGCCAGCCCGGCTGCCCCCACACGGGCTGCACCAGGGGACATGTCTCAGGCGTGCAGAGCAGGTGGGCTCCCGAACTGACCACAGGTCTGACGGGGAAGGTGAGGGCGAGGGACAGGAGGAGCCAGGACTGGGTGGGGACCTGCTGCGCAGAGAGAGACCTCGCACGTGGCATTGGGGCGGGTCTCTCCTGGGACGGCAAATAAATGCGCCCAGGTGCTCACGGAGACTCACGCAGGTTTAAAAGCACTGGAGTAGGGTCTCTGAGCTTTAGGGATTTTCTTCTGTAATCTGTAAAAGGAAAAGTATTGTAAATGCTGAAAATACAGGAAAATTCCATCCTAAAGCGTTTTTCTGGGTCACAGTGCCTGTCCGCACAGAAAGACTCCCGCAAGGTCTGCGTGGGGGCCTTGGCGGGACCCCTGGATTTTGTAGCTGGAGGGCCTTGGCAGCCTCTGCAGAGACTCCCCTTGCTCAAGAGCACACACGCAGAGCCGGCAGGGGTGAGCCGCGCGGACTGTGGCAAAAGGCGGTGAGGTGCCGGCAGACACAGCACTGTGGGGTCCCGGGAGGACCCCCGCGCTTTTCCCTCCCCTGTCCTGCAGGAGAAGCCTGGCTGTGCTCCGGAACTGTTTGCAGAGCCGGTTCAAAAATGCAGGCTCCCAGGCTCCACCCCTTCCCTCTCCCAAACTCCTGGACCAGAAATTCTTAAGAGGCCAGACTCTCCTCAGCGGATGCTCTGGTGGCCAGCCAGGACAGGCCCGGGCGGGGCACCGTCCCGAGCGACCCGCTCCAGCTCTGGGGCACGCGCAGCAGCCTGGGCTCTTGTTGAGAGGCAGACCGGGTCCTGCGGGTAGAATGATCCCAGGAGCTCCCAGTGATGCCAGCGGTCCACACACTCCCTGGAGTCCCTCCCCAGCCTGGAGTTGTGTGAAGCTTTGGGAAAGCGCTAGGCTATCAGTGGTGAAGGGCAGGGATGTACCTTTGAAAGCCGTGTGATGTGTGTGTGTGCTGAGTCACTTCATGTGTGTCCCAGTCTGCAGCCCCAGGGACTGCAGCCTGCCAGGCTCCTCTGTCCGTGGGATTCTCCAGGCAAGAACACTGGAGTGGGTTGCCGTGCCCTCCTCCAGGGGATCCTCCCAACCCAGGGATCGAATCCGCATCTCTTAGGTCTCCTGCATCAGCAGATGAGTTCTTCACCACTGGCACCTTCTGGGAAGCCCAGTTGTAATGTTGGCCTAATTTAAAATGACTGCTATTCCCTACAAAAGTCCTGCTTAAGAACCAAGCCGGTGCTCCTGTACCAGAAAGCGTTTTGTACAATAACACATGAGAAGAGAATATCCTTGAAAAATATATTCTTGAAGAATGTATTGAGAATATGTTTGAATATTCCTGAAAATATAATGAAGTCCACATAGTTGGTTAGAACATGGGGGCTGATCTTCTCTTTACTTTCTGTTCAGTAGAAACGTGTGAATTATCTCCTTTCCTACCTTTGTGGGGTTCAAGGGCACGTGAAACTGACCGTGGGCTGTTCCTCTTTCTGGAGGAAAGCAAAGACCCGGAACCTGTGGTCGCGGCTCCCGTGGCTCAGGCCGACCGTGTCCGTGTGGCAGGGGCTCGCGGGGGCTGGGCTGCACTTCTTGCCACAAGAGCAGGCCCCAGGAGCAGCCAGGATGATGTTGCGAGTGGAAACTCTGGGCCCTGCGTGGGATCCAGAGTTGGCAGGGACGTGGAAGGACTGAGGTCAAGGCCATGCCGTAACAGTCCTGCAGAGCGCGCAGACGGCCCAGGGCGCAGAGCCGTCAACGCCAGGCGCGGACAGGGGCCTGTGACGCTGACGTGTTGCTGGTGGGAACGCAAAGCGGAGCGGTCTGGAGAACGGCCCTGCAACTCTTTAACAGAGTTAAACAAACACACTCTTACCATAAGCCCAGCGTTGTCCACCCCGGGCATCCACAAAAGCACGTCCACACACGCAGGAAGTCGGACATGAATGACTTTAAGTAGCCCCATTCACGCTGACCGAAACCTGGGAACGATTCAGCTTCCCTCAGGGAGAATGGGTGAGCATCTCGGCGATGGGACACCACAGAACAGTCTTCCAGACTGAAGGGCTCACACGGCTGAGACACGCAGCAGGGCGGCGGGCCCCAGAGATGCGAGGCAGAGTGATTCCTCGCGTGTGACCGTCGGGAGGAGGCACCACCGTGAGGCCCAGTGCTGGGCAGAGGAGGGAGAGGGGGCTTGAGGACAGGGGCTGCGGGAGCAGCCTGGCACCTTGAGCTGCTGCGGCTCTGAGCACGTGTCCAGACTCTCAGAACTCCACAGCGGAAAACTGGATTCCACTGTACATAAATTTAAAAATAAATGTTGAAATCTGGAAAAGGAAATGAAGACCTAAATAACGTCAACAAGGATAAAGCAACAGAGAAGTCGATTAAAGCCGAGGAAGGAGGGGGAGAGGCGGTCATGCCTCTTGCTGGACGGGGAGGGTGGAGCTCGATTTAGAACTTGCCCTTTTCAGGAACATTTCGGAGGAGACGGACGGGAGGAAGAGCCCGTGCCAGCCAAGTCGGAACCCGCCCTGGCTCTGAATCTTTTCTCCTTTGTTGGCCAATTTTTTTTCATAACAGACCAACTAAATATAATGCCAACCTCGAGAGTATTTTTCTTCCGTGTGACTGTGTTTAGTCTAAATGGAAAGGAGATAGAATAGTTGGTTCCGTTCCTGGGCTGTGCCAGGATGCCAAGAGGTCCCTCTCAAAGGCTGCCAGCCCGGTGGGTCCTTTCGGCGGGGAGGCCGCTGTTTGGAAAGCCAGACACCAGTGTTTCCTCTTGCTCTCCCCGCCAGAGGCCGTGTTTCCCGGGCTGCAGGCTGTCCACGGGCTCAGGGCTCCACGCGGGGCAGTGACGAGACAGCCTGTCATGACACCGCACGCGTGAGATGACCTACGGATGTGATTGAAGAGGACTCCTAAGGAGCTGGCGTCTGCAGATTGCACATTGAAATAGATTGTCTACAACTGAGCCCCTAAATGTCCACTGCAGACTGTGCTGATGACCAATCGTCTTTTTAAAAATTAATTTTTACTGGAGTATAGCTGATTTATAGTGTTGTATGAGTTTCTGCAGTAGAGCCGAGTGAACCAGTCACACGCATACTTATTCCCACTCGGGGTTAGGTTCTCTTCCCATGCAGGCCATCACAGGGCGCCGAGTAGAGCTCCTTGTGCTATTCAGTAGGTTCTTCCGTTCCGTTCCGTTCAGCCGCTCAGTCACGCCCAACTCTTCGCAACCCATGGACTACAGCACGCCAGGCCTCCCCGTCCATCACCAACTCCCGGAATTTACACAAACTCATGTCCATCAGGTCGGTGATGCCATCCAGCCGTCTCATCCTCTGTCGTCCTCTTCTCCTCCTGCCCTCAATCTTTTTCCAGCATCAGGGTCTTTTCAAATGAGTCAGTTCTTGGCATCAGGTGGCCAAAGTATTGGAGTTTCAGCTTCAGCATCAGTCCTTCCAGTGAACACCCAGGACTGATCTCCTTCAGGATGGACTGGTTGGATCTCCTTGCAGTCCAGGGGACTCTCAAGAGTCTTCTCCAACACCACAGTTCAAAACCATCAGTTCTTTGGTGCTCAGCTTTCTTTATAGTCCAACTCTCTCATTCGTACATGACCACTGGAAAAACCATAGCTTTGACTAGATGGACCTTTGTTGGCAAAGTAATGTCTCTGCCTTTGAATATGCTGTCTAGGTTGGTCCTTATTAGCTATCTACTTTATGGTGGCGCTACTGATAAAGAACCCAGCTGACAGTGCAGGAGACATAGAGATGCAGTTCGATCCCTGGGTCGGGAAGATCCCCTGGAGGAGGGCATGGCCGCCCACTCCAGTGTTCTTGCCTGGAGAATCCCACAGACAGAGGAGCCTGGCGGGCTGCAGTCCCTGAGGTCGCAAAGGACTGGACACAACAGAGGGACTGAGCGTGCACGCGTGTGCGGGGCTTTGCAGGCAGCACTGGTGGCAAACAGTATTCCTGTCAGCGCAGGGGACACAAGAGACGTGGGTTCAAGCCCCGAGTCAGGAAGATCCCCCGGAGTATTCTTGCCTGGAGAATTCCCTGGACAGAGGAGCTCGGTGGGCTACAGTCCCTGGGGCCACAAAAAGTCAGACACGACTCAAGGGCTGGACCACAGTGTGTATACTTCACTCCTAGTCTCTCAATTCATCGCCCCCCTTGCCTCCTGGTGACCATGAGTTTGTTCTCTGTATCTGTTCCTGTGCCTCTGTTTCTGGTTTGTAAATAGGTTCTTTTGTACCATGTTTCCAGAGTCCACGCATGAGCAGTACCCCGTGATCCACGTCTTTCTCTGTCTGGCCCACCGCACTCAGTATGGCAGTCTCTGCGTCCGCCGTGTCGCTGCGGATGCCACTGCTTCTCTCTTTTTCTGGTTGGAGGATGTTTTTATGATTCCGGTGACTTCAGAGTTCCCTCCTAGAGCAGGTGACCCTTCCCCGTCTTGCAGGCACATCCAGGGCGGCCTTGCACAGTGACTCATGATGACGTCAAGGCTACTTGACAATGCTCTGGTTGTTGCTATTGCCACACTGTCAGCTGCTGGGCTGGAAAGAGTGTTTCACAGGCATGGGAGCCCGGCAGCCAGAGCCCAGAATCGGCTTTTTCCAGGCCCTTCCTTGGCCACCATTTCTGCTCCCCGAGGCCTGTGGCTCATCCACACCACCCTCCTCCGTGCCTGCTTGGAGAACTTAGGAAATCCAGAGACTTCGGAAATCCAGCCTGTCTGTTAAGCAAGGATTCGTCTTTGGGCGGATGAAATGTACTTACTGCTACAAGCACAGAGGCGGTGGAAGGCTTTTCCAGAAAATCGCCTTCCCAGCCTGTGCCAAGGCAAATCACATCCAGACTATAAAAAGCTCAGCCTCGCGCTGGGCTAAAGCCATTGTGTCCGACTGCCCATGCGCTGCCTATTTTTAGAACTAGGAACACAGTTTTCAGGCTTACTGGTCCTGTGGGTGGAGAACAAGAGAGGGTCCATCTTTCCTTCGCTTTAAAATGTGAGTCTTCCCAAGTCACATCGTCTCAGATAAACTAGCCAGTAGCATCTTGTGATCACAGGTGACCCCCCTCTGCTTTCGTTCTCTGTGAAAATCACACACGATAGAGACCAGTGGCACCCGTGGTGTATCTTCTGCTCCTGATTTTAATTCGGTCCTGACGGGCTTCTGGCCCAGCTATCCCACGGGCCGTGGGCTGGGCTGTTCTAATTCCTGTCAGGCCGCGCTTGGACAGACCCGCTTCCAGGCAAGGAGAGCTCCGTCTTGGTTTCTTGAAATTCTTTCGTTTCCTTGGCACACATTTTAAAAAGCATCTTGCTGATGTTTTTGTGTATGTTAGTCGCTCAGTCGCGTCCAACTCTTCGCAACCCCATGGACTGTACTTGCCAGGCTCCTCTGTCCGTGGAATTCTCCAGGCAAGAATACTGGAGTGGGTTGCCACTCTCTTCTCCTGGGGGTTTTTCCAACCCAGGGACCAAACCTCGATCTCCTGCATTGCAGGCAGATTGTTTACCGTCTGAGCCACCAGGGGAGCCCGGATGCTTTTAAAAGTATATCCTTTTACAGGCATCCCCTTTTCCTCCATATGCCAATATTATCTGTGTTATCCATTCACTTGTAAGGGCGCACCAGAGGAACTGGTCCTATGCAATCTGCCTGTGAGCTTCAGAGATCGCCTTCATCTTTGCCTTCACCAGACCCCTTTCTTGTTGTTTCTTTGATTTTAGGTCAGGCTTATTGGGATGTAATTTTCACAGGATTCTGTGAAAACTGGCAAATCTAACAAACATCTCCGTTGGAGCGCCCACCTGAGCCGTGACGTAAAGCAGGTCTCGGACCACACAGTCGCTTTGTTGTGGCTCTGTGCTTTATGCCCTTTGCAGTCCGTCCCCTCCCTCGGTCTCCTGACCTAGCATTTGCTTCTCTGCTTTCTGTCTCTAGAGCATCACCTAGCCAGGATAATAGTGCAGTATAGCATTAACAGGACAGACAGAACTCAGCCTTGTATCTGGATCCTTCACCGAGGGCAGAGCCCCTGAGATCCCCCCTCACCTGTGCACGCACGGGATACCTTCTTCTGTTTTTGTTACTAAGTAGCTTTCCCTTCCATGCATGGACCACGGTCTGTTTATCCCCTGATGGACACTCAGGTTGTTTCTGGTTTTCAGCTGAAAGACGTTGCCCCACTCTGAGCACTTACCTCCGGGGCTTCTGCAAGTGTGTGTTTGGCTTCAGCCACCCAGATCTGCATCCCCGACAGCTCTGACGTGCTTTCTCTGCACCCCCAGCAGTCCTTGGCCTTGCCGGTCTTCTCTGAGTAGGCACGTCAGCCGCTCCGGCAGCCACAGTTACACCTTGATGCTGCTGCTGCTGCTAAGTCGCTTCAGTCGTGCCTGACTCTGAGCGACCCCATAGATGGCAGCCCACCAGGCTCCCCCGTCCCTGGGATTCTCCAGGCAAGAACACTGGAGTGGGCTGCCATTTCCTTCTCCAGTGCATGAAAGTGAAAAGCACAAGTGAAGTCACTCAGTCGTGTCCGGCTCTTTGAGACCCCATGGACTGCAGCCCACCAGGCTCCTCCGTCCATGGGATCTTCCAGGCAAGAGTTCCGGAGTGGGTGCCACTGCCTTTTCCTCGGTTACGTCTCAGTCTGGGTTTAATTTGCTTTTCCCTAATGACCGGTGGCGTTGAGCCCCTTGCCTGTTTTCTGTCTGCACTTCTTCTGTGATGAAGAGTCTGTTCAGATCTTTTACCCATTTTTCCAATCAGGTTGTTCATTTCCTTACTGTTGATTTCTGGGAGCCCTGTCTATATTCTGGATAAAAGTCATTTGTCACATATGTGTCTTGTGAGTATTTCTCCCAGTGTGTGGCCTGCTTTTTATGTTTCAGACAGAACCTTTTGAAAGATCAAATGTTTCTGTCTCAGCTTTTTGTCCCTTATGGCTTGTGAGTTTTGTGTCTGATGGAAGCTGCTGCTGCTAAGTCACTTCAGTCGTGTCTGACTCTGTGCGACCCCATAGACGGCAGCCCAGCAGGCTCCCCGTCCCTGGGATTCTCCAGGCAGGAACACTGGAGCAGGTTGCCATTTCCTTCTCCAATGCGTGAAAGTGAAAAGTGAAAGTGAAGCTGCTCAGTCGTGTCCGACTCCTAGCGACCCCATGGACTGCAGCCCACCAGGCTCCTCCGTCCATGGGATTTTCCAGGCAAGAGTGCTGGAGTGGGGTGCCATTGCCTTCTCCTCTGATGGAAGCAGCCCTTGCCTAATCCAGAGTCACAGAGTTTCTCTCCTGTGCTCCTTTTCTTCTGAAAGTCTCACAGCCCTACGCAGACACTTAGGTCTGTGTTCCGTCTTGTCTGTGGAGCAAGCTGAGGCTCAAGGCTTGCTTCTTTGCACATGGATGTCATTTCCTTCATATCAGCACTACCGTCTGTGTCAGAGCATTTTGGAGAACAGGGAGGCCATGGCGTTCTCACTGGGGAATGCGTGAAGCCTTTAATTTGGGATTGCACCCAGGGTGGGGCTGATGTTTCGCTGTGTGCTGATGAGAATCTGAAGGGAAGGGCGGCAGAGCTAACATCAGTTAGGCCAGCTGCCTGTCTGTCTTGCCTGGAGTAGGCAGCTGTCCAGTCAGCCGTGTCCGACTCCTGGAGACCCCGTGGGCTGTAGCCTGCCAGGCTCCTCCATCCATGGGATTTTCCAGGCAAGAATATTGGTGTGGGGTGCCATTTCCTTCTCCAGGGGATCTTCCTGACCCAGGGATTGAACCCAGGTCTCCCGCACTGCAGGCAGACGCTTTGCCATCTGAGCCACCGGGGGCGCCCCAGTTGACTCACAGGTATATGTAATGTCCTGTCCAGTACTAACCGTCACATTATCATCAGCTTGGAATAGTCACTAATTCACCCTGCCAGGTGATCAGAAATTGCTCACAAATCCTAGCGGTCATCCCTAAGACAGGTGACTGATTCTAAAATTTAGCTGAGCAAAATATTTTCCTGAATCTTAAAAGATGGTCTTTCCCACCTTTGGGGCTGTTTGCCATGTTCTCAACTGTGTGTGAACAGCTCCAAGGGCCTGTGAACTGGGCCTGGGGCCGGAATCCCCCGAAGGTCACAGGTCACTGCGTCTCAAAGGCGAAGGTCACAGGTCACTGCTTCGGAAGGGCGGGAAGGTGGAGGGCAGGAGGGGCCACCAGGGTTTGGGAGGATGCAGGCGCCTGGAGGGGCGCCCGGGGCCCATAAAAGGCGAGACAGGAAGAGTACCCTTAGGAAGGAGAGGGGATTTCCTACTATTCAGAAGCTGGCACGAAAAGCTGATTCTTGTGCTACCAGGAAAACACCATACCGTAGATTAAAAGTCCTGATGTGCAGTGACGTGGGCTGGTCCCTGGAAGCGTTTCTCTCTGTCCTTCCTTGATAAATGAAACTTTCCTCCCTTACCCAACGCGAATGCTCGGGTTAATAAACTGGATGGCAGAGGGCACCTCCTTGCGGGTGTTTGCAGGTGAGGCGTGATTTCTCCGGGCCTTGACCGAGCATCCGTCCTCCACGTTTATTTCAGAGGCTGAGGTCCTGGAGTTCTCAGCGTGTGACAAATATATTTCGCCCCTTTTCCCAGAAGTGAGAATTCCAAGTGCATGAAGGCTTAGTCAGCGTCTCAGGACGTGCAGTGCATTCCCCTCGGGGTCGTGGTATTTAAGCCGGGTGTGCTCACGTCTGGCCCCTGTGTGCCCTCTGCCGGCCCAGACTCCAGCTTCCAGAACCAGCCAGGATGACCCACTCCTCCTCCACGATGGTTTCCCAAAGGGAGAGACCGTGAGCACCCCTCACCCCTCGCATGCCCCGTGTGTCCCTTCCTGGAACTATCACCGGAGCCTAAGGGCGAGACGGTTCAATTAGAAAGAGTCTTCAACACACAGAAACATTAGATTTCCCTCTGCCCAGCCCAGGAAGATTGACCTTGTTTCTGAGGTGCAGTCTTGTGCTTAGGAGAGTTTTCTTCTTTGAAGATACCTTCCTGGGGAACTCTGCTGAACGTCATGTGGCAGCCTGGATGCAGGGAGAGTCTGGGGGAAAATGGATACGTGTGTATGGCTGAGTCCCTTTGCTGTCCACCAGAAACGATCCCAGCATTGTTAATCAGCTATACCCCAATGCAAAATTAAAAGTTTAAAGATAAAGAGATACCAGCCCTCTCCCATGAGGGGGAGGAGGGCGGGATTGGGCAGCGGTTCTCAGACTTCACCGTGCTAGGAGCCCTCCCGGGATCACGTCTGTGCCGCCCCAGGAGGGCTGGGCGGGGCTGAGACTCTGCTTCCCGCGAGGTGCGGATGAGGCTCCCCGGCCTCTCTTGGAGCAGCAAGGGCGTCTTGGAGGATGGAATCCCCCCCAGACCTAAATGCATGCGTCATCCCTAACCCTGACCCCTCAGACCCCTGTCGCCTCCCCTCCCGAGCGAGGGTGACGCCGACTTCACGCAGCTGTCCTGGGGGTGAAATGAGAGGAGGGCCGTTCACTGAGAGCTTTCACAGGCTCCGTCCCAGAGGACGGAGGGCTCATTATCGCCTCCCTAGGAAGGTGATAGTGTAGTCGCTCAGTCCTGTCCGACTCTTTGCGACCCTGTGGACTGTAGCCCACCAGGCCCCTCCCTCCATGGGATTCTCTAGGCAGGAGCACTGGAGTGGGTTGCCATTTCCTTCTCCAGGGGATCTTCCCAACCCAAGGATCGAACCGGTCTCAGCAGATGCTTTAACCTCTGAGCCACCAGGGGAGCCCAAGGAATGTGATACATTGTCACAAATCAAGTCTCAGGGGGGCAGAGGCAGAGCCCATGAGCTCACGGCTCCTTGCCAGGTGTCTGCTGGCTTTTGAGAAGTATTTTATGGAAATACTTTCATCAAGTATTTTGTGGGACTGTTAGGAGTTTTAGAAGTTTTTGCAAAGACCTTTAAGCTGCAGGCCTACCCTTTCTGGGGTACTTTTTGTTTTTAACATCACTTATCACAAAAGGAAAGGAAGAGGAGGAAGTGGCTTTTCCGATCAGGACTTGCCGCCTGAGGCCGGAAGCTGGTAAGGGTGGCCATCAGGACAGAGGAGGAGCCTTTCTGTCACCGGTCCGCCAGCTGCCCTCTGCAGACACCCTGGATGCCCCGGGGCCCAGGCTGCCCTGGGGGATCTCATTCCTGAAGACCCGGGGCTCGGACACTGGCACGACTGTCCTTTCAGCCCCTGCCTCGAAGGGCGTGCAGTGAAGGGCTGGAACCGCCCTGGGGTTCCATCCTGGAGGACGAGGGATCCCTCAGATCCCCTCCGGGCTCCTCCTGGCTTTTCCCCATTCCTCTTCAGAATGACCCCGATTCACACCCTCTAGGCTTTAAAAAAAAAAAAAGAAAGAAAATAGCAATTGACGGCGGGATTGTAGAGAAGTTCAGGATCCTCACACGTTGCTCGTAAGAATGTAAGAGGAGGCGGCCGCCGGGGATCACAGCCTGGCAGCTCCTCAGGCCTTTAGAGCCACCGCGTGATGCAGCCGGTCCACTCCTCAGTAACAGACCCCGAAGGACTGAGCGCAGACAGAGCTGGGCGTGCGTGTTCACCGTCTGTTTGTGACAAGCTGCTTTATCCACGCAGTGGAATCTTAGTCAGCCACAAGCGTGAAGTGGTGACTGAAGCTATGATGTGGACGAGCCTCAAAAACGGTGTGTTAAGAAGCCAGACACGAAAGGCCACGTGTCGTAAGTGTGATCCCACTGATGTGAAATGCTCTGAGTGGGTAAGGCCCGCAGACACCAAAGCGGAGCGGTGCTTACCAGAGGCTGGAGGCGGGGTGGGAATGATGGTGGTGGGAGTGGGATTCTTTGGGGTGATGAGGGTATTTGGGAATAGATGGAAGTGATGGACAGGGGACACTGTGAATGCACCGGAAGCCGCTTTACAACGGATGCTTTTGTGGTTTGGAAATTTCACCTTAATAAAAAGAAAAAAGGGACAGTGTGTTCCAGCAAAGGGAAGACTGGGATTTTATTGCCAAAGCCAGACTTCCCGTCGGAGAAGCCATGGGTGAGAAGTTTCCTGACAAGGGGAGGGAGACAAGGACGTGACGGCATTGGTGCCCCCACCACAGGGAGCCAGGAGCAGTGAACGGACAGGAGACAGGGGGATGCTTCTCGTTAAGAGGCTTATGCTCCATCTGCGTTAACGGTTGGTGCTAGACAGTCATCCTCGGAGAGAGACATAGTTTATGGACAATAAAAACACAGTGCAGACGAGGAACCATGCGTTCCCCAAGGCTAACGACCAGTAGCCTCTGAGGGCTGCAGGACTTGCAGGCTTAGAGGCTTGGTCTGTGGTCACAGACGAGACAGAAATGAGCCTTGCTCAGGAAGAGCCAGAAAAATCTGAGTCAAAGCATCTTGTGTCTCCGAACCGCCGACAGATGCAGCGTCCCAAAGCCACGGGCATCAGACAGGGATGCCACGTTTCCAGGGCCCGGCTGGCCACACGGTCCTCCTGACGCCTCTCTCACTTCCAGACATTCAAGCACGCTGGTTTCGCGGCTCCGCATGGTGCTTGCGGTCAGGCTACCCCAGGGGAGCGCTGGCTGGATTCTGCACCATGTGCGGGGCAAGCAGAGAAACCACCATCTGTGAAATGCCGACCCGGCCCCAAGGGGCCCCCAGGCTCCCCTTCTTCTGAGGACACAGGGACCCAAGCCTTGGGACTCATCTCAGCCGCCAAACTCCATCTTAGTCTCCATCCGCATCCTCCGCCCCGAAATGCTGCTTCCCAACTCGCCCCATGCCCCGGGCCGGCACCTGCAGGGAGGGGCAGCGTGGAGGCGGTGGGGACATCACAGGCGGGGTCCCCCACGCCCTTCCTCCCCTGCCCCGGTCCCGTGTGAACACGGTGCCTCCAGCTGCATCTGAAGTCACTCGCTTCCCCCCAGCCCTGTGCAGTGTCAAGGACAGATTATAAACTTCTGCCAGGACAGACAAACGTCTTAGCGGCACAGTTTATACAAGAAGGGCTTTTTGCAGGCTATAAAAGAGAAGTCTAGAAATAATGACTCAGTACCCCCTCAATCTAAAGGCAAGACAGGCATTTGAAATGGGAGAGTGAATGAGGCTCAGAGAAAGGCTCTGTGGGATGAACCAACAGCAGAATCCTTCCTTTAAGAAATCAAGACAGAGTCTTTGGGGTTTGGTTTGGTTTTGTCTTGTTACTTTTTTCAGTTTGGGCGAGCCTGGGACATTCATTACAATAGAACTGTAATGCATAAATTAGTTCCAGTAATAGAGCTGGAACCCCTTTTTAATCTTTTCATTTTGATTGTGGTAAAATGTATGCAACATAAAATTACCAGCTTAACCATTTTTGCGCAGTTTCTTGGCATTAAGCACACTTATGTTTTGTACAGTCATGATCACCATTGTCTTCAGAGCTTTTTCATCTTTCCAAACGGAGAGTCTGTCCCTATTAAACCCTAAGTGCCTGCCCCCCTCCCCCAGCCCGCGGTCACCTCTCTGGTACTTTCCATCTCTACGGATGTGACTCCTCTAGGGACTCATATTAGGGGAGTCAGACAGCGTTTGTCCCTTGGTGGCAGGCTTATTTCACCCACCATCATGTCCTCAGGGTCCATCCATGCTGTGGCCTGCGTCAGAGCTTCCTGCTCCTTTAAGGTGAATAAGAGTCGTTGTTTGGACAGACCACATCATCCATCCGCGGGCGTCTCCACCTTGGACAGCTGTGGGAAGTGCTGCCGTGAACACCGGTGTAGACACAGTCCGTCCGAGTCTCTGCTTCCAGTCCTTCTGCGTGTTGTCTCGCGGTGATTCTCTGTTTCATTTTTGAGGCACCTCCACGCCGTTCTCCCCAGCGGCCGCGCCGTTTCCATTCCCTGCCACAGAGCAACTTCTCCAAATTCCTACCAACACACAGTCCCGTCTTTTCTTTTTTTCAAATAATGGCCATATGCAAGGCCATTATAATGGCGATATGCAAGGGCTTCCCAGGTGAGTCAGCGGAAAGGATCTGCCCGCCAACGCAGGAGACGCGGGTCTGACCCTGGGTCGGGAAGTTCCCCAGGAGGCGGAAATGGCAGTCCACTCCAGCATTCTTGCCTGGGAAACCCCATGGACGGGGCAGCCTGGTGGGCTGCCGTCTGTGAGGTCACAGAAGAGTGGGACACGATTTAGCGACTGAACAGAAGCAGCAATGGTTTGGATGTACGTTTTGCATTTCAGAAACTTTTATTTTTCCTCTGTGCACGCACACGTACTCATGTGTGCGTTCTGTGTGTGTGTGTGTGTGTGTAGAGGATGAGAGATCGTCTGACCACTTAAACATCTGGGGGTCGCTTTAATATCTGGGTGCTAGTTGCGTCTCCATACCTATTGAGTGCATCATATGAGACAGAGACGATCTTAGGAATTTGTGTCTGGCACCTTCGTTTATACTGAAAGGACTTTTTTTTAAGTCAGGTAGATTGATTCTTCCATGCCAACCCAACATCAGCATTTCACAGTAAGTTCACTTTAGTCCTTGAGGATGACTTTTGTCTCACATTTAACATTTCCCCCCTTTGACCTCTGTTACTGTCTCAGCCGGAAATCACTTAGTGGCTCTCATGGAAGAAGATGGTGATTTACACAGACTGTAGCTCTTTAAGCATGAAAAGTGTAGTTTCAAAAGCAGCACGATTGGAGACATTCATGCGTGGTTATGAATTGTAAACACTGACCGTGTGTTGTTCCCGCAGGGCCAGCCAGGGCCAGTGGGCCCCCAGGGGTACACCGGGCCCCCCGGCTTACAGGGGTTCCCAGGACTGCAAGGCCGCAAAGGTGACAAGGGGGAGAGGGGCGCCCCCGGGACCACCGGCCCGAAGGGAGACGTGGTGCGTACGGGGGGGGGGGCGCGGCCGGGGGGGGGGGGGGGGGGGGGGGGTGTGTCTTGGCCTTCCTTAAGCCTGTTGCCTTCTTTCCAGGGACCAAGAGGTGTTTCGGGATACCCTGGCGCCAACGGAATTCCCGTAAGTTTGTCATAAGATTAAAATTTAAGAGCACTGTATACACGCAGAGCAATTCGTTTATGACATACAGACACATATATAACTAGTCCCCCTTTCTTGTCAATAACAACAAACCCTGTGGGGCTATATGTGCATTTTTAAATTTTTTTCCCCTGGAACCCAGTCATCTCTTGGACAAAATGCTTCCTTGTAAATGGCCTTCTGGACTTGGCCTGGAGGCTGCTGTGCCAAAGCTGGGCTTCCCAGGACTGCAAGGCCACACAGGGGGCCGGGGGCGGGGAGCCCCTCGTTACTGTTTTGCAGTGACAGGCGGCAAGCGGCACAGACGGGCCGTAAAGAGCCAGGCTTACGCCGCGTTTGAATTCGAGAACCACCTGAGTAGAAAGCTGTCCTGCTGAGAGCAGGGACGGCCTGCAGTCTTGCAGCATCTCAGATTCTTGGTAGCAACCACACAGAGAAGACGAAAGGCATGCTTTGTCCATGAGAAAATCTCAGAATGCAATAAAATGTGTTTTTCTAACCTAGTTTACTTTACTTCTTGTGGCACAAGAAAATAAACAGAGCAGCCTGACTCACAGCCTCCTCCTCGGGCCCGGGAGCAGACTTCCCAGGGACAGCTTCCTGCCCATCTCGGCCTCCGGGATAAATGTGTTTATCCCACGTTCAGACCTGCTCCATCCCTGCGCAGCTGATGTTTAAGGACATCTGCCTCCAGAACTTCACATTCATGCCAACGCCTGTGCCGTGTCAGCATGCTCATACCGCATGCACACACCTGCACCACATGTGTTATCTGTCATCACGCTCATACACGCATGCACACACACACAGACACTGCAGGCTACACAAGTGAGGCTGCCCCATTGCAGAAGGAAGGGGGAAGGGTATGAGTGGAGGCAGTCACAGAGAACTGCCGCTTTCCCTCAGCTCCACACCCAGGGGGATTTTTGCAGCGGGAGGCAGAGCTGAAGAAAGGAAGCCCCCCCTCGCCAAGACGTGAGACCCGCATGGCCGTGATCCCGGGCGTCCCCTGGGAGGGGCTCAAACAGACACATCGGTGACAACACACAGCTGTGCATGGTTAAGGAAATAACTTGCGCGTGAGTCAGAATCTTGAGAAATTGGCAGAGCCGAAGAATTTGCAGATTTCAAGGGTTAAACAAATAACCAAACGTTCTCTTACCGGCGCCTCCGATGAGACTGCCCGTTTTTAACCCCCTTTTTTTGGCCTCTTGGATTGCCCCTGGGTGGGCTCCTCTGGAAGCAGAAGTCTGCGCTTTAGATGGAGTGACCTGGTGGGAACAAACTGTAACTGATCGGTGCCGTGTTTCCATTGGTTTTTTCCACTTCATGCTCATTTCATGTCAGAGGCAAATATTTCTCAAACTAGGGAGGGCATGATCATCACTGGAGGGGCGATCACGGTAAACAGTTACCTGGTCATTTTCTCTGGAACGTCAGGGCTGCTAAAGACAGTCAGTCTCCTTGATGCCGAAGTCTGAGAGACACTCACAGCAAGTTAACGTGAACACCACCGCTATATCTGAGCCCCCAATGAACATAGAGTTTGAGGGACCCGGTACTTTTAGCTGCTTAGAATCATTTCCAGCACATTCCCACTGGCTATCTGTTTTACCTGTGGTGGTCTGTATGTTTCCACGCTTCTCTCAGGGAGCTCGGACTGGTGCTCTGAGACAGCCCGGAGGGGTGAGGTGGGAGGGGGGAGGGGGTTTCAAGAGGGAGGGGACATATATGCCTGTGGCTGATTCGTGTTGATGTATGGCAGAAAACCAGCGCAATATTTAAAGCAATTATCCTTCAATTAAAAAGAAATAAACTTTAAAAAAGAAGTCACAAGCAAAGTTAATGTGTAGTAACATCTAAGAGCTGTATCATCCAGAAATAGACCTGCTTAGATGTTCAACACAAGATGGACATCTAGCTCAATAGAATTGAAATTTTCCTTTGAAGGACAAGCTCAAATTAAGATCAGGCTGGCGTGCAATTTCAAATGTCTCAGATCCAGTCTAGGGGAGTCAGGAAGGCCCAGAGCAGAACGATAATTCAGGGGGAGATGAGGAACTCAGAGGCATCTCTTCTGAGAAGATCTGAAGCTGTCTCATCCCAGTTACATGAAACCTAAGCCCCTGGGGGCTCAGGCTCAACGGCTTGTCTATTTCCAGGGCCATCCTGGGCAAGGCGGACCCAGAGGACCCCCCGGGTATGACGGCTGCAACGGGACGATGGGCGACACTGGCTCCGCGGGACCCCAGGGCCCCGGCGGCTTCCTCGGTCCCCCCGTGAGTACAGGCAGCGCTCAGCCTGCTCCGCTGGCTGGCTTCAGAGTCTGGGTGGTGGAAATGCAGGAAAGCTCTCGCTTTCAGGAGAGCCCGCCGAGGTCCCCCTTGAGAAACTGTCTCAGGGAAGGTCTCTCAGGAGGGTGGGCTGCCTCCTGCCTGCAGGGTGGTGTTGGGTGTGGGGGAGCAGGCACGTGCCAGGACCACCTTTATACCCCAGAAAGGGCCACCTTTACACCCCAGAAGCCGTGGCTGCCCACCCTCGGTTAGCAGGCAGGATGGAGCACGCCTCCGCTGCTGAAGCTTCTTGCCCACATCTAGGCGTGCTGGACTCAGAGCGCTATTTCCCCTCTGTCCTTTGCACGCTCGATAGAAGGTGATGGGTTTGTGCATACCACCACTTCCTCCCATTCAAATAGCAAGAATAATAGTGAATCGTGGAACTAAAATTTTAAAAAGCTTAAACCTTGAACAGACTTCTCAATTAGTCATCATTTGTATTAGATTCTAACATCCTTTGTGACATGAACAGTTTTGTTCTCCAGGATATACAAGGTAAACTTTACTTTTCTAAATGGAAGAACTTTCATATAATGATCTATTTCATGGCCTCATTTATTTTTTAAGGTCTTTGCAAACAATCTTATTTGGTAATGTGTTGCTACCTTATACCAATATATTCCAAATTCAGGGTTAAACTAACACTTTGTGGCAGACTTTTTATTTAAAAAACACTTTAAGGTGCGGGAAGGGCAGCAGTAACAATCTTCATTGCGTTTCCCTGGAGCTGGCCGGTTTCTGGTTATCTTCACACCTCTGCCCTCCAGCTCCCTATTCACTGGCTGTTTCTTTTTCATGTGATTCAGCTTGTCACTAAGCGACACTGTGCTCTGTTCTAATGTCATAGCTTTCGTTATCAATAAATATATCCATCACTTTAAAATACAGGTTTTATATGTGGATATTAAAAGACCTGTGTCCTTATGTACCTGTGCATCATGTACTGGGCTGGCCAAGAAGTTCATTCAGATGTCACGGAAAACCCAAACCAACTTCTTGGCCAATGCAGTATACTTGACACAGTCCCATTTTTGACGGATGATCCGGACTCTCTCCCACAAACAGTGCTGCAGAGTGTGAGGGTCGGTGTTTTAGTATGCGAACGCAAAGAAGGCAGAGAAAGTATTACTGCAAAGAAAAGGGACAGGTCGGGAGAGGAAAGTGTTCGTTTGCTGAACGTTTACTTGGGTTTCTGAAAATTAAATCCTATCGAATATTTCTCTTCTGACTTTAAGAAAGACGCCGTTGGGTAAATATGAGACTGAGAGTCTCACCTCGTGGTCAGGGTGGAGATGGACGTTCAGAACAGTCTCATTTGGCTGTAAGGACAGCTGGACGTCGCCCACGAGAGGGGGCAGCCAGAGGCTCCAGTCACGTCACTGCGCTCAGTGCTGATGGGCGGCTTGTGTTTTTCTTTCTCTGCCGTGTGCACGCGTTTAGGGGCCCCAAGGACCGAAGGGGCAGAAAGGCGAGCCCTACGCTCTGCCCAGAGAGGAACGCGACAGATACAGGGTAAGTCGGCAGAGACGGGGCATGACTGAGCCCCCGCGTACACTGCCCATTAACAGAGTGGCCTCTGCGTGGAGCTGGGGGATGCGCAGTGGGGGAACAAGCCAGAGTCTCCACTGATTTCAAGGTCCTCTCACTGGCCTCCAGGCTGTAGGCCGTCTTACGGGAACTGCGGGCCCGCCCTCCGCATACTCATGACAGCGCAGCTGTCTAGGTGATTAACATCACCGAGTCGCTAGACAGCGGGTGTGTTTTATAGCCTTATTTCCAACACTGCAGTAAAGTGCAACTAAGTCCACAGACTCTTAAAAGCTGAAACTCTTCAAACTCTTTCTTCTCAATTAGGGGCAACCTGGAGAGCCCGGACTGGTCGGCATGCAGGTAAGCATTGCTTTGTCAGAGAAGAGCCCCACAGAACCTGAAGGGCTCCGGGCTCCACCCGCTTCTGCCTCCCTAACCACCTTCTCTGTTGCCCCTCCGTAGGGGCCTCCCGGCCGCCCTGGGCCCATGGGACAGATGGGTCCGGTTGGAGCTCCAGGAAGACCGGTAAGTTCCAGGCTCACGCGCTCACCGTTGCAGTTGTACAGCGTCCTCCGAGATGCAGGCCGCGGACACTGCTGAAGGCCCACGCGTGCCTGACGTGTGTGGTTGCCAAGACCACCCCGGCCATCCCTTGTCCCTGCTGCCGCCATCAAGGTTGAAGAGCGAAGACTCAATGCCAGCTAGGTCAGATTTTGGCCTCGTGCTGGTCTGGAGCCCTTCCAGTCAGGCAGAAGCTCTCCCAGCCCCGCAGCGGACCAGCAGACGGGGGCCCGTCATCCCAAGCAAAGCAGACCAGTGTCCAACGGGTCCGTAAGGAGGAAATGGGCTCTGCTGGGCCAGGCCTTAGAGCAGGGATGTCACAGCTGGCCTGGCCTTAGAGCAGGGATGGGAGGCCACAGCTGGCCTGGCCTTAGAGCAGGGATGGCATGCCACAGCTGGCCTGGCCTTAGAGCAGGGAGGCCACAGCTGGCCGGGCCTTAGAACAGGGGTACCACAGCTGGCCTAGCCTTAGAGCAGGGATGGCATGCCACAGCTGGCCTAGCCTTAGAGCAGGGAGGCCACAGCTGGCCTGGCCTTAGAGCAGGGATGGCATGCC
This sequence comes from Capreolus pygargus, assembly GCA_012922965.1. NCBI lineage: Eukaryota > Metazoa > Chordata > Mammalia > Artiodactyla > Cervidae > Capreolus > Capreolus pygargus. Next base: position 11,780,769 of record SNSB01003930.1, read on the forward strand.
ACA
>SNSB01003930.1:11781785-11805068 GCA_012922965.1 Capreolus pygargus
AGAGCAGGGAGGCCACAGCTGGCCTGGCCTCAGAGCAGGTTCACTGCACCTGGGCACAGCCATCATGACAGGTGAGATACTGGACATCAGGTAACCAAGTGACCCTTGGGCCCCACTGAGTGGCGGTCTACAGGGGTTCCCTCCTCCTGCAAGTCTAATCAGGAGTCAGGCTTGGCAGCCGAACCCCTGGATGGAGGAGGGCCTGCCCCGAGGAGGGCGAGTCCCAGGCCTGGCCGCCTCAGATCCTTCCCGCTGCCCAGCGACCAGGAGGTGAATGGGCTCCTACAGAGTGCCAACTCTCTCCTCCTCCACGTTTTTTATTAATAAGACAAACAGGCCTTGAATTACTCAGGGAGAGCTGGGCCACAGGTGAGAGAGTCATTCTCAGAGAACACCATGCCCCGAGATCGGGGTGGCCGCGGACGGGGGCGTGGGACCCGCTCCTCAGCCAATGCGGAGAGGCAGCGGGCAGGTGTGTGTCTGAGGGCAGGTCCGCCACACCAGCAGCTGGGCTGGGAGTGTGCGTTCGCTTCCGTCAGACCACTGATCATAATCGCAACAATTGATCACGTCTCTACGAAGCACAGTTCTCCCGGGCCGTGCTGGTCGTCTTCCCAGCAGCCCTCTGGCCGTCAGGTTTGGCCGAAGGGAAGGAGACTGGCTCGTCTTTTGAGGTGCTCTCGGCCCTTGTACACACGCAGCTGCCCTTTTATGGCATACGGGCCACGGGGTGGAGGGTCCCCACTTTAGAAATAAGAAACAGCAGCATGCGCCCCGCCTCCCCGAGCCGAGGTGCCAGCCTCCAGGTCTTCACGCGAACTGCTGAGGCCTCCCACAGCCCCCGGCCCCATCCACTTGCTTCTACGTCAGCACGCCTGGCTCTTCCAAGGCACGTGTCAAGCTTTCACCCTCGCTGTGGCGTGGACAGGGCCTGCTCCGCAGGAGCACACGGCGATCCTGGCGGGCAGATCCCCAGCCCCGCGGAGTGGCCGGACCGAGATTGACGCTGTGCGTGCTCGTCCGCCGGCCCAGCAGCGGGCACTGTGAGATGATGCTGGGCGGGGGAGCGCACGGGAGGCCGGGGCCCGTCTGGAGGAGTGGGGCCTGGGGCCTCGCAGAGGGAGCAGAGCCAGCGTGAGCAGGACGCAGACCAGGTCAAAGCCTGAACTCAGGAAAGCAAGCCAGAAGCAGCCGTGCCCGGGCAGCCAGCGGCCCCCGAGCGCGGGCCCGACCCCCACCCCCAGCCCACGTCCCCGCGGAGATGAGTGTGCTGGAAGGCTCTGCACATCCTCACCCGTGTGCTGAGCACACAGCGGACGGCTTTCCCAGGGCTCCCGAGCAGACGTCATCTGGGTCCTGGGGTAAAGAAAACCGTTGACAGATTTCTTTGTGTTTGTGCAGGGACCGCCCGGACCCCCTGGACCCAAAGGACAGCCCGTAAGTTGCTGGGGGCGGGGCGGGGGAGGGGAGGGGGCAGGGGCTCCGCGTGCTTCTGTGTCTGCTTCTTGACCGTGGAACTACCTGGCTGACGAGCACATCGTTTGTCTCATGAGGAGGACTGTTTCGTAGAGTTATAAGACAAGGCTCTAAACTCCAAGAATAATCCATGCGTGCCCCTGACAGCCGCATGAAGTCGCTGAGTGAGTGGATGCATGGAATGACTTGTCTGCAAATCACATAGCATTCCTGTGGCCACGTGAAAATCCAGCTGGCGAATGTTTGATTAGAAGCGCAGAGCACAGTGGGGACAGCCCCTGCTTATCCACAAGGGGCTCACTCAGGAGTCGGGACGAGGCAGAGCTGGAGTTGTGCAGGGAGCTGACGGCCTTCTTCCTGCCTGGGGGCAGGCGGGCCCTCCCAGAGCTTGCTGCCGGCCTCTGCGGGTGTATTCAGGGAGCTTCAGGCCAGGCTCTGGCCCAACCCTGTCCTCTTTCCATCAGAGAAAGACAATCCAGTGGGCTGGAGCACCACAAAGTTGGTGCCTTCTTAGGAACATGGGCACCATTCGGGCTTAATGTGACCTGAGAAAGTTAAACAAATTTCCAGGACAAGCCGTAGGAGGTTGGCGAGGGATGTATTTGGTCAAACCCCGACATGAGTCAGAAATACTGGGCTACTGTTAGGAACATTTCAAAACCACTCTTTGGCCTGTGTTATGGCCAAGGACGCCTCCCCGGCCCACCCGTTCCCAGGCCTGTCCCGCAGAAACCCCATCTCCCGGCCGCCCGGGGACGTCAGCTGTCACCACCACGACCCCAGCTCCCATCACCTCTGACTCAGCTTCCGGCTGCGGCTGGAGCTCATTAAGGCTTCTGCCCGGCTCCCTGCCATCGGGCCGCCCAGGGCGGGCTGGGAACGGCCCAGAGCCGAGAGATGCGGATGTAGGACGGGGCGGGGAGCCCCGGGGTCGCCTCAGACCCCCACTTGGCTGCAGCCCAGACAGCCCCAGGCCTCCAGCAGGTCGCTTCCTGGTGCCCTAGACACCGGCTCCTGAGGCAGGGGGGCGTCGGGGTCCCAAGCGTATCGTTCCCGTCTCGCCTGGCTGCGTCTCTGTGCTTTGATTTCAGCTCCCCAGCCAGGTGGGAAGGAAGCAAAGAGAAAGCAAAAATTAATGAAAGGCTTTGTTTTTATTTGTGGAAACTCAGGGCACCAGAGGCGGGGGGCTGTGTGGTACGGACAGAGATCGGGTGGGCCCCACGGGATCCTGCGTCTCGGCGGGGACAGGCGCCCCAGGAAGGCGGAGGAGCCGTGGGCAGTTGGAGGGCCTTCCTGAGCCTCGCGGTTTGTCCCGCGGCCCTCCTGGCGGGCAGTCAGCCCTCCCACGCACACGTGGACGCTCCCCTCGTGAAACTGTCAAATACACACCAGGGTGCCTTCCCAGTCTGCCTCGGAAGCAGAAAGGATGATGAAAAGTTTGGCTAAACTCAAAGAACACCATCATTAAGAGGGTTAGGACATCTTCCTGTGAAACTTGGGATTAATTTACCAAAGCGAGAAAGTCTGAGGCAGAGGAGAGTATGAATCACAGCCCTCAGATTGGGATCCCAGGCAGGAAACGGCTGCATTCCGAGCCCAGGGGGCCCGGAACCCGAGGAGACGCTCTGAGACCCCTACCTGTAGAGTCGGAGGGCCTGGGACCAGACCTGAGCTCCATCACCTGTTCACCATGAGGCTTCGGCCCGAAGATATGACATTCTCCCCATCGATGACGTCCAGACTCACCATGTGGCCCAGAGGACTGAGGGGACGTTAGCAGGGGCCCTGGACTGTCAAAGCCCGGGGCCTCCAGGAGGAAGTCACTCATAGCTTCTCGGTCATCGGGATTTGAGCAGTAAAATATATAAGCAAGTGGCGAAGCATCCCCAAGGGTGACAGAACAACTGTTCTTAGCCCCCTGTACTTCAGGTTTTGCTTAAAGTACAAAATACAAATTCCTTAAAAGCAGAGCTTTATTAAAACACTAGTGTATCATTTTTATGAACCCAGAATTTTTATCGTTTAAGGTTTAGTCTTAGTGAACACTCGGAGCTCGCAGCGAGGGGCCGCTTTCTGCAGCTGGTACGGCGTCTCGATTTGCTCCTGTTCATTTTATGTGACACCTGGACTCAGACTCTCAGCGCACTGTTTACATGCGGCAATGGCAAAAGAAAAGATGTTTCTTTTCCTTTTGTATTAATTCGTTCCTGGGAGCTGAAGCCAGAATATTATGCAAGGATAGTTGTCCAGTGATATTGCAAATAGATAGATGTGAGGTTTCTTTTCCTAAAAGAAATAACTCCATTTCACTGTGATTATTGACTTTAAACTTACAGAAGCCATTTGTCTTTCAGGGCAACAGAGGACTCGGTTTTTATGGAGAAAAGGGTGAAAAGGTAAAGGAAACTTACTAGATTGAATTAGGAAATACTGAGAGCTCATTCTAACGTCTTCGTTTTATGCGGTTATCTTGCGGCGCTCTGCAAACACGGCCTCTGAAGGGAAACAGTCATTGGGAAGTGCCAGGTCAGCAGACAGGCTCCAGCGGTGGTTACGATCTGTAAGACGGGCTCTTGCAGACGCGGGGATTGAACTGCGTCTCTTTCGCCTCCTGCATTGGCAGGTGGCTTCTTCTAGTGCCGCCTGGGACGCCCGTTCTGACTTATGTCTTGGGTACCAGTCTTAGGAAGCAGTAGCATAATACATAGCAAGAACCACCGAAACATTTGGCCTCCAGACCAAATAACGTCCTTGTATATAAGTTCATCATAGGGAGATAATTCCACCGAATCAAATGCAACCTCAAACTGTGACCAAGCTAAACAGCTTATATGCATAAATTCTAAATGATTATTAATGCAAGTGGAAATCAAGTGATTTTACCTTACTCTTATTTTATTCTGTATGATGTTTTTACATTTTTTTAAATGTTTCACATTGGGGCACAGCCGGTTAGCAATGCTGGGGTAGTTTCAGGTGGGCAGCAAAGGGACTCAGCCGTACGTATACACGAGTCCATTCTCTCCTAAACCCCCTGCCTCCCAGGCTTATATATGATCTTTATCTTATGACTGTAACATTATTAACATTGGTGTACGTGTGATAAGTAACACGCAAAGACAGGAACAGCAGTTTGAGGTGGGATTGTGCTTTTGTTCACCCTCGATCGTGTCCTTCAATCTAAAGACAACAGCTTTGCTAAACCATTCACAGGGGGACATGGGACTGCAGGGACCCGGCGGGATCCCCCCGGACAACGGCTACGTCGAGAAGCCCACACCCCTGTACGAGCTTCTGCCGGAGCAGTATAAGGTAAAGGGGCTGCGGCAAGACTGACGCGTCCCCGTGAGAACTAACAGGAGGAGGAGGGAAAGACGGAGCTTTCTTTGATCTTGTTCAAACAGTCACATTCAAAGTGGAAATGCCCTCCTCACCGAATCAGCAAAGCATGCGTTTGAAAGCGCTGACCAGTCACAGGCCTCTCAGCACATCATTGTTCGTAATCGTGACGAAGCGGAGCCCATGCAAGGGTCCATCTAAGGACCTCAGCTCCGTCTTCAGTCTCTAGTGTAGACGAGGCCAGTGGTCACAGCACAGCTCAGTGCCAGGGTGCGGAGCCGTGTGAGCAAAAGAAAGCCTGCATTTTGCTGACATGGAGCGTCCCTGTGGGCTTTTTGGGTCAAAGTCAGATTTCTGACTGTTGTAGTTTCTGTTAATGTTTTGTTTGATGAAAAGCATCCTCCTGGAGTCTAAATAAAAATTAACACCCTTCTCTATCACTCATTCACTCAGACCGACCATTCACCCGTCCTAAGCCTTCTGGGTCCCCTGTGCTTCATAAAGACCGAAGCAGTGACCTGGTAGAATTCTGACCTCGTGGGGCGGCAGGGTGGAGACCAGGGTGAGACGCACCATGAAAGGTCACGGGAGCCAAAGCGAAAATCCCAAACGTAGACCGTGATCCCTGCCTCTCGAGCATCTGTCAAGATGGGTGTGAATGCCGGGGGGCGGATGGGAGAGGGCAGGCTGGACCCCCAGCCCCTGGGGGACGTGAGTCTGGGCAGCTGCAGCGTTAGGAGCGGCTTGAGTGCTCACAGAGGCAGCCTGGGCAGAGGCTGGTGTGAGCCCAGAGGGGACGGCCGTGGGCCAGCCGAGCTGAGAGCAGGACAGCCCCGGACCACCAGGCTGGGCGGGGCCTCTGGGGTCTTCAGGGTGGGTCCAGGAGGGACTCTGGCTCCTGGGGGGGACCTGACCATCAGCGGCGTAGGGCCCCCGTCCAGTGTCAGGACAGGAGCCTGGTGGAGTGAGGCCAGAGCAGGTGTGATCCCTGCTGAGATCATCAGGCAGCTGAATCACATTTCCCTGTTTTCTGCAGCCAAGAGGGAATGCAAAAAAGCAGAGACGTTAGTTTGCCAACAAAGGTCCATCTAGTCGAGGCTGTGGTTTTCCCAGTGGTCATGTGTGGATGTGAGAGTTGGACCATAAAGAAAGCTGAGCACTGAAGAATTGCTGCTTTTGAACTGTGGTGTTGGAGAAGACTCTTGAGAGTCCCTTGGACTGCAAGGAGATCCAGCCAGTCCATCCTGAAGGAGATCAGTCCTGGGTGTTCATTGGAAGGACTGATGCTGAAGCTGAAACTCCAATACTTTGGCCACCTGATGCGAAGAGCTGACTCATTGGAAAAGACCCTGATGCTGGGAAAGACTGAGGGCAGGAGGAGAAGGGAATGACAGAGGATGAGATGGCTGGATGGCATCACCGACTGGATAGACATGAGTTTGAGTAAACTCCAGGAGTTGCTGATGGAAAGAGGCCTGGAGTGCCGCAGTCCATGGGGTTGCAAAGAGGCGGACACGACTGAGCGACTGAACTGGACCGAACTGCAGAGGGAATGGGTCCCAGGACCTGGCCAGCCCGCAGGGGGCAGTGTGGAACTGCGGGGTCCTGGGAGCTGTTCCAGGACTGATGAGTAGACGGACCCATCGCCGCCTTCCGTCCCCGTTTTAGACTAAGAGAAACGGGGAAGACGGAGCTCATAAAATTGACATCACGGGCTCCCCTGGTGGCTCCGTCGTAGGGAAACCACCCGGCAGCACAGGAGACGAGGGTTCGATGCCTGGTGGAGGAAGGCGCCTCGGGGCACGGAGCAGCTGAGGCCGTGCCCCACAGCCGTTGAGCCAGGGCTCCGGAGCCCGGGAGCTGCGACTGCTGAAGCCCGCGCGCCCTGGAGCCCTCGCTCAGCACCAGGAGAGGCCACCGCAGGGAGAAGCCCGCCCAGCTCCCCTGGAGGGGAGCCCCGCGCACTGCGGCTAGAGGAAAGCCCGGCGGCAGTGGAGACCCCCACAGCCGGAAGCAAAGACAGAACGTTACTTTGAAAGAAGTATAGCTGGCGTTGCTTTCTAAAGCCACTCTCACTCGGGACTTTAGCACGCTCCTGATGAGCCGTGTCCTTGGAGGCCCCCCGGCACCTGAATGACCTCTCGCTGTTTCATTATTAACGACAGCCGTCTGTTATCGCTGGGGCTGTTCCCCGGGCATGTGCCCTGACCCTGTGGGCCCTGACGGAAACTCACAGGCAGGAAAGAGACGGCCTTGCAGTCACATCAGAAAAACACACAGTTTCATCTATGTTGTGGAAATCCAAGAGAGAGAGCACATTTTCCCCCTTGAATTTTGAAGCCGCAAGGTTTAGGGAGTCATTTGTTACAATCTGTTGATATTCATTGTTTGCAGTTTTATGAAATACTTTGTACCTTATGTCATCAATCCTGACATTTTAAATAGTATTCGTGAACTAATGAGCATTTCTTGTCTTTCGTGTCTTCACAGGGTGAAAAAGGAAGTGGGGGAGAGCCAGGGAGAATAGTAAGTCAAGGAATAAAGACGCCTCTTCTCACCAGTGCTTCCCACGTTCTCGGGGGTCCCATCACAATGTTAGACTGTCCGGGGCGTAACAACCCACTGCTCTGGTCTCCAGTCCACTCATCTGCGGCAGGAAAGGGTGATCGTTTCTCACGCTGTTTTTCAGAAAACAGTGTCAGGATGTCTTCTTTCTGCAGTCAGCACTGGCTGATCACCCTCTTCTGAAGTTCATAAATGAGCCCAAACCACTCAGAAGAGCAGTTCCATGGAGGGAAGGGCCAGGCGGGCTTGGTGGTGGCTTCCTGGCCAGAGTCCAGCCGTGTCATCGCTCTGCCTTCCCTGATCTGGGTCCCGCCTGCCCCCGAATCCCCAGTGCTCCCCGTCGCCACTTACCAGGTGACGATGACCGGTGATGTGCCAAGCAGATGACCGTCCCAGCCCACTGCAGATGTCCTAGGAGCCCGTCCTGCGTGGAGCCGGGGAGGCAGAGGCAGGCTGGCCGCAGCGGGGGCACTAAGAATGAGCCCGAGCTCAGGCAGACCGTGAAGGGTGGTCTCTCTGTTCTCTCCTAGGGCATCTCCTTGAAGGGAGAAGAAGGCATCATGGGCTTCTCGGGATCACGGGTAAACCTTCTGGGCCTGCTGTGTGCTTTGCATTGTCCGGCTTTTGGGAAGACTTCATGTTGCTTTCATTTCTTGAAGTATTGTTGGCGCACGATAGCGCACGTGGTCGATCCACAGCATGCCGACTCTCGGCTCTCAAAGGCTCCGCGCCGCACAGCTGTCTAAGGCCCCGGCCCTACGCCAGCGCTGTGCCGCATGTCCGAGCAGCGTGTTGTGATGTCTCCGTCATGGTCTGTGCCCCCGGCCCTCGCTCCACGGCAGGGCTGAGCTAGAAGTGCAGAGGTCTGCCCCGCACCCCGATCCCTGACGCTCGCTGTCGGCTCCGACCCTGAGCCTGCGCTGACCGACACGTCACTGTCACCCAATAACTGTGGGTTTTAAGACCGTGCTCCCCCCTTTAGGCGGGGGACATGAACGGAGGCTGTCTCCAACAACGAGCTCGATTTCTTGTTGCCCCAAGAGTCCAAGGAAGATGTCCCTGGTGGGGTAGATGGGGTGAGGGGAAGTCTTCTCTTGAGGAGGCTCGGCTGCCTGTCACTCCTGGCCCGAGGGCAGACCGCCCTCCGTCGGCCGGAGCTCAGTCAGCTGGCCCAGTCCACCCCTCAGTGAGCTGGAAAGGTGGGCAAAGACAGGGGCCTTGGGGCGACTGGCCACGGCCACCCCACGGACAAGTATCAGTCTCCAAAAGTCAGAACGAAGACTGGGAGCACGAGGGTGCAGGCTGCTTTCTGGCTGTACCGTTTTGACTGTGTTGTGTTTATGGGTTTCTCCACGTTTCTTTAAGTCACAGCCAGGATGCGTTAGGTCAGAGTGTCGCTAAAATGATGCCCCTCCTTCAGGAAGAGCATTGTCACAGCAAAGTGTTTACTTACTCAGCCCAGGCGGGTGCCGTGACCGTGCCCTCCAGCATAGGTCGCTGCATGTTCTGAGCTGTCACCGCCTCTCTTTTCTCTTCAACCCAGGGTGTCCCCGGCTTCGACGGTGAGAAGGGTTCACCAGGACAGAAAGTAAGTTTGAGGCATGAAATGCGATCTAGTCTGGGCCTGAAACATCTTACACAGGTCACATGTGAAGACGGGGGCATCCCAGAAAAGAACACCCTCCCCTTAAAACTTCCCCGTATTTGCAGTAGCAGAAATGATCCCTCCCCGATCGTCTCTGAAGTGTGGAGGCGCTCCCTCGCATTCTGTCGTCTGGCAGGCCAGCACGGGTCCCTCCCGCCCCGGCCCACCCATCGCCTCCCCTCCGCTGGCCGCGACCCCCGGGGCTGCCAGCCTGGGCCTTCCTGTGTCAGCAGCAGCGTCCCGTAAGAAGGTGGCCGGCGTGGTGGCTGACCGCCCACCGCGTTCTCCATCTACTGACCGCTCACGACTTCACGCTGGGTCTTCAGCGACGACCCAGTTTGTTGTCTTTGTCCCGGGTTCCACGGACAGATTTTTTGGTCCGCTTTGTAGGAAGCCAGTGTTCAGTGAGAAGTGCCTTTTATGAATCTGGATCAGGCGTGGGGCTGTCTGAATGCTGATCTTACGAGAGAGAAGATGTATAAACAGGACTTTTTAGTGGCTCGGGCCCCGGCCCCCGCAGACCCCAGGCTGCCACGCCTGCAGCTCATCCAGGGAGAGGGAGCGTGCCTGTGCTGTTCTCCATGCGTGTTTCCCGCCCACGCGGGCAGCACCGTCTGAGCGGCTGGCTGGGTCTCGCTGGACGCGGCTCGGGCAGCCTGCCTGGTCACCGGCCCCACGGTCGCCCCAGGCTCCGTCCAGGCTCTGGCCTGTGTCGTGGGGCAGTCAGTAGGCAGGAGGTCACTTCTAACATCAGAGAAGTTTGTCTTCACTTACCGTGAAAGAGTCAGTCTAAACCAGAGGCCCAACATAAAATACCGAATTAAGCCAATCTTAGTTCACTCTGAACAAAGTAACTTTCAGCATGCATGCTCCTGGATTCCAAAATGTCCTGTGAGGCGATCAAATAATGCGCATCTTTATCCCATTGGCATTCCGATTTTAGGAGGCCTTAGCGTGTACACTCCTTTGCAAGAAGGAATAAATTTCTAGACTTTTTTCTTTAAAGCTTTAAATACCTATCCAGATACGGTGCGGCCCATAAGGGCAAGCCTTGCCTTTCAGTAAGTGTTCAAGGGAACTAGAATGCGACCATTACAGTTAGAGATTTTTTAAGTCAAGAGCAAAAGCTTCTAAATGAAGAGGCTTCATGCTTCTAGTTGGTGTTAACTAAAAATTTTCAGAACCCACCTTGGGAGGTGGTTTTAATAGGTGGATCGGGTTGCCAGCACTCCACCCCTCTGGTCAGTCTTAAAGTCCAGACATCAGGGCAGCTGGTGAGTGTGACTCAGCAGGAAGGACTCGGGGCCCTCCGAGAAACACATCTGACTCAAAAGACGAACTTGAGCCTGAGGAGGCCCAAGACCTAACACCACCCGTGGTACAGAGACCGTCGGGGGTCGAGGAGCCCCTGGGCCCAGCCCCACGAGGGTGGAGTGGGCCAAGCCCCCACGTAGGGCGTTCACACCCAAATGACCCTGTTTCCTCAGCAGCCGCAGGAAAAAGGCACTAAAAAGATAGGAAGGAAGAGCGGCAAGGAAGCTGACACCTATCAGCCAAACGTCACAGTTTGACTTTTATTGAGTCCTGATTCAAACAAAGCAACTTTAAAAAGACACGTTTGAAACTAAAATCTGGGAAAATTGAACGCCAAGTGGGTAGAAGGTGATTTTAACCAATTATTGTTGATTTTACTGGACTTCCCTGGTGCTTCAGATGGTGAAGAATCTGCCTGCAATGCAGGAGACACGGGTGCAACCCCTGGGTCAGGAAGATGCCCTGGAGAAAGGGAATGGCTATAGACTCCAGTGTTCTTGCCTGGAGAATCCCAGGGACGGTTGATTTTGGTGGATACAATGTAGTGCGGCCACTCCTTTATATTTTAGAGATAAAATAAGCACCAAGCATCTTTTCTGCAGGGAAGCAGAGGACTGGACGGGTACCAAGGCCCTGACGGATTGCCAGGACCCAAGGTGGGCCCAGGTCTCCTCTGGGGGGCGGGGGCGGCTTTCACCTCCTTCCTCCGGGTGCTGTTCTGACCCCCTCCTGTGTGCCCTCGTGGGAGAAGGAGGGTGGGGGCCCCTGGGTCCCGTGAATCATCCCGTGGGGGGCGCAGGGGGTTGAGGACTTGGGCGCACCCGCTGCAGCTGCCAGGGGACCCAGCAAGGTGGGGGCGCATCCCACCAGGAGAGGAACTGCTGATGAGGACTGAGGGCTCACGGCCAGGCCTTCTGGGGCTGGAGAGGCTCAGAGGCGTCTAGGCAGCTCGTGGAGTTTGGGCCTCACAGTCCAGACGGTGTCGGATCGGGTGTGGGCACACAGCCCCAGCTCACCCTCACAGGCGATCCGACAGCGCCATCAACGTGGAGGAGTCTTCCCGGAGGCAGGCGGCCCCCGGGCCACTCCTGGTGCCTGACGGGGTCTCAGGGTGAGAGGGGCCCCTGCCCGCTCCGCCCTCTGCTGGTGTGTCTGGCGGCAGCCGGGAGGCCGGACCGACCAGCGCCGCCGCAGCGCGGCCGTGGAGTGCGGGCAGCGTCCGGGCTCTCGCGGCTGGGCGCAGCCTCTGCCCGGCTCCTCGTCCTCTCAGGCCTGGGGACAGCCGTCGGGTGCAGAGGGCGGCTCACCTCCCCTCCTTTCCCCCTCTTCCTCTCCAGGGAGAAACGGGCGACCCCGGCCCCCCCGGCCTGCCAGCCTACTCCCCGCATCCTTCCGTGGCCAAAGGTCTGTGCCGTGCGTTCTTCGCGTTCACATCTCCCGGGCTTTGTGGTCTGTGGTGGACCCAGAGGCATGAGCTCGGGGGAAGGACTTTCTGTTCAGCACTTAACCTCGGAGAACCTGTCTCGTGAACTCTCCCTCCCTGTGGGATGAGAGGGGTGTCACGGAGTGCCCCCACTTCCCTCCGCCGGGAAAGGCTTTCATTCCGACCCGCCTTGTGTGGGCTCTGGCCTTGCCCCCGCAGCGGTGCCGCAGAAGCCCGGCCTCGTGCCCGCAGGCCTCCGTGGGCGCGGCCCAGCGCCTGCCCTGGTTTCCGCTCCAGCTCTGGCTGCGCCCGCCCTGGGCCTTCCGTTTGGCTGACGTGCCCCCGGACGTCCTCCCCTTGACCCTCCTCCGCTGTCCGCTGCCCGTATCAGCTCTCAGATGACGCAGCCTGGTGCCTCTGGCCTCTGACACAGCGGCTCTGATGCTGTCCAGGCGCGCGCCTCTGTGGGAATCGACTGTTGGTCAAGCGTGTGGCACTGAGCCCGCACACTCACGAGCTCAGAAACATTGTCCACTGTTGTTTTCATTCTCCGTGGTCCCTCAGAGTCAGACCCCCCCACAAATAACCCTCCTGTGCTTTGACCCTCCCTCTATTGCTTTGGTTTCCTCGTTTTATGATATTTATAGGAATTTTATATCGACCCTGTTTGGGCTTCCCAGGTGTCTCAACGATAAAGAGTCTGCCTGCCAATGCAGGAGATGTAGGTTCCCTCCCCGGGTCGGGAAGACCCCCTGGAGGAGGAAATGGCAAGCCACTCCAGTGTTCTTGCCCGGAGAATGCCCTGGACAGAGGAGCCTGGCGGGCTGCAGTCCCTGGGTCGCACAGAGTCAGACGTGACTGAGCGACTAAACAGCAGCAGCGTCAGCCTTCTTTGATTGAGGCTGAGCTCCCTGATGGCGGGGCCACCGTAGATGAAACATCTGGGCCCTGCACGCCTCATGCGACGGACAGGGCATCAGTCCTTTACCTGCAACGAGAGCATGAACATCTGCCCCGAGGCCTGGACAGTGGTCCTTTCATTGTGGGGTGTCTGTCTCGGTTCCAGGTGTCAGAGGTGAGCCGGGATCCCCAGGAGAGCCCGGGGAGCCGGGAGCCCGCGGGGAGCCAGGAGACCCCGGTCTGCCCGGCCGGCCGGGCACATCCATCGGAGACGAAGGTACCGAGCTTCCGTGGCCTCAAAGCTAAGACGTGCGCTCGGGTCTCCTGCGAGTCCCGCCCCTCGCTGGTGCTCTGACCCTTCGGCTGGTCGAGTGTGCCTGCCCTCTAGTCGATGTGGTCACAGAGCCGCTGTGTCCTAACTAGGCTAGACGCGCTGCTGACGGTAACACGCACGGTTCTGTTTCTTGGCTGGGAGGAACACGGGCTTCCTCCGACGTCTTCGCCAAGCATTCTAACAGCTCTCTGGCCGTCCCCTGGGGGCAGGCAGGAGCTTTTTAGAGTGGAACAATGCTGATGAAATATACCAGCGGCATGGCCCTTCAGGTCGCTGGCTGGACCGTAAACCACTGGTCCAGGGGGGTGTCCGGAGTCTCGGGGCACAGCATCGCTGTGGCTGAATCCCGGGGGGCTCACAAGGCTATGTTCGCTGTTGGGTTTTCAGATGAGAAGAGAGGCTTGCCAGGCGAGATGGGACCCAAAGGCTTCATAGGAGAACGGGGTTTCCCCGCGGTGTACGCCGGCCCCCCGGGGACCGACGGGAAGCCAGGGCTCCGCGGTCCCCCCGGGCGCCCGGGACCACCCGGCCCAGACGGTAAGTGGAACGAAGGGGCCTGGACACAGCCACATTCTCACTTGGGTTTTTCTGCTGATTCATTCTGCGGACGAGGCGGCGGGCGGTGGGCGCAGAGGTGGCAGGCCATCCGGGGTGCAGACAGGAAGGGCCCGCCGTGACTCCCCCTGCCCTGGGCTGACCTCCGCGGGGCAGACTTGAGGCTCTGCCTTCTGGGCCCCCTCGAGCCAGAGCTGCCGTTGAGCAGGCTGCGATGCTTGACGCCAGGAGTGGCCGGAGCACCTGGGGGGACACGGCAGCCTTGGGGGCCCGGACGGAAGATCTGAGCCTCAGACTGGACGGGCGTGGCATCTGGACCCCGGCGCTGTCGGGCGTGGGCTCCCAAAGCGTCAGACGCGGCTGAGCGGCTACGCATAGCACCGCAGTGTCTGGGTCCAGCTAAAAGGGAGATTCAGAGACGCGGCTTCTGTCGCTCCCTTTGCTGTCTCTTGAGAAGAAACTTTCGGAGGCGTGAGAAGCGCGGTGGGGACAGAAGGCAGCCATTACCTCTCTGGTTCCGTTTGTCCTCTGAGTTACTCAGGTTCTGTGTCCCCAATTTCCCGTCAACTGCAAAAATCAGATTCTTACATTCTTTTGAAAAATTTCGGTACAGATATTTCCCTGGAACTTGCCAAGTGGTTTGAGCAGTGTGATCACGAATACTTTTTATTGTCCTCACAGTAATGTTTATTTCCGTGCCATCTGTGATAATGGCTGAGTTTCTCTGAGCATTACATGTCATGAGTCAATGGTGTCTGTTGCGTTTTCTCTTTTTTGGCAACAGAACATGATGTATTAAAAATAAAAGCATACAAATATGCCTCTTTAAAAGATGGTGATGGAAGGCTAACCTTGCCATCCTTCCTGTAACTAAATTCCATTTTGATAAAGACACAAACGCATACCATCTGGCTTCGTAAGTCTTACTTAGTAAATCTACAACTTACTCAGAAGTCGTCTGTAAACACGTGAACTAATTTCTGGTCCATATGGTTAACTGAAGAAGGCATTTATAAAATAGATGGAATGGTGTCTGACAGATTTATCAACTTAAAAGTTCAAGAGCACACAACTTTAGTTCTCCTTCAAGTATTCATTTTACCCGTGAGACACATTGTTCCCAAATCACTTTTTAGAAGCAATCTCTTGTACAAAAAGTAGTCAAGCATAATGGCCTTTTAAAATAGTTTTGTGAACAGTCATAATGTAATGCTGATGATCTTGAGCCCCACAGAGCCCGCCAGCCTTTCCCCTGGAACAAACCTTTGGAGTCTTTTCTTGTTGTCTGCATTTCACCCGGCTTTCTGCGTTGCTACTGATGGAAACCAGAATTTTTAGTCTTTCGCGGTTCTAGCAAAAGCAAACCATGAAGGCATTTTTCTTTCTGGACTAAACGTCTGCTTACTCCCAGCTCCAGCTCGCTTAACCAGGCTGACTGTTGGGGCAGTTCCACTGTGCTCTAGGATAAGTCAGGGTACGGCCAGATTTCTCACGGCCACTTCGGGAAAATCCTGTTGGAAAGATCACAGAGGCTCACTGCTACCCTTTAGGATGCGCTTGAAATTATTACTTTATCAGATGAAGAAAAGGCAGCATAGGAAGGAGGGGGGAGAGAGGTGCACCTTCAGGGAGCCCCAGAGTGCCTTTTCTGGCTAGACTTGCAAACAGCGTGAAGACGACCACAATGTCTTTATCTCAGATTTTAAAAGCCAGCACCCCTGAAGTATCCATGGTTAAATAACTCCCTGTAGTAGTAGCTTCTCCTAACTCATCAGGAGAACTGGAGACATAGCATAAAGCCCTCAGTCCACCGCCAGGCTGGCAAGCTCTTGAGCTGGTCCCCAGGGCCCAGGGAGCCTATGCCGGGCACCATCTGCTCCATCAGAGCCCCCGGCCGGCACCCCCTGCACGCACGCTTCTATGGCTCAGCTGTCTCCCCTTCCTTCCGAGGCTCCTTTGCTGGGCCTCCCTTCTTCCTCTCCACCACCCCGTGGAGGATGGAAGTCCTTGCCCATGTCTCCACCCAGAAGGCTCCTGCTTTGACAGGAGTTCAATACCATGATGTACCAGCTGATGTACCAGCTGTCCCCACCTGCATCCCTTTGCCAGAATCTTGGCTCCCTGTCCACCAGTGCCAAATAGAAATACAGAGACAGAGTTCAGAGGAAACAGAAGAGTGCCTTATTATTTTTGCCGGGCACGGGAAACACAGCAGGCTAGCGCCTCGAGAACTGTGCCCCCACGCCTTCTCAAGAATAGGGGGAGATTTTATAGCCTCTTGAAGGTCTTGCATTTTTTTTTTCTGCGAAGTTTCAAAACAGCCACAGCTGGCATCAGGCAACCCAGCAACCGGGTCCCACGTCCCGGAGGCTCCCAGCCCCGGCCTTCTCTCTGAAATGCAGTGTGGAGCGCGAGTGCCAGTGCGGACTGCCGTCTCTGTGGGGTCAGAGCGCAGTCGGCCTCGTGAAGGGCGGGGTTGGTAAGGGCTGGCGAGCAGCCAAGGCTGTTCACGTCCTGCCGGCCTGTTGGGCTGGCGCTTGCCAAGGCTGTCGGGCATTTCTATTCTGCGGCGACGTGCCCAGCCTAGCCCCGTACGCTGGGCCGCAGGCTCCCCCGGCGGTTCACTGGACACCTTGTCACCGCTGCGTGTCTCACGGCATCTCCAGCTTCGTGAGCCCTCGGCCGGACTCAGAGTCTCCCCTCCTGGGGCCCTCGGCCGGGGCCCCGTCGGTCTCCACCCGGAGCCGGACCCTGGGCGTCAGCACCCTGCCCTGGCGCTTCTCAGGGCTGTACGACCTCGTGCCCGCCGCACGGTGGCGCTCCGCTCGAGCAGAACACAGCGTTTCCTGGGCTTTTAGAGTCTGTGTCTCAACGCGGTAGCGCAGACGTCCTTGCTGGGAATGGTCAGAGCCCCACAGGCGAGCAGGACGCCCGAAGGGTCCCCAGCCCAGTGCGGGGGAAGGTGGGGAGCGGCTGGATCACAGGCTATCCACACGGATACACGTGTGCGTGTGTGGACGTGTGTGCGCCCAGGCTGGCAGCCCCGGGGCCTTCGGGATGGGGCGTGCCCAGGTACACCTGCTCCAGGCCGGGGGCAGAGCAGGGAGGAGTTCCCCTTAATGCCTTTCACGGTTTGGTTTTGCTCTGGGTCTTTGTCTTTCTGGGAACCAGAGGTCGTGGTGATCTCAAGTCTTTAACACGTAAGTAAAATACATGATTTAAAAAAAATCAAAACTCCTCTTTGGACTCAACGTTTCTGAAAAGTAAAGATGTCTATTTGTAGACTTTAATGGAAAAACTGAAATCACAGGTGTTCGAGTGTCTTCCAGCCCTGGAAGCAGTGGCCCCAAAAAGGAAGCCTCCGTGTCTTCCTGAGAGCGCCTGGACTGGAGTTGGGCGGGGGTGGTCGTCTGCTGGGAGATATGGCTGTAAACCTTCCCTCGCAGGAGGCAGGCGGCGGGCCCTGGGCTGAGCTGACCGGCCGTCCTTGTGGGTCTTCCCCTCAGGTTTCCTGTTCGGCCTGAAAGGAGCAAGAGGAAGTGGGGGCTTCCCTGGCTCCGCCGGGTTCCCCGGGGCTCGCGGACAGAAAGGATGGAAAGGTGAGGCAGGCCGGGCCGGGGGGGGCGCGACAGCCCACCCCCCGCTGGTTCTGAGACGACGCTAAGACCCCAGCCCTGCTCCCCGCCCCAGGGGTGTGAGGACCAGGGAGGGCCCGTCCTGCAGTGCGGCCCTCCCAGCCCAGCCCCTGCCGCCATGCCCTCCTGCCCCCTGCAGAGCCCCAGGAGGGTTGTACCTGCGCGTCGCGGATAAACAGCACGGCGCCCCGTCTCCCCACATTGCAGGTGACGCCGGCGACTGTAAATGTGCAGACCAGTTCATCAGGGGGCCTCCGGGGCTGCCAGGACCCAAGGGCTTTGCAGGCATCAACGGGCAGCCTGGCAGTAAAGGCAGCCAAGGAGACCCCGGCCAGCACGGCCTCCCCGGCTTCCCCGGGTTCAAGGTGAGAGACTCGATCTGCCACGAGACCGACAAGATGACCTTGACCCCTGACCCCGCGCCCCCCCTGCCCGGCTTTCACTTACTGAATCACACACGTTAGACCAGCAGCACTTAGGCACCAGGGCGCCGTCCAAAAAAACCTGCGTGTTCCCAGAGACGCTTAGATCTTTTCCTGGTGGGAATGTGAAGTGGGGCAGCTGTTGTGGAAAACAGCTTGATGCTTCCTCAAAAGGTCAGAGGCAGAGGTGCCACGTGACCCGGAAAGCCCCCTCCTAAGTACAGACCCAGGAGACTGAAAGCAGGTGTCCACACCGAAACTTGCACTTTGCCGTTGACGGCGGCATTCACGCCCTAGCTGGAAAGCGGAAACAGCCCCGGTGCCCGTAAGCGCTAAATGGATGGAGCAGACGTGGTGTCCCCACCTGATGCAACGTCGTTCATTCATCCAGAGGCGTGAAGTGCTGGCACGTGCTGCAGTGGGTGCCCTCAGAAACACTGTGCTAAGTGAGTTAGGACAGACCGTAGAGCAGGTACCATATGATACCACTCCTGTGAAGTGTCCAGGACAGGGCTCTCCAGGCAGAAAGTAGGTTGGTGGTTGCCAAGGGTTGGGAGGACGGACAATGGGAGTGACTGATTATTTTGGGGGTGATGAAAATGGTCTGGAATTAGGTAATAGTGACGGTTGCAGGATTTTGTGAAAATACTAAAAAAAAAAAAAAAACCCCACCATGAATTATATGCTTTAAAATAATTAATCTTATGTGAGTTATATCTCAAAAAAAGAAACCTGTCTGTACTTGAGATTTAGTGTTTTATGAAGGCTCCCTTCACTCCATAAAAAGCGAGACATCCAAGTAAATCATGAATGTACTTTGGATGAATGTGTGGAATTTTCTGCCTGTGGATTCCAGCTACGTGGGCCTCGTTTCACACCCTGAGGAAAGATGGTCTGGAGTAGGTCTTTCTCTGTGGCAGGTTTTAACCCACTAGTGATTTCAAAGCAAATTTCAGGGGGAGACAAACTATTTTTTATTTAAAAAGAGACCTGCGGGACATTTGTACAGTGGAACGTCTAGCATTTTGCATATTCAGCAGTAGACGCATGTTTGCTCAGGACCCCCAGCCAAGGATGCTTAGAACCACCTGGCGAGGTGTCAAGACGCAGGCGGCGTGCAGCCCCTCAGCTGCAGGTGGAGAGGGTCATTGCTCAAACTGCTTCGTGCTGAGGGAGCTTTGCAGGTGAAAATGAGGTCTAAAGCCCCTCTCTGCTCCATTCTCTGGGACTTCCCAGAAGACAAATGCTTTTATCCAACTGGACATAGTAGGTGCTACATTTCCTGCTAGTTTAAAAATGACATCATCTCCAAATCCTGGCTAAGCATGTAGAAGTTGCTCAGGTATTCAGAAAAAGCGTGCATGGTGCGAATCCAAACTGAGGAATGGCGGAACTGTCAGGACGTTCAATTCTTTGTTAAGTGATGAAGTATTCCGAGAAGCCAGGTGGATCTCATGTTATGCACATGGAATGTCTAAACTCTTCCAAGAGCGTGTGCTTTCCCCGGCTGTGTTGCATGCATACCCGCAGCACCTGCATTCAAACGTCTCGGGTATTGTCACTAAGTTGTGTTCAGCTCTTTGTGGCCCCAGAGACTGCAGCCCGCGAGGCTCCTCTCTCCATGGGATTCTCCAGGCAAGGATGCTGGAGTGGGTTGCCATGCCCTTCTCCAGGGGATCTTCCCCACCCAGGGAATGAACCCACGTCTCCTGCACTGGCAGGCGGATTCTTTACCACTGAGCCACATCTTGCATTTGATTGTATGCTTATGTATCTGCAGCAGGAATGCCTCAGACTGTTTTTTTTGTGGTTTAGTATCTATACTGATAGGATCTGCCAGAGCACCTCAAACATGGAAGTCAGTTAGTAAATGAACCCTTGCATCCATCCAGTTGCCCAGAACCTCCAAGTCATGCCCTGCCTCTGTGGGAGACTTTGTTCTAGATACAGAGAGAATGTCACCCTTTTCTGCAAAGGAACAAAATCGATAAATCAAGTACCTGTGGACTTTTTCAGGAGAAAAGAACATTTCGTTTGAAGCATTCCATTTAATTAAACCAATGCTTAAAGCTCCTATATTCTTACAAATACCAGCAACAAAGACCTGCCCAAAACTAGCACGTCATGCACATTAAAATGCATCCTGTGACGTCCCTGGTGGTCAAATAGCTAAGACTCTGCGCTCCCAGTGCAGGGGGCCAAGGTTCCATCCCTGGTCAGGGAACTAGACCCCGTGCGCCACACCTGAGAGTTCTGGTCTGCTGAAACTAACTAATAAAAAAATTTTTTAAATGCATCCTGAAATGGTCATCTGCTCATTTCTGCCCACTGAAAGACCTAAACTGGATTTTACAGCTTTAAATGTGAATGTCCCCAACTTGAGTTGTCTCTAAAGTATGATTTTTTTTCCCAACCTTGATTTCAGTTAGGAAGACAAGCTATAGATTAAATACTCTTATTGTTCAATATTGAATGATCAGAAACATCGTTCATACCTGGTGGCTTACTATTTGCCCAGATTCTACAAAATTGTAGTTGAGTTAGCGGCCTCGAAGTCGTGGTGGAGGATCGCTTCTCCAAAGTTAAAGAGTTTGTGACTAGGGATGGCGTTTCTGCGGCCCTGGGCTGGGCTCTGAGAGTCTGCCTTCCTGACGAGCTCCCGGGCAGGCCGGAGTTGCCCCCCTGCGGACCACACGTTGAGCAGCAAGGTTCTTACTTTCTGCATCCAGCCCTGTGTGGCTACGTCCCTTAAGTCTTAGCTACTTAAAATTTCACAGTCAGCATCTGAGTTCCACCGGCCCCGCTCCAGTGCCCCGTGGCCATTGGTGCTTGGTGGCCGTGGCACTGGGCAGCCGGGACAGACGTGTCCGGCTCTGGGCTTGATGCCAGGTAAAGGCCCTCAGGTCGTAGGAACGGGAATTGTTGTCTTCTCGGAGGCCCCGGACAGGGTGGAGAAAGAAGGAACTGTGTGTTTGTTTCCATAGGGAGCCCCTGGTAACGTCGGTCCTCCCGGGCCCAAAGGGATGAAGGGAGATTCCAGGACCATCACCACCAAAGGTCAGTCTCTGTGGGCGGCGGGTCCAAGACCGTTCGCCCCCTGTTGGCCCTGGAAGGGTAGACTCACACCGTGCTCCTCCGCCAGGTGAGCGGGGCCAGCCCGGCGTCCCAGGCGTTCCAGGGCTGAAAGGTGGCGACGGCATCCCAGGACCGCCCGGGCTCGATGGGTTCCACGGGCTCCCGGGCCCTCCCGTGAGTACCTTGGGGAGGGGTGGGGGAGCAGAGAGGGGCTCAGCCCTCACCCCCGTCAGCCACGTTCTTACACACCTGAGCATTGGAGGTGCTGACCAGCCCGACAACCTCCAGCTCAACCCGTCCTCTTTAATGAGCGGGAATCATGGTTTTTAAGGGAACAGTGAGTGGGGTTGAAGCCAAGCCCAGAGTGAACATTTGAAAGAAAAAGAGGAAATAAACATTCCTCCTGCCATAATGTAGCCTGAGAGACCCACCCCCTCTGCCAACCGAATATTCCTAGATGGATGGGGGAACACTTTTTCGAGGATTGCTTGTAAAGCCCACAACTTCGTTTTCGCAACACACGCACACCCGTGTTGCAAGAGAGTGTGTGTGGTAGAGGCAGAGCCCCCAGCCTCCTTTCTGCCGGAAGACGGAGGGCAGACGGCGAGGGGCAGGTGGCCATGGACCCCAGAGTCCCCTGCCCCGCTCCGAGCTCACCCCCGCCCGCGGAGCGGAGTGAACTGGACGTGGTGGGGCGCTCTGCCTCCCAGCCTCCGCTCTGCTGGTCCCACCATCTCTCCTTATTCTAACAAGCTCGCTGCTCTTTCTCGTCCAAAGACTTCCTCCCGTTTACCAGTGCACTGCCCTTTGGGAATAGGAGACCGGTCACAGGTGCTAAGTCCTAAAGATAAAATAATGTGTTCCTGCCCCGTTTAGCCAGATCTCTACATAACTGCTCTCGAAGAATTCCTCCTGAGATTGAAGGTCCAAGCAGAGCTTGGAAAAGAAAAATACTCAAACAGATTCCCGTCCTCTAGAGTCTTGTTCACGGCTGTCGTGACGTCTGTCCTTTGTTTCTGTGACCTGGCCAGACCATGACCGGGGCTCCTGTTCATTCCTGCTGTCTTCTGCCCCATGTCCATAGCGCGGAATTCGGGGGTCAAGGCGGCGGGCCTGGCAAGATGGCTGTCTCTGAGGTTTCCACGTGTTGTAAGAGATGTTCCTGATTTCTCACAGGGCGATGGCATCAAAGGCCCCCCAGGGGATGCAGGCCAACCAGGAGCCCCCGGCACGAAGGGCCTTCCAGGGGAGAGGGGCCCCCCAGGACTGGGCCTGCCAGGCCCCAAAGGCGAGCGCGGCTTCCCCGGCGATGCTGGATTGCCCGGACCACCAGGCTTCCAGGGGCCTCCCGGCCTCCCCGGCACTCCAGGACAGATCGGTACGCGGGCCCAGGCTTGCCTCTTTCACAGTCGTGAGACACTGTTTGTGCTTCCACACCTGCTGCTCTTCCCCAGCGGTGTGTGAAAGGGGCGGGGCTGGGGCGGTCACACGAGGCGCTGCGCTGCTCCATCAGTCCTCAGCACGCCCGCGCCACCCGGCCTCGGGGTTTTCCAGACCCAGCACGGGCTCTCACCCCAGCTGGACATATAGAGGCGGAGCACTGAAGCTCAGAAACGGGCCTCCAGTGCCCTGCCCACCCCAGCCTTCCCACCAGCACGCACCCGCATGCACACGTGTGCACACACGGATGAGCCAGGCTCTCTCCACTGTTGCACAATCGCCTCATCCTGCCGCTGCTTCTCTCCCCCAGATTGTGACTCGGGTGTGAAAAGGCCCATCGGAGCAGACGGACAGGAGACCATCCAGCCAGGTACTGTCACGACAGGACCCTTAGATACAGTTTATAGAGTTTGTGCTCATGGAGAGCGGCCGGGGGTCCCGCTGGGGGCACAGAGCTGCCGTCAGAGTAGAAACACGTGTGGACTCGCCTGAGAACCCCGGGCAGGGCCGGTGACCACGTGTCACCAAGCTGTCCCCACAGTACGAAGCCTCTGTTCACAGGGTTGGTCAGACTCCACGGATACATGCTTTTCACCTGGAGTGTGCGTCTGTATGTGTGTGAAGGACAGCTGTGCATTATGTACCCGTTAAACAGGGTGAGGATCAGGTCCACGTGTGAGAAGACTTTGGTCCGGCCGTGAACGAATGCTTGAGAGAGCAGGGCCGATGGGTATAGAGAGGATGCCCGGTGACCTTGGCTCTGTGGAGGGGAGGGGGCAGTCCAGAAGCTGACCCTGCTGCCATCAGACAGGCAAAGCCTCCAGCCGGGGGGCCTAGAAACTGCGGGGGGAGTTAGAAACCAGTGGGGGGGGGGGGCAGAGAAAGCGGGGGGGGGGCCCAAAGGGGGGGGAGGCCCAGGGGGGCCCAGACAGGATTTGAAGAGCAGAGCGCAGAGGGTGAGATTTTCAGAGTCGAAGAGGCTGGCAGGCCATCTGAACATCGGGGCGGCGGTGCCTCTCCTGCGGGAGTCGAGGTCTGGGGCTGACTCTCAGGGTGCAGGCCGGGGTTGGAGAAGGGCGCCAGGACCTGCGGGCCCCGCCTCGAGGTGTGCGGGTGGGCCAGGCACTCGGGCCAGCCTGCAGAGCGGGAGCAGCAACCCC